>BLKR01001214.1:0-322303 GCA_011170035.1 Teleogryllus occipitalis | reverse complement strand
TCTGGGTAACATCAATGAGGGTGAATATTTTTTTGTTTTGATTCATTTTCAGGTGATGTTGCTGAAAATTGAACTAATCCCAGTACTTTGAAGTGACTGGTCGACACGACGAGCATTACTAACTAGTGAAATACTAACTATTAACTTATTACTAACTATGGATGCTGGAAGTCCACTATTTGAGCGGACAGTCAGCAGTTTTCACATTATGCTCACTTTTCTTCATAAAATAGTGGACATTTTTTGTTCAAAAGCTTTATGATGAAATAGTACGTAATCTAAAGATGCACAGACTAAGATAATAAGGACAGGAAATTTGTAAGAAATATATAATTTAATTGTACATTAAAAAAACTTTTTCCTCTCCCACCCCCCGCTTCTCTGTTTTTTTTGGAAGCAAACCGGGCACCCTGTTACTAACTGGTAAACTACCCAACGTTGCCTGGGCTTTCTTCGTATCCAATCGTTGTGAAAGAGGGAAAAGATCAGTTTTATATAAACAATAGTGCTTTAGATGATTGCTTTTAAGGTAATTAGTTCAAATTTTAATAAAATACTATAATTATCTTTCATCTCCTTTTGCAATACATTGCTATTGGATTTTCATCTGCTCTGCTTTTCTGAGGGTATCAAACTGCACACACTCCACTTACAGTGTTAATGTTACTAAAAGTGTAAACGTTAAATTTACACTTACAGTGTAAATGCCACCGTGTGTACTGTGAACTACCAACATATTACTTAAATTTTTTATTTTCCGCATATGTTTTGTATTAATCTTTACCCAACTTTGTAAGGACACTGCGACAATCCTGAAGAAGAGCATAAAAAATCGTATCTATTTATACACTACTTTTTTTCTCATGGATGTCGGTTACATGCTGAATTCACTTTTACTAGTATACAGAATGTCCAGGAATATTTATAGTACAACAGTTCTTTACAAATCAAAAATATCAAAAAAATTGCTGTTCTATAACTCAGCGCGTGAATAGCAAATATTTTATTTAATGCCGGACCTCTGCGCGCATTGGAAATATACAGAATGTCCAGGAAGGAAACGACGAAACTTCGAAAATAAGCTCTAAAGGCAAATTTAAGCATAGTTTGTCTCATAAACTTGAGCCGCAATAAGAACTCAAAAGTGTGTTTGAAAAAATACTTTCTGAAATGCAAATTTTTGCATAGAATCATATAAACACTCCACAAACATGTAAATTTATTAGACAAAATAAGCTTAAAATTATCTTAAGAGCTTATTTTCGAAGTTTCGTGAAATGGCATTTTGTACTATTCTGCAGAATAACAATTGAGTTCAGTATTCAATAATTCCTTTACGGCTCATTTTCAGTAAATTTAATAAAACTTCTTTCAATTTGTGGCATCGAAAAAACACATCGTACAATTATTGACCTAAATAATCACACATCAGCAAATTGAGCATACGGTGGAGAAATCAGAGGGAATATTAAGAGAAAGACCAAACAAAGATTGGGCAATTTACACGATCCGAAAACAGTGAATTTATTACATCATTGTTGAAAAAACTAATTCGAACTTCACTGACTAAATATACCTTTTTACATTTTACAAAATGTATTATTACCAGAGAGAATTCGTTCGCAGTTACTGACTGAATAGATTATTTACTAAATCATAAAAATGAAAGATAATGTGCCAGAGGGTGAAAAGTAATATTTTTGGAGGGAAAATTTTATTCGGGCAGCTGTTATCTCTGCAATTCCATATTCTTTAATTTTGCATTCAAAATAATGAGATGTAATCTTTCAGAAGGTGCTTGCTGTGAGCAGACGTTTTGTCTAGTTCCAAGTATTGCCGAAGGAAAAATTTACTACTTATTTCGGATGAAAGGCGCACATTTATGAAATAATGGAATTGGGGTGCAAATAACGACAGCCCTGTAACGCGCGCGGCCCTGCAATCACTACCCATTTTTGGTCCTCGGAACCGAAGCCCACCAACCGGTCGTCAGCATTGTAGTGCACTCAGTGTTCACAAATATTGCTAATGACTTCTCGAGTCTCCAACACCGCTTCGAGTATCGGAAATGCGCATAAAATCGAGTTGATAAACGGACCGCGACAACATAAAGAAAGAAAAAAGAAACCCCTTTCTACCGGAATGTCTTTATCTGAGGCCCAAATGGTAAAGGGATTATGTATTGCTAATATTATCAGAAGAGACAGGAACCTAGGCATACCTAGACATTCAAAAAGAATCTCAACAAATTACATCTTTGTGGTTCCAATAGAGTTTTTTATTTTGCCTTTTGACCTACTTTGCGGGAAATGCCAATTTTAAAAGCCAATTTTTTGTCTAAATTCATGTTTTACATTCCGCGGACATTAAAAAATGGTTATTTTAAAATTAAACAATCTCAAAGACAGTCGCGAGTAAAACATATTCTCGCACTTTGAGTCAGAAAAATCAGATTTCATTCGTTTCTTCCTGTTAAAATTCCCCTAACATTTCGCTGCCAGTGATGGAAATAAAGCGAGGAAAATATTTCTCTGCTAACGATTGATTATTGTTTTACTTTTCATCGCGCTGTCAAAACTTAACGATTTCCGTTCTCCGCTATCTTTTGAAAACCAACATCGTTCTGAAGAGAAGGTAGAAACTCCAACATTAAGACATTTTTTGGAAAAGTACACCTAAGAATCTCTGCCAACTGAATCAACTTTGCGCAAATGCTACGTCAGAGTTACGATTCAGAGATAAGAAAAATATAAGAAGATACGAAAAAATATGAAGATCTGAATTTCTATTCACACCGACTCAAGTGATGAGTCTTTATCTCTCTTCTTGATTTTTTAGAAATAAAAAATGACTTAACTTTCATTAGGGGGCGTCCATTAATTACGTAACGCAAACTTGGAGTAATATGAATCTCCTCTCTCTCCCTGTAACGCACTTGTAACACACTCGTAAGATCCCCTAAACAATTAAAGAGCTTAGTGCATGAAGGTGTTAACTCAATTTTTAGTTTTGTCGTCAAAACGACTTTTCTATGAGTTTCCTATTAGTTTTCTTGCTACTTTTGATGAAAATAACAATATCTGTCACGTATAAAAGAAATAATTTCCAGTAATTTATAAATTTTCCATACGAGTTAACTAAATCTCAAATATCTCCTTTGGCCATTTTCTGAGTTAACACCTTGCACTAAGCCCTTCGATTTCATAACGCTTGCAAAAACCCCTTCCCCTATTTACAATAAATAACCAGCACACACTTTCTCCTGTTATTGGAATTACTTAGGAACGTTGTATAGAAATACTGCAATTTCTGCCCTTCTGACACCGCAACTCTAACTTGAAAATGTTCAATTTAAAGGTAAGGTCTGCGGTGGATATGTGCATTTATTTCGATCGTTTGGAACAGTTTTTATTTCTTATTCAACAAATAAAACAAACATGAATAAATTTAACTGTTACAGTATTTGCTGCACATTTCACAGAAAAGCAGGAATAATTTCAGACAAGCTTACCTTGATCACATCGAAATGTGATTCCATTTTCTGATTACTGTAATCGGCGATAAAAATGTTTAAAGTAAAATAAGTATTTTTTTGTTCTAAGTTTAATCTATTACCGTCCTTAAATCTATTTCCTTCGATAAGAATATTATCTACAACATACGACTATCCCGACCCGCAACAATGTGAAGAATTTGAAGCATTTGAAAGTGTCTTGCTGCCACATTGCGAACTGTCAGCGCGTCCAAGCGGGAAGGGATGTAAATTCCAATATATAATTCCGATATTTTTTGCAATTTTCGGAAATGCAGAGTGTACGCCGATAATGGGACCAGCACCCATTTTCTTTATCGTTATTTGCTACACACGTGGAAAAAACAATTAAAGAAAGATATTGGAGCCGTTTTTGAGAAAATTTCAGTTTAAAAATTGTAAATGTTTGACGCAAAATTACGGAAAAACTATTCATGTTTTCGAAAAGTTGAATATGAACTCTTTTGAATATGTTTTCGATCAAAAGATTTCATTAAGAAAATACACATATCTCATTATTGTAGTTGAAGGAAGACTCCGATAATATTTTTAACTTTTGCAATTTTCATGGAATACAACGAAGATGCAACCCATGCCATTTTTATGCTTCTTTTGCTCAGAAGAAAAATTTTAAAAAATGGAGATTTTTTTAGAGAAATTTGAAAATGATATTGAGGCTTTATGTAAAGTACCTCCCCAAACCAAAGTATTTCTTTCAAATTCGAGGGGCTGCAACATCAGCCAGTTCGATGGGAACTATCGATTTTGTTGAAAATTGTGCTTACGATTTAGTAGCTAGGGTTGTTCGCACACAGACGAGCAGACGTTTTTTTAGGTGTCAAGGGTCCACCAAACGTGAATTATGAGAACACAACACGTTAGAGAAACTAATTTTCTACAAATAGGAAGAAGATTTATCCACTTTTTCGTTATTAGGGCCCGCCAAAAAGAGTTTTTCCGTCGAAAATCACCGTTTTTTCCCGCAGCATTACAATACTTTCCTATACTGCGTAAGCAGTAGTGAGAAAGAAAAAATAAATTCTATAGTCGTAAAACAATTTGTATTTATTTTATTTGTGAAATATATTAACATTTATGATAATTAATGTCAAAATTAGTAAGTGATGTAACAATAAGATAACAAAAGAATTGGGAATAAGTTTTGAGTGAAGGAACGAGGCACAAGAAAGAAAATTGCCAAATTTGCGTGATATCATGCCGTACCATAACACAGCGAAACACACTGGGATGATTTTGAATTTTTGAATTTACTAGAAAAAATATTTTAATCTAAACAACCTACTATTTTTACATAAAGGGGGTGTTGACCCTGGCAATGCGCATGCGCTAGGTGTATTACAATGTTCACGCCCGACATGGATACAAGGGACTTTCTCTTTTGACTAATAACCATTCGCGTGCCACAATAATTGGCAACGCGGGCCACCAGTTGGACAACTCTGGTATGGCCGATAGTAATAAATTATATAGTACGAAATAATATTATAAAAAAGCTGAAAACTTAAAATCCGAAGTCAACTGAATTTTGTTTCAATATTAATATTTACTCTCATATTCAAGCTTCCTTGAACGTTGACCTTGTCATGATATACTAGATTAAATGTATTTGTCTAGATACTGTATTTATGCTACCAAAACGCAAATGTTTTGTCATCGCCAATATATATTAGCATAGATGTAAATGAAAAAAAAAAAATGAATCACCCCAAACCTTAAATTTACCAAAATCATTTACCAGTCAGTTTACCGAAGTAGACGAATTACTTATACTTGTTTTTTTTTCTAACATTGCAGCTGGGGGTAGTATCTTCAAGATGGAATATGGCACGAGTTTTTGCGGCTTTCTCGGTCCTGCCGCAAGATGTCGCAAGATCGCGACCGTATCAAGTAGTGCTACAGATCAAGCAACTTTAGCGGCACGACCGAGAAAGACACGAAAAGCCCTGCCTTATTCCATCTTGAAGATCATACCCTCAGCTGCCTCATTAGAAAAAAAACAAGTATAGTTGCACGTCCTGGTAAGTGTACTGTGCTTTATGTGTACCCGACGATTGAAGAAAATGTATTTAATCACAATTCCTCATAAATCAGGAAGCATTTCATTTGTTAACTTCGGCGAAGAAATTCATTGAATGTTAATGCAATGCTTTGACTTTTTTTTATTCATTGAATGTGTACACAAATGAGTTGTAAGAAGATGAAAGCAAAAAGGGTTATTTTTAGAAACTGGCAAGGGTAGATTTAATTACCGAATTAAAAAAAGTCAGCTCTCATGCTTGGAAATTAGTGACTACATTCATAGTTTATTAATTGGAAGTGTTACTTTGTAGTATGCATATGTCAAAACAGACTTTGTCGTACGCGTACCTCCAAGAAAACATGGCCATGTGAAACAGTCACTATGAAAACATGGCCGTATAAAACAATCGGGTACTACAAAGAAAACGAAATGTTGAGGCGATATGAATCAACATGACTGTCACCTCGTATATCGAAAATTATCCCATGAGAATATACTTGAAGCTTTCCGTGAATTCGTACTAAATACACCCAACTCGTCCGAAAGTGTCTTTGGAATACTGATTTCAAAGTGCCCCCAAATTTCATTCGTATGCCATATTCACTTTCTGATCTAGTTCCGTAAAAAATCTATTTAAGTACAAACTTCTTAGTACAGCAGACTATTTTATTAACAATAGTTTTACAGATAAAGGGAATTTATATTTTTTCGACAATATTATGAATTTTTTTCAGCACAAAGCACACAACGCTACAGGACAGGTTGAAGAGGTGGGTACGATGGGTAGTACTACCCACGCGAAAATATTCCAAGTGGGTAAATATCCACCTGAAATTTTGACAAAAAATGAAAAAGAAAACACTTAACACATTTATTACCACCATCTACCTGGTGTAGGAGAGTATTTACGAAATCGACCAAGAACATTATTCAATATTCAAACTTCGATTTCGATGTGTATCGACTAGAGAGCGGTAAGGACATAACGTTGAGCATCCTCAAAAGAAAAGGGGTAAATCTGACGAATTTGCGTGAGGCCGTAGATTTTATGGGCGAAAACGAGTGGTGTATGAGTCTTGTTCCCGAGTATTTGTAAGTTATTCGCCTGCTTTTATGCGCATTCCAGGATCATCGTGCTCGAACGAGGGAAGTTTTTCTGTGCTACGCTGGGTAAAAAGTTATTTGCGATCCCCGATGCTGCAAAATCGACTCAATCATGTAGCGATTTTGCACTCACCCAGAATTAGTTGGAGATCGATATTGAGAAACCGATGGATGAATTCATTTCTAAAAATTCCAAACGAGTGACAGTTTTCGTACAGCGACATTTCAAGCTTGAATCGATTCCAACTAAAATATGTTGAATAAGCTACATATTTTATACCGTTATCATATTTTTCTTTAAGAAAACTTACATGCAATGAAAAATTACTTGACCCTCTCGCATGGTATATGAAGCATTAAACTTATACGTTTCGCCGGCTCTGCCTGCTTATTTTGCTTGTAGGCATATGCGGCCCAGCCAGTAGGCGAGTGTGTCGGGAAAGTCAACGTCATATCGTGCCTCCGATGGCGCAATGAACCTGACGTGTACTTGTACGACCATAACGCCGTAGTACGCCTGCAAGTTTTTGTGCTGCTTTTAGAAAATGGAATCTTACATGTTCTTAATATTGGTTATTTTAGTCGTCAATACCGATATGTCAATTGCCAACTCGATTGCAGCGATCCACGTATTCCTCTTGCTTTCCGCCTAGGGACGCCATGTTCATCGTCCTGAACACTTTTCGTAGCAACTCTCAAGAATCACATCCATTTACAATGTGGTGTACGATAGTGGAGTGGGGCATCGTCAATTCATTTTCAGTCTGGCTAGCAGCGTTGAAAAAAGGCGATGCAGATCTACAAATGTTGGGTTGCAAAGCTTCGCATTACTTCTTTTTAGTCCGCACATTTTGCTTTCAGGGATTGTCACAAGACAAACGGCATTAAACGTCTGTATATTTTAAATTTCAATGGCAATACATCTTAGTATAATGCTTGTAATAATAATGACGATAACAACAACAACAACAATAATAATAATAATAATAATAATAATAATAATAATAATAATAATAATAATAATAATAATAATAACAATAACAACATGCCCAATACATTTTTTGCTTTAACCATATGTATACGTTGGATTTAATTCTCTAGAAATTAACGAATGTCATTTTTTATGTCAATGTCATTATTATTTATGTCAACGATACCGCCACTGGGAGCAAGTGCACTGCTCTCTCCAGGAGACGCAGTGAGAGGAACGGATGGCAAACGAGTGGAATCGTTGGCGAACCCGCTGCCGCTGGTAATGTTCCATTCGCATTCGCTCGCCATCCGCGACGCGAGCCACTTCGCCGCGGGCCCCCGCCACCGCCGCCAGACGCGACCCACTCCAACCCCACCGCGCCCCGCCCTTGCCCCGCCCGCGCCGCCAGCCGCGCCGCCAGCCGCACTCGGCGCAAAGCAGGAAGACTGCGGTGACGCGGGCGGCGGTTGCGACGGACCGCCTCTGCTCTGCACACGCGCCGCTCCGCTCCGCCAGCGCTCCCCGAGGGCGCTGCCGTCGCCCCGACCACGCGCCTGGCGCTGCGCAGTGGGCCAGTGCACGTGGCGGTTTTTTTTGTTTTTTGTTTTGTTTTTGTTTTGTTTTTGTTGTTTTTGTTTTTTCGTTTTTGTTTTATTTTTTTTGTTTGTTGTTTGTTTTTTGGGTCGCGAATAGGTCACTTTCGACCACGCGAACGTGGTGATGTACAGTCATATTTTCCTGGGGGGTAGGTTCGCGTGACGTCTTTTGGGAGGAATCAGCATTTCTGGGCTCAATCTATTTTTTGTACACCCTAAGATTGTTAGCCCTAGGGGATGAGGTGAAATGATAATGATGATGCACGATTAACTGGACAATCACACACATTAATAGACACAGAAACACAACCATGCCCGAGGCGGGACTCGAACCCGCGTTCCTTTGATCCGAGACAGCGAGGACACTACTGTCTTAGCAATCTCGGCTACCCGCGTCGGCTGCTTCTTCTTCTTCTTCTTCTTCTTCTTCTTCTTCTTCTTCTTATTATTATTATTATTATTATTATTATTATTATTATTATTATTATTATTAGGCGCAAAAGTGCAATTCTTTTGGTGTCTTCCTACAATCATAATATTCAAGATAGAGATTTTTTCCTTAATGAAATCTAATCCTTAAAGACGGATCTTTAAGTAAGTTCCTGTTCAATTTTTCGAGAATGTGAGTAAGTTTGAATAGTCTGGAGGATTTTCCTCGTACTATTCAGCATCTATTTTTATCATTAATACACTTACTTTATTCTTCCATATTCTATATAATTATTTACCACAACAATTGCCCTATTTATATACCGAAGTCGAGATCGTCCTTATAAAATTTGTTTGTGGGTTTGACAAGACCGTCTACACAGATTTTTTTGTATACCATCATTATAAACGACCCTTTTCGATACCCCGAATCGTGCATAATCCAGTATTTTATCGCACGCTACATGACGTCATCGCCATTTATAAACGCGACATGACGTCATCACACATTCAGCCAATAGTAGCGAGAGAATCGTGTGGAGGTAGAAGAAGACGGAACAGCGACCACCGTTTTTTCGCACGAATGTCAACAATGCCATCTTGAATTTGATTTCCAGAGGGCGTTGGATGTCAAGCACCCGAGACGTCAGAAGAAAGTTGTTTCGCGAAATTAAGTTTGATTCTCTTGTAAATTTATAATGCTGTTATACACAAAAATAGCGTATGCAACTCGTTTAAAATGTTGCTTTATTGCATTCGTACAAATTTGAAAACTCGCTCCTAACGTCGCTCGTTTTCAAAACATGTACTCATGCAATAAAGCTTAACATTATAAACTAATTGCATAAACTACTATTCGGCTACGAGCATTTACATAAGAAATATATACCTATTTATTTGGTTGATTGATTGATTGATTGATTTTTTTGTATTTCCGGGCGCGTCAACTACTTCGGCCATTAGTCCCGTTAGTGAAGTGCATGTTATTTTTCTCGGGAGATGGCGGTGATCTTCCCCCGCTGGATGGCGAGATCCGGCGCCGACATACCGTCGGCTAGTGGGGTTTCCCCCTAACCAGGACTCTCCCACCAACGGGGCACCGCCGCAGTCGGGACACGCTCTAAGCTCCCGACCGGTCTCCCGGAATATGGGGTAGTGTAGTGCATGTTAGCGTAAGCGTGTGTGTAAGGGGAGAGGATAGGACAAGGAAGAGGAAGGACAGATCGCGCGCGGTCCGTGGCCCGTTTGTTAGGGTACTGCTCCGGCATTCGCCTGGTGTTGATCGGAGAAACCACGGAAAACTACCGATCAGAGCAGCCGGTTGCTAGAATTATCTTCCATAGAACGACTGAATTCGACCTAGCTGAAAAGCTAGGGTCGAAAATCCTGCCGCCGTCAGGACTCGAACCTAGGACCTCCCGGTTAGAGGCGCTGCAGTGACATCAGTTGATGCACTGAGCTACCGCTACCGGTATATTTATTTGGGCTTCGGGAATGTTCCTTATCATGATCAATAATAATAATAATAATAATAATAATAATAATAATAATAATAATAATAATAATAATAATAATAATGGGAATCTAGGCCTAGGCATGGGTAGCTGGCCGGCGTAGACGGACATCCGACCCAATAACGCCAAATACAATAATAATAATAATAATAATAATAATAATAATAATAATAATAATAATAATAATAATAATAATAATAATAATCTTACTTTACTCAGATTTATATGTCCCATTTAATAACTTTCCTTTTCGTGGAGTCCACTCGGCCTACTTGGTCGTTGCTCTCGCGTCTATTCTAAATTTCCATTTTCAGCTTAGTTCGATCTTATTGTGGTATCTTCTTCTTTTCCATACCTGGTTTATCCTTTGTTGCACTGACAACACCAACATCTTATCATCTCCACCATCTACAATTTACACAATCTCGGACAACCTTCCATCACCATCACCATCCGATCACGGAGTCGGAATCTTGTCTGCCCGTCTGTTTATAACGCGCGCTATTCTTCTGTTTCACACGATGTGCATTACAGTACATAATTCCGTTTCTCTTTCGTTCTATTACGCAAGTTCACCCCTTCCTCGCGCACATTCTCATTTCTAATTGGCTAATATCGGCCAAGCATTTTATTTAGTTATTCCTTGACTGCCAATCTTTGAATTCTTTTCATAAATTAACTAAATACCCATGGAAATTACTCACGTGTCCATATGATCTTCTATTCGATTATACTAATTTTCCCTTTATTACTAACACTGCCTTCCCTAATATTTTCATTGTTTATCACTCACCATATTATTCCTTTATGTTCCTCCATTATTGCTATTGTTCATCCTTATAGTTTATACGAAATTTGTATAATTTGTGATAAATCATCATAAGTATAATTTGGTGCGAATTGTAGGCAATTTAAAAAATTAACATTTTTTTCTCAAAACCGCTCCAATTTTTTTTCTTTACATTTTTCCACGGATAGAAGAAGGGATGCTTAAATGAATGGTGCGGGTCTCATTTTCGTTGAACTCTCAGAATGTTTGAAAATGGCAAATTTAGAAACAATGCGAGAAAGTATGTGCTTTTGTAGCAGCACTCGTTTCTTATTGTTTTGTTCCTTATTTTTGGTTTAGTGTATATGTATAATACCTTCGACCTCCCCACTTCCATTTCATTTTCTTGGCTTCTACACTGTCAATTAATTTGTTATTTTCTCTTATGGTTTCGTACCTTATTTTTGTTTAATGTGTATGTGTAATACACACTTTCCACTTTTCTTTGACAGACTGCGAGTTTCTTGAATGGGCAGAATATTAATTCTGATTTAAATGTAAGGCCAATTGTCGGACATCAGATAGACCGCAATTAACCAATCTGGAGTTTCTTTGCAACTTAAATCTTTGATATTGAAGCTCGCGATTGAGCAACAGTGTCCCAGGTGATCAAAAGTCAATTCGCCCTTTATAAATCGAAGTGCTAAGAAGGTAGTTCACAGATGCAAAGTTGGATATGAAAGAGGTTCACTCTCGTAATAAAGAATGAACCAGAGTTTTCAAACACAAGGTTTCAGAACATTAATTATCAATATTTAATAGATACCTAGTCAAAAAGAAAAGGAAATTCAGATCGCTTATTGACATTACCCTATAAAATTATACAAATCGAACAAGGAAGTAACTAGTGTTGCGTACGTACTACTTTCTCTCCCGTATTTTCACGCAAAATTACGCGAAAAGTACTCAAATTTTCCTAAAAATTGTTCAAGACGTTATATCAAAATCTATCTTTAAAGAACAGATTTCATTAAGGTAAAACTTTCTATTTTTAATATTTTAAAGACGGTAGAAAGACGTCGAAAAAATTTTGAACTTTTGTAATTTTCGAAAAATCAGGATTTTTGACGTACTACATGAAACCTGCACCATTCTCTTAAACATCCTCCACACTATCCAACAACAAAACTTAATAAAAAACGAAGGGGCCATATTTTTGAAAAATGTCCCTGGGGCTTCATATGAAGTACTTCCCAAAATAAAATATAATTTTTAAATTCAAGGGACCGCAGCATTATCCAGATTGATAGGGGAATATCAATTTTGGAGAAAATCGGCTGAACAGTTTAGCGTTGTTCACTGACGGACGGATGGAAAAGACGGACGGACGGACAGACAGACGTCACTATTTTTCGTTATCAAGGACCCATTAAAACATTTATTCGGGCTACATCACGTGTTAGAGGATTTTTTTCTAAATTTAGAAACTAAATTTTTCCACTTTTTCGTTATCAGGGCCCTGTAATAAGAGTTTTTCGACCGATAATTCGCCGTTTTTTCGTGCAGCTTTACATAACTTACTATCTAGTCCGTAGAGAGAAAGTAAAAAAAATATTCATCAAGAAGAAGTAAATGAGACGACCAAAGCAAATTCAAAATGCACAAAGCGCGTCAAATATAAAATTCACAGAGCACAAGTCCTTACGTTATAATGCAGACACATCATGGCTAAGATACACAGCTAATGGTGCTACAATGACACATACTTTCTCACATTATTTCTAACTTTTGCAATTTTCGAAAATTCAGAGAGTTGAACGAAAATGAGACCTGCGTCACTGTTCATGTGTCATTTGCTCTAGGAGAGAGACGGACGGGCAGACAGGAGATTTTTCCGGTAGTCGAATTTTCTTTTTCAAGGACCGACAAATCGTGGATTCTGACTACATAAGGTGTTAGAGGAAGTAATTTACAACATATAGGAACAAGATTTATTTATTCTAGTCCTCAGCGTCTGACAATAAGAGTTTTTCTGTCGAAATATGGCCAATTTCTGCCTCAAGATTAAAGTATTTTCTCTTTACTGTGCTCGTCTTCCAGAATTCAGTGGGAAATATTCGTTTCTACTGAAAATTCAAATTATCGTTCTCCATGCCGCGGCAGGAAGCATTATTCCTTCACGATAGGCATGATGAGGTATAAGAGCCTAAATTTATAGCTGATTTACCCTTGAAAATTGATTTTATTACATCGGCGCGAATATTTTGTTAACAATCCATGCAAAAAACGCTCATTTCTTTCTGCATTTAAAATTAAAGTAGTATATGACTTAGGGTAGGGGTCACAGAATTATGAAAACGTGCACAGAATACACTTTACACCACACACAGTTTTGAACTGTTTTTGACGTAAAATAAAATAAAAATAAATATAAACAGACGGCACTTTACTACTCCCTGTTTTATGAAACACAAAGGTTGGAACATCCTGAGGATTAGCCATAACTTCCAGCTGAGATGGTTCAGTGGCAGCATGGACGTTGCCTCTCCAGCGACAGGTAGGTTCTTAGGTTCGAGCCTCGACTGTGCCGGGTTTTCGATACTTCATGGCTAGGACGAATTCATCCACTGTGTGGAGGAGACTTCTAGCGGCCAGCTGCTCAGATCGGCATAGTTTTCGTAGTTTCTCCGGTCAATAACACTCCAATTCCGGAGCAGTAACCTAACAAACGGTCCACCGACCGCGCGCGATCTTTCCGTCCTCTTCCTTGTCGTATGTTCACCCCTCACTTACAAACACTTACACTTAAATGCACTACACTACTACATGTCGGGAAACCAGTCGAGAGTTTAGAGCTTTCCCCCGTTAAAGGAAATATCTGGAAGGACTAACCCTAGGGTTCTCAACCGTCCTTCATTTGGGAGGACATTGCATTGACGTCAATTGTCCTCTCGTCCTCCTTTCTATTTTAAATGTCCTTCTTTTAGTACACTTGTCATTTATTTTATCACATGATTGACTTCTGATACGTTGTATCGTGTAATGTTTAATTTCGAATACAAAACATGAATATCCTTTTTCTCAACGCTGACACACGCATGCATGATAGTGTCTCTGTATAGCGACTAAAATAAAAAAAGAGACACTCAGACCATATTCATCTGCATTTTGTGAACGAATATTTTCACTTTTATCGCAAATGGAGAGAAGAAAGAGAGCTTTTTTCCCCTTGCTTAACGAGTGTCCTCCCTTCCATATGTGTTTTTTCAAAAAAAAGTTTATCGAGTGTCCTCCTTTTTTCATTAACATTGTTGGCAACCCTATAAATCCGCAAGCCAACGTCTTGTTAGGCGCCGTCAGTCATATTCCAATGGAAGAGAAACACTGCTCTGCCGCGGCCGCCGCCGCCGCCGCCGCAGCCGCCGCCGCCGCCGCCGCCGCCGCCCGGAATATAGCATGTACTACACTTACGGGAATAATCTACACGCTTGATGAGACTAAATAATAAAACAGCGATAACTGAACCTGTTTGATATTAACTTAATACTCTGTTCTTTTAAAAAATCAATAAACCCTTCAATATATTTAAAAAAACATATCTGGAAATAATTGTTTTTGGAGAACTTTCGGCTTGGGTGCATCCCACATGAATTCCATGATCATTTTTGGGGTTTCTACCAGCCAATTCCTAGACAAATGTGGAAGCAGTAACTAGAGTAATAAGTCTCATCTCTCGTTTCTTATCTTATCCTATCCCCTTCCCCATCCTTAGGACCGGACCAGCTGATGCTGCATCGTCCTTGTTCTCCGGCTGTACTACTTCTCACATATCGCCCAATACACAAATTTGGCTGTATGCGCAGGGACAAGATTGGATGATAATCCATTGTTTCGTTGTTTGGCTGCATGTTGTCTAGAGGCTTCGTTGGCCAAATATTTGAAGTCCCAAGAACTCCCCTACGATTAAACGGGACCGGTGGCGCCTATCCCCACTGGTGGTCATACGCGCGCTTCAAGTGACCGCCCTGATCCGCTCTTCAGGTCTTTGAGATGGTTGACTTACAAAATGGAGCTGCGTGCACACCGTTCAACGCCCCGCTGCCTTACGCTGTCAACCTGTTTGTCGTCCCCTGTGTTTTACCATGAAGGCGTCTTGGCATTATCTCAGAACTGGGTCTGCCGTACTTACGCTGATCAATCTCCCATTTCTACTTTGTAATTAATACAAGCGATTATGACTGACCAGAGGAATTAAATAAATTATATATATATATATATATATATATATATATATATATATATATGTTTGTGTGTGTGTGTGTGTGTGCGTGCGTGTGTGTGTGTGTGTGTGTGTGTGTTCGCACAGGAAACGTCGAAAATTGGAAAATAAGCTCATAAACGAGTTTGAAGCTTATTTTGTTTAATAAACTACTTAGCTATTCTGAATGGCTGAGCCGCAATAAGCACTCAAAAAGTTGGTTTGAAAAAATGCTTTCTAGACAAAAATTTGCATTGCAGAAGCATAGAAACACTATGGAAAGTATTTTAATTTTGATTATTTTTAATCACTGTTTCATTGGAGGTACAACAAAGTATTACAACCCCGTCTCTTGTTAAGGAGGGGAACTTCTCCATCCGTTGCCGGAATAAAAATGTCTTCGTTGATTTAGATTTTGGCATCTTCACAGGGTTGAGCTCAGCATTGACGTGGCGTGAGTGATAGCCGCCCGGGAGGAGGAAAATTTCGACGTCCCCTTATTTAAGTATTTCAATTTAAAAGACTAAAATATATAGTAATTCTAGTAAACATTTCGGCAAGAACAATCAGCATTGTTGCGTATTGTACAGGATACAAATAAAAAAGTCATGTTTTACATTATAATAATCACTTTTATTTCAAAACTTCTTACACGTATGCCGATTACATTAATACAGCAGGTATACAACACTTATGAAAATAATTATTCCAATTTCAGAGAGCGAAAGAGCTTTTTCTGGAAGTACCCTACCCATCAGGATGTGTCCGAACCCATCAACCAAATACTATCGAATATTGCTAACGCATAGTTCCATATTCCATCAATTCTGAACATTTATTTCCGTGATCACTTCCAGGCGAGTGCCAGAGAAGCATCCTAAAAGGCGAGCCCTAGACCGGGCGCGAACATTTCACTATCCATTCCTCATCCTCGGACCTCATCTTCCGCCCTGGAACCATACAGTCCGCTCTAATTGTGAAAAAAAGCTCCGAAGAAGGAGTTTCGCGGAAGAAGGACGAAAAATTTGTTTGTACGCCTTCCTTCGAAGGAAAAGTAATGCCGGATGTTCCTTATTGTAAATTTACTGCATGTAAAATATCCTCACGCTTAAATCTAAATCGGTTGTTACCAGGAGAGGTAGCTTGGGGCATCAACAGATGTCACTACAGTACCTTTGACCAGGAGGTCATAGGTTCGAATCTCGACGGTGGCAAAATTTTCGTCACTAGCTTGTCAGATACGTCGAGTTCAGTCGTGGTTTTTCTGATCAACACCAGACGAATGTCGGAGCAATACCCTTACAAACGGGCAACGGACCGCGCGCGATATTTTCTTCCTCCCCTTACTTACAAACACACTCATCTGCAATACACTTCCACATATGCCGGGAGACTGGTCGGGGGCTTAGAGCATGAGCTGGTTGGGGCGGTGCCCCGCTAGTGGGAGATACCAGTTTGGGGAAAACCTCTCTAGGCAATGGTAGGTCGGCGCCGGATCTCGCCATCCAGTGGGGGAAGATTCCCACCACCTCCCGAAGAAAAATATGTACTACACTTACAGGACTAATCACCCTATAAGTTGACGCGCCCAGAATATCTAACAATCAATCAATCATAAATCGGCTGTTTTGTGACGCGAGTGAGACTTTCTTTCTCCCCTAGATGGTGAAAGGAGCGAAGCGAAGTTCGCGAGGTCAGACGGAAGGGCAGGCTGACGGCCCGAGGGAGCAGCTAGTGCGCGGGAGGCGATCGCCGCTCGCGGAGGCCGGCCGCCGTGCGGGCGGTGCCGAAACGCGCCTCGCGGGCCCGGGTCAACGCCGCCTGGAATCGAAGACGTCGCGGCGCACGGACGCTTCAGGGCCTGAGTTTGACTTATGTGCACCCTAGGCTGTCAAATGTTTTAGCACCCTTTTAATTTGCTTTTTTCAAACATTAAAGCTATTTATTATATTTTGAATAAAAAATTGTTGTTCGATATTTGTAACCGACGCAAATACTGTTTACGGATGAATAATTGCTTAAACGTATGGGTTTAAATAATTCTCACTCGAAAGTTCTCCTTCTCACTATCATTCAAAAGTTCGCCGAATGAAATTTCGAATCCGCTTAATTTCGTCCACCCCAAAAATTGCGCGCCCCAGGCTGCAGCCTTCTCAGTCTGTTCGGTAATCTGGCACTGGACGCTTGGGTGAAGTCGGCGCCGCGCCGTGGCGAATTAAAGTGAAGTGTAAATAGTGTATTTAGTGAAGTCTAGTGTTGTATGCATGTGTGAATTAATGTGTTTGTAAAGATATGTTTGGATGGATTACGAATGAATGCGAGAGTGAATGAAGAGTGAAACAAGAAGAAAAGAACAATACTAAAGTACTTTAATTCATTTTATTAATATTTTTTTATATGTATAAATAATGAGAGCCCAAAGAGGTCCGTGTAATTAAGTTAAAAGTTAATATAGTCTAGATTATTTAAGATAGGCCCTCAGAAGTCTGCAGAAGCCAAATTGGCTGCAGTGAATATAACCCCAACTCATGAATAAATTCCCGCCTCTCCAGGGTAACTGGAGGGAGGAAGATTAAAAAAGAGAGAGAAGAGAGAGAAAAAGAGAGGGAGAGAAAGATGCATAAAGACAGAGAGAAAGAGAGAGAGGGAGAGAAAGAGAGAAAGAGAGAGAAAGAGAAAGAAAGGGAGAGAAAGAGAGAGGGAGAGAAAGAGAGAGGGAGAGAAAGAGAGAGGGAGAGAAAGAGAGAGGGAGAGAAAGAGAGAGGGAGAGAAAGAGAGAGGGAGAGAAAGAGAGAAAGACAGAGAGAGAGAACAAGAGAGAGGGAGACTGTGTGTGTGTGTGTGTGTGTGTGTGTGTGTGTGTGTGTGTGTGTGTGTGTGTGTGTGTGTGTGTGTGTGTGTCTGTCTGTCTGTCTCTCTTCCCCTTCCCGTGCTTCGCCGCTTGCCCCCGTTCTTGAGTTGGCGCCCACTGCGCGGCGGCGTGGCAAGGGGGCGGCGGGGGGCGGGGCGCGGTCGGCCGCTGCGCGTCGCGGCGGGCGTCGCCAGTCAGTGGCAGTGCGCACACATGTGGCGTCGGAGGCGTCGCACGTCGCCGGGCGCGTGGCTGCTGTGGCTGGCGTTGTGGCTGGCGCTGGCGTGGGCGCCGCCGTGGCCGCCCGGCGCCGCCGCCACCGCCGACGAAGTCATCTACTGCGACGACCGCAACAGGCGCAACGACACGGGCGGCCTGGAGTGGGCCCGGCGCACCAACGAGCAGGACTCCATCAAGGAGGGCAGCGCCGTGGAGCTGCACTGCTGCCCCAGAAACTACGACCAAATCCTGTGGTGCGTAGATCGGCCCGCACGCGGGACCCCGCGCTCGCCCGCGCGATAACCCCGCCTCCGCGCCCGCTCCCGCGCCGCGCCGCGCCGCGCCTCTCCGCCTGGCCTCGTTGCGCTCGATTTTGGACGAGTACAATGCGGGGCCGAGTTTATCGCAGTTGTTGGCAACCCGCAGCTTAAACGTTTGAAGAGGCGAGATATTATGGGTTGGGTGAGCGTATGTATGAGCATTTGCAAGAGGTTGTGCATGTGTGATATATGTACTTTGTTTACGTGTGTGTGTGTGTGTGTGTGTGTGTGTGTGTGTGTGTGTGTGTGTGTGTGTGTGTTCGTTAGCGGGATTGCGGGCGTGCGAGACAATGATTGATAGAGGGGGAGAGAGACGTAGAGGGACAGAGACGGAGGGGAGAAAGACAGAGAGAGAGAGAGAGAGAGAGAGAGAGAGAGAGAGAGAGAGAGAGAGAGAGAGAGAGAGGACAGAAGAGAAGAAAAAAGTAATGTACACATGAAACATTTCTTATCAGAAAAAATTTTCCACAGACACTACTGTTTGAAAAATAATTGGTATTTTAAATATTAATTATTCAAATGCGAATGTTCTCAGATGTTTCATGAAATTCTAAAAGATGAATCATGATCACATCATGCCTTATTAGGATCATGCGTCTGATTGCATGTAAATATTTACATGCGCTATCCAATAACAATCCATTCAATGATCGCTTGCAATTGCATCGAATCATTGAGATCATTGAATCGCAATGATCTCAACGAATGCTTCGAATAGCAATGTATTCAATGAATTATTCTTAAATAGTACAGCAGATCTTGTTTCTTTTATTAAATGGAGCATGACCAGAGTCATTGAAATCTTTATATTGTATTGAAAATGACAGTTACATGTAAAATAACTATAATAGTTTCCCGCTGTACATGAAATTTAAGATTCTCAAATTTAAAATTTATTTGTTATCCTATAACTTTGGAAGTTGACCAAAATTATAGAATTAATCATCTGTGAATCTTGTCTAAATACAACATATCCATAGATAGAGATTATGCTTCAAATTATAATACAGACAGCTCGCCGTTTCAATTTGTCTCAGATGAACAATTTTAATCTATATAAGTTCTTATGATATTAACCTCCAATATTTTCTTCTTACGATGTTTACCCTTTCAAACTTCGTTATAAATTGTCGACTCGCTTGATCAAAAGCATTTTATTTGACTCTTTAATCACCAAAACATTTATTGAATTCTTTCTTCAGAGTCATGCATTTACCATTTGTATTTTTGTTGATCTTCACGTTACTGTCGTTTGCATTTTTTTCGTTAGCAACTTTTGTCAGTTGAATACTAGGATAGCGCTTATTAAATGACTCGGGGAGAAAAGAATGGGTCCGTTCATTGAAATTTCACTCTTTCAGAGCTTATCAACTATTCATTTACATCGAATTTCCATTTCTTTAAAAATGTTCGTTTTTAATTAATAATTTTAAATTTAGATTTACTCTGAAAGTGCTGCTGCAATCAATTTCCATCCTTCTCGAACAATCAATTAAATCAAATTAATTAATTTATTTATTTTACGGCAAAAAGAGTTAAAAACTGTGTGTGACGCATTACGGGGAGAAGTGTATTCTGTGCACTTTTTTAAATTCTGGGATCCCTACCCTAAATCATATACAAGTTGAATTCTGAGTACAGAAAGAAATGAGTGTTTTTGGCGAAAATCGTTAACAAAACAATCGCTCCGATGTAATAAAATCTATGTCAGTAATTTGTCATTAATTTCCATGTGTCAATAATTTGAAAAGACGAATTAAAGGAAACAACATACCTCTAGAGAGTAATTTATTCTTTAGGCATTGGAAACACTATTGCGCGTTGATTAAATATATAGTAATATACTTGCACGACTACTCACTATTTGCGTCCCGAGTTCTCTTGTAAATTCTGTCCATGGTCTTCTTGCAAACGTTCTAGGAATCATTGCTTTTCTCGGCGCTCTGCCAACAGAGGAGCGAGGATGTAATCGATGCATTTGGCGCTCATGGACATGGACATATGGTTCATATGATTCTCTGATTCTTAAAGTTGAGTTCGTGTAGAAAATATAGAATTTCTATTGGGATAGTAACAAGACAAGACACATCTTCTTCAGGAAGCCTCCAGCTATTCGAAGATGTTCTCGATTTCAGTGAAATGTGACTTATCTCATCACCATGGCCTAATATTTATGAAGGACGTGGGGGCAATAGCATGTTTAGACACACTTCGACCAAAATGTATTAACATTCACGAAGAGTAGGAGGCTTCCTGTAACTGGTGTGAATTACCTTGTTATTGTCCCAAATTCTTCAGTTGTATTCGTTTCAGACATACTCTATTTTAACATATTCGAAAGTACGAAAAATTTTCAACCCCAACTATGACTTTAGAATTTTGGCTGGGAATTTTGAAATTATTCCTACTATGAGTTAGGAAAAATCTTTTTTCAATAATTTTGAATATTGAAATAAGTATTTTTGATGAGCATCAATTTCATGATCTATCTTTCCGTAAATTCAACATGTACTAAATTACTGTAACGCTACTCTGCACTGTTAAGGCTTTTTACCACTGTTTGCTGCAACGGAAAGTGAATTACATCATTTGCTTTGTATTTCGGAAATTCCAAGTTCAGGTCACGAGACGAACATGTCTACTTAACACAGCCCTTTGGTTATCTCTGTGTAATCTCGAGGTTTCATTATATGACCAGCAGCCGCGGTGTTGGGGTAGCAATGATCTGCTGTTGTAGTCTTAACGTAGCAAAGAATGAGTGGCGGTGGAGACAGCTTCAAATGCAGCTGTCTCTGGGCTTGTAATGTGTTGAATTTCCTCCTAAGTTGTTTTTCTCATCTCCTTAGTTCTTCGTATTCGAGATCATGTTCTGCCACTCGTTGAAGCGTAAGTCTTTGTGAGTTTATTTATGTGCACATAAACACAAGAAAGAGTGTCTTTATTAATTTTGCAGTGTTCGTTTAAAAAGAATGATGAACTTCCTATTCCTTTTGGTCTTCTTTTATTCTCTCCAATTACTTTTCCTTTTACATCAAGCATGAAATAATATCTTATTTGAAAGATCAGTATATGTCCAGATGTCATAAGTAAATAACCCCACGTCACGAAGGACGGTAAAGTCATTTTTCAAGCCACTGAAATATAATGCGAAAAACATAACGTTTATTTTTTGTTTACGTTTCAAGAATATTTTTATACCTAATACTTTGTCATGCTACCGACAATTCTACGATAAATTCCAAACCTTTTATCAAAATTTAGTGAATTGTACTACATTTGTAAAAATGATTGTCATTTGGAATTGAGTTCACAGAAAGCATTTTTATTTAATGACAATAGTCAAGAAGGGATTAAAATGAACTCAAAGTGGATGCGCTTTCTTACAAATAATGAAAAGAAATAATATTAATATAAAAGTATGTACTGTTGTGATTAATAAAGTCAAACAAATTTTTGTACTACATTAAGCATATTATTTATTTATTTTATATTTGATCAAATAATTCTAAGGTTAAATTTAAAATATTCAAAACTTCATTCAAAGAAAAAGTACCACACTATAACCCATCCCTGAGATTAACTACGACTGCGATTGACTGATAGCTAAAAATATGGTAATGGAATTTAATCGCAATCACATAGTTTGCAATCTTCCAAACCAGTTACAAGATGCATCGTGTACCGGACGAGGTGAATTGATTTGCAGCTAGAAGGTTTTCATTGCTGGGGCAATTGCCGCGTGTCTTCAACAAAGGGGAAGACAAGCCAAGGACGATGCGATCGCTGTTTTTTGTTCCTTTTGCGTTGCAGAACTGCGCGCGGACGCTTTCGCTTTCAGGGAGAGCTAGCTGCTTCAACGACTCTTTATGGCAACAATAGCAACCGATGTCAAACTACTCAGACGCAAAGAATGTATCGTTTTAAAGTGTACCTATCAACCGTTGACAGCAAAGGCGTGCCAACCGAAAGTAAGATTGGGAGGGGGAGGGGGCAGTACATTTGGATCCTCTGGCCTATTGAAGTTTTTTATTTGTATAAGATATTTTACATTTATTATATTCACACGTTGACAGGTGGCTTGGAGAGCTAATTGTATAACTGTTTCCCAAATTGGTCAAGTTAAAAATTCGAAAATCAGCGATTGGACATATTTAAGGAAAGATATGTTTTATTTCGTGTGGCAACGGGGCCTCTGTCAAAATGTTTAGATGCCCAAGGCATTCGTACCCGCCCTGGCAGCATGCCTATGATCGTAAAAAATTTCAGCCACTTAATTTAGATTTCGGAAAAAATTCAACTATTTGTCAAATTCCGTAGAAGAATTCACCGCACATTCTTTTGAAAATAAATCCTCTCTTCGAAGACATTACTAAAACTTTTGATTGCATACATTCAGGTTCAATTTACAAACTGTAAGTACTAGGGAATACGCCATACCTAATAAACACAATTATATATTTCTTTTTACGTAGAACTTTTTCTCGAAAAAAATCTTAAAATCCTCTCCCTAAAAAATTCTGTAGAGCTTCCCCAGAGGTTATCGTTTCCTCCACTATTATTCTCTGTATTTATGACTTCGTCTCAGTTATCCTATTCAGAAATAATTGTTTGTTTTCTTACCAAAGATATGACCTTTTTTTTTCAAAAACGAGATATATACGAAGGGATTGAAATGTTCAATGAATGTTCCGTCATAGGCTGATTAGAGTAAATTAATCTTCAAATTCAAATCCAACTCCATTTTTTCTCTAAAAAATACACAACTTTCCTTTACTAAACATTAGCGGTGGTACAATCTACTGGGTCGACCCAAAATTACAAACGTTATAGTTATAGAAATTATAATTCATATAAGAAAATATTGGCAAATTTTGCAGTAATGTTGATAACAATTTTAACAAGCATATTAACAGAAGGTACCACCAACTCTCCACTGAAGTAATAAGAACGGCCAGAAAGAACGAATCTTAGTTTTTGCAATGTAAATAGGGCGATGAGGTGAACGTCAACGAGCAACTTTTTTAAAAGTTATTTATCGACCCTTGCTCGTCATCCTGTTGCCTTTCAATACTTTGAATAATGCATGTACTACAAGAACTCTTAAATGCATACAAGAATACGTTACATTATAAAACATTCTTGAATCATTTTACTCATTGATAATCAATATCAACATGAACATCACAACTCTAGGTAACAACCATAACAAATTTGCGCAAGAGAATGCTCCGGCGGTGCATTGGACCCCACTTCACACATCATATAGAATTTGTGAGAGCGGATTGCTAATCTTCCAGAGTAAGTATTGTCAAATTGTGCGGCAAATGTGCATGGATATCCAGAAAGGTTTAAGATGAATAAGAAAAGTCGCGTCGTTGTGGAAGTCCCGCGAACTGGACCAGTGATGTCTCCATCCAGAGTAATCTGGCGGCGTCCTTACGGATTTCTCTCCACCCTCTTTCTTGCGAGGCAGTAGGTAGAAGCTCATTTGCAATCTCGACGTCCCTCGCGCCGCCTTTTGTTGACACCCCACCGTTGTGGTTGTCTGGAACCAAGTGTTTACGTGTAAATGATCTTGGCTGTCCGGGTGACGCCGCGTCGAAGGCTGTTTTGCCGACGTTTCGACCATCTTTTCGTGGTCTTCCTCAGAGCTGGTCTACCATAGTAGCCATGGGCGGTCGGGAGCTAAGAACTTGTTCCGAGCGTTGGTTGGAGATACCTGGTTGAGGGAAACTCCGCTAGTCGACGGTAGGTCGGCGCCGGATCTCGCCATCCAATGGGGAAGATCACTGCCACCTCCAGGTGATAAAAACACACACTACACTTACGGAATTAATGACCTCAGTAGTTGACGCGTCCGGAATCACTAAAAACCAACCAACCAACTGACCAGGGCTGTTCAACTGGCGGCCCACGGTGCCATTTACCGCGAAAGGTTATCGGTGAAAAGTGCATTGAAAAGTCTCTTGCATAAATGTAGGGCGAGAAGATTGTGCGCCTAGCGCACGTGCACTGCCAGGTTCAACACCCTCTGCAATGTAAATATAGGTTAAGTTTACATTTAAGGGTTTTTTTCTAGTAAATTCAGAAATTCAAAATCATCACAATGAGTTTCATTGATATGGCCTGATATCATGGTTCTATATCCCACCCCTCGCCACCATTTCAGAGCAGCTGGGTAAACTGCCGAGGTCAACAATAGGGAGAAGTTTGGTGTGGATCGCTCGAGTAATGAAATTGTGGCCCGCAACCATATTATAGATTTTGCTTGTGGCCCTTGAGGCCTTGCAAGTTGGATATTCCTCTCTTAAACAATTATTAAATGGTCTCTATGGCTGAACTATTCCGTATAGCTATTGGTACAAACAAGTGGTCTGCAACAGGAAAAATCCTGAACGGCTTTTCGAAAATTAGCACCCACACTGCTTAAGAACAACAAATAAAATACTCTTGGGTAACACTGCAATAAATTAAATATTTTAATACAAACCGTCTTAATGAAATCTGCGATAATATAATGTATGTTTACTATACAGCACTTCTTTACATATCAAGAATCAAAAACGTTGCTAGACCTTGAATGCAACACATGAATAAAAAATATTTAATGGCGGGTGGCGTCTTCCTTGAAGCCTTGTTATCACTTGACGTCAACTGTGTCCAGAGCAGTGACACACTAAATATGAAAATTCAGTCGATACGCCCAGAATAAGTATAGGTGGAATTGCAGAATAAAATACTTGTATTTTTCTGTCTAAATCAAAACTGTTCCATTGTTTTTTAATTTCCCCCGAGTTTCTGGATATCTAACGAAACGTAAGACAACTCTCACACGACAGAAGACTGCATAAATTTCTTTCAATTTCTGCGCGCATTGGAATTTAGAAGTATAGATGAAGGGGCTGCATGGTATGAAAAGGAAGGTGAGAAAAGGATGTAGCTATAGCCTTAATTTTTCAACGAATATCTGACGATACTTCTTCAGTTCGTTCTCTGGTAATGATTATCGATTCCTAATTACGAGCACCGAACTTACAATGTCTCTCAGCTATAATAGTGCTCTGATATTCTTTTGCAATAACATCATCGTAACTCTTGGAATTAAGTTGTTTCTTAGTTTACTTTAATCGTAATTATTACTTTGATTACCGTGAATCGTTTTTACGGCTATGACCGAATTTAAAAAATACCTCCTGGCAAAACAGACTGGGGATAATCTGGCAATACTCGAATGTGGTTCTGTCCTATAGATTATCATTCGGATCCATTTTTCGAGTAGCCTAATTTAATAAAAATAAATACTAGACTATATTGCCATTTAGGCTTTGTAAAAATTAACACAAATAACGTGTTTTCTAAGGGTTAAGAAGACCCGATGTTCCGTATTGTTTATTTTATGTATAGAATGTATAATAATTGAAGATACATATTTCTAGAATTTGGATGTAAAACATGATAATCCAAAGGGAAACGCACAATGAGTTTGTACTGATGTACTGATTTCAATAATTGCTTGGTGAGAATAAGTTTATTTCAAGTCACATTCATATGCAAACTTTCCATATAGCTGTCCTTCCTCACTAGATGATACGAGCTGAGTTAAGAGATAAGCCCGTGAACTTTGGCAGAGCTATCCGTAGGCTGTCCAAAAGTAAATCACTTTATTGTTTTCAAAAGATCTTCATAAATTTGCTTAAGTCTAATATTGGTTTTAAAATTACAATGTAGAGATGTAAATACAAACTTTTTTTTCTTTAACACTTAGAAATTGATATTCCAGAATATAATGTAAAGAAATTGGTTGAATTCTATTTTGATTTTATTTCTCTTCCATAATATTTTATTTATATCAGATAGTTCCCCGACTGGATTAAGAAGTGAATAAAAAGCTGCATCCCAGAATTCTCAATAAAAATGGGAAATTTCGATGATAAGTCATTAAAATCGATCTTGCATGTTGGATGGACCGGAAAACGTTACTATGACAATACGCATCGGAGTACGAATTGGGTTTAAAAGGTAGTTGCAAAGAACGTCCTTCATAACATTGCACCTGAGTTCAACATGTAAAATTTGTTCAACAGCAATGTTCTGAGAATAAATCAAGTATGATGAATGTGAATAGTATGAATGTGAAGAGAAAAATCTTTTAACAAGATTTAAGAATAATTCATTTGAGTCAGTGGTATACATAATTGAATCTCTGAAATAAAGCGAATTAAGAAAATATCAATGGAATATTAGGAATTTGAGCATGTCGAACTGTAGATTGTAATTTTCTGGGGTCATGCATTTGAGTAAACAATATTGAAATTCAAATGGAACATGATCTTTATAATGAAAAGTGATTCATATAAATATTCCTATATTTATTAAATAGTTTTGCACGTTATTTCAGTTCTAGAATACTATATTTTTGCCATTTTACTAGATTTATTCACAAGTAACATCTTTCGTTGCATCGTTTACTAGACGAGCTGAATTATCTCTACAGCCTGTTTCAACATGTGTCCTGGTGCGCTCTCAGAACTTCCAAAGAGTGCCAAGCCAAAGATTGTTGAAGTCAGTACGTGTTCTTCAGGTACCCGAAGATGTCCAACTACGACAAATGTGTCTGTAGTGATCAATCAACATTTACAAAAATGTTTTGTTAGAGTTCGATAACAGGAAAAATACAACGTAGCAAAATTTACGGAACTGCAGGAAGCGAAAGGATCCGTTAACCGTCAAAGACAAAAGCATGCAAATGAAAGTAGTTACAAATATGTGATTTTATTGCGACGAATTTACATTTTTTTGTTGAAAGCTGAACTTATAAGCTTGAATTTACAATTGTTTATTTTAAGTGGTGAACTGCATTAAAACCGCTTCCCCTTCGTTTACTATTAATGTGTTATAATGAAACCAATTACAAATATTTGATATTGTACTATTTACTTTTTTATTGCAAAGAATATTCATATCATTAGCTGTGTCGAATCGTTGAAGGCATATCGTTTACTTACAGTAGGAAGAGAATAGGGCCTAAAATCAAACCGTGTGGAACCGCTTGTGCAATTGACAATAAATTAGAAAAGTGAGAAAATAATGTAATTTCATTCCAGTACGGTATTTTTACTCTCTGAGACCGTTTCTAAGATACGAACATAAACTATCTAGAATACCACGAAGGTAATTTTGAAAGAAAAATGACTTTAAAGGCTTATGGAAGATCTAAAAATATTGCGCTAGGCGCCTCTTTTTTACCTTTAAAAGAAGAAAATGCTTCTTTCCGTAGATTTTGATTTTCTAAATCCATGTTGCCGGTCTAAAAACTCTTCGTATTTACGGAGAAAGATTTCTATTCGTACGTAAAAAAGTCTCTAAAATATCTTTAAAAAAACTGAAAAAGAGAAATTGACCGGTAATTTGGATTTTTTGTCTTTTTATGAAGATCGGCTTAACTTTTAGCTGGATTGCAAATATCTGGAAAAGTTTCAGTGCCTAATTATGCATTAAATATGTGAGTTAACGGGTATATAAAGGCAGGCAAACAATAAAAAACAATCCAGAAATTTATGTAAATCGACCGATTTTTATTATTTACCGATTATTTTGTGAATTTCGTTTAAGTAAAAAAAGTTTAGTAAATAAACATCGGGTCGAAAATGTTTTGGAAATGGCTGTATTTTTGAGTTCAGTAATGAGATCAGCCCCAATTCTTGAAAAATATTGGTTGATGAGGTTACTGTTATGAGATCCTTTGGTTCTTATTGTATATTATATTTTCTATTCATCAAAATTCATTTAACCATTAAATTTATTACACATCAAAATTCGAAGTTATCAGTTAGTTACGTGGGATATTTCCAAAAGTAGGATCTTTCAGTGTTTCATCTTCTTCTTTATTCTTCCTTTTATTATTATTATTATTATTATTATTATTATTATTATTATTATTATTATTATTATTATTATTATTATTATTATTATTATTATTATTATTATTATTATTTTGTTGTTATGATGATAATAATTAATTATAATGTTAATAAATAATAAAATGTGATATTACTATTGAATATGAACTTGAAAAGTATATACAAAAATTGCTTCAAAATAATTTGGCATTAAGCTTTTTCCTAACTATGTAGCAATGATGTCGGTTCTCGGAGACTGTGAAGAAATGAGGTAGGCTGCTTCTGACGCCCTGAAACGTGAAGGATTGTGTGCAATCAAGCATGCTTCTTGTCGAAAGCACTGAACGAAACGTTTGTCCTTACTTTCTCATATATTACTACTTACGGAGTATAGTAGTTATGTTAGGCTTCAAATATTGATTTCAAAATTTTGTCAGAAATGCACGTTTTGGAGGTCTTTGGCATGGAAAACTTTGTTTACTTCTGAACATCTACCTGTCCAGTCGTTCGTCTGTCTCTGTGCATATTACAAGCTCCTAAACAGTACACAGGATTCTCCGCAAACTCGATACTGCCCAATCAATCTGGCATTTTTTTATTGCTCTAGACGCAACAACAGTGGACTCTTGATATTCAAAATTAGGTCTTTTAATGATGTCAAGTGCATTTTTTACAAAATATCAGTTATTGTGGGTGAAATAGTTATGTATGTATCAAGGGCGTTAAGTAGATGTTTTTGCCCCAAGGCGACTTCCAAACCTGAGGGCCTCTGATCCGAGGGGCTGGAAGTCGCCTGAAGGGCAAAAATATCTAGTAATGCCCGTGGTGCATACAAAACTTTATGGTTTACTAGTTGTTGAATAAATGAGAATTCAAAACATTTTCTAATTTTTCTTGGGTCTCAAGTGAAAAGATGCTTGTCAATATGATGTCAGATAAACAAAACAGAGTGTTGTACCTAATTGCTATTGCATAATCATTATTGGACTGATTTATTCATACAAAATGAAAGAATGTAGTGAGGTTCTTCCGGAAATTCTCGCAAAAGCTAACAAAACACGGACAGTGGTTTCCAGTAAAATCTCGAAAAATTTATGATAATGTTTATGGTGTATTTGAGAGTTATATAACAGTGAGAATAACAGAGTAATTTGCGTTGATGAAACCGTACTTGTTATTTGCTTCTATTGCAAAAAGGTATTTAGAATATATCATAATACCAAAAAATAACATTTCGAGGATGTTAGCCGATGTGCCTTATACTTCTTATTACTACGAGTAGTACTGCTACTCAAGACGCACATTCTATGCCTATTATGTCTTTAAAAAAGGTGATAAGTAACAGTGAAATGTGAGTGACTGGTGGCAATAGTATATTCGCAGGAACATTCCATAATTGCAATTTTCATATCAATTAAGCAAAATAAGGTTTATAACGAGTTATTTTACTTATTTGAACATTATACTATTTATTTATTGTATTTACTTGCATCGTAACTTTAATAAATCGAATTCATAAAAATGTTGTATGTGTTGTGTTGGTATTAGAGCGGGCCATAAAGTATTCAAAAGGCTCGGGGGCATAAATAATAAGAAAGGACCGCAAGAGTATTAACAATACCGTTACGTGTTTTCTTTGGGGTCCGTAAACACACAGCAATGAACTAGTAAACCATAAAGGTAATAATAAAACAATTTTTTTTTCTCGAGAGACCTAACATTGAAGCTAGACAGTTTTTACATTATATAGGCAGCTGCAGCACAAGATGGCGCTTCAGTTAAATGCAATTCCCAAACCACCTGCGCTTCATAGTAGCTGGACTCGTGGGGCGAGGCCGAAGAGGATAGGAGAAGCGGGCAGAGCGGGATGGAGAGGAGAGAGAGAGAGAGAGAGAGAGAGAGAGAGAGAGAGATAAGAGTGAGAGGGAAAAGAGACAGGGGAAACAAGAGGGAAGAACAAGAGAGAGGGGAAGAGAGGAAAAAGAGAGAGGGAAAGCGAGAGAGGGAAAGAGAGAGGGAAAAAGAAGGAGACGGGGGAAGATAAAGGGAAAGAGACAGAGGGAAAAGAGAGTGAAAAGAGAGAGTGGGAAAATAGAGAAGTGGGGGGGGAGACGTCTGCTGGGTTCTGCTAGTACTATAATCTATTCCTGAATATTAAATAATTTCATATATATTATTTTGAAAATATTAGTAGTTTTCACGTAATTTCAAATTGCAAAACATTAATATAAAGTTTGTATAAATATAGCACGGCTAATTTGAATACCGTTGTTTATTAATTATAGTAATGTACTTCTTATTTTTGAAACAGATATAATAGATTTTAAGAACAATATTGAATGTTGCAGTCCTTAAACTATGCTGTTCCTAAACATTATAATATATTCTTAAATTTACCAACAAATGAACACAAATTAGCGGGCTTTGAAATATTATTAATATTTATTTTCCTATAATAAAAATATTTTAAGTACTATTTTACCATCGAGTGTAAATAAAAATTAAAGAATCATCGTCTGATTTATCTAAACATGTTGTTATTGAAATACGTATTTAAAGTTCAGTATCTTAAAATATTCTTCTCAGATGTTTCGGTTGCATGCATTTTTTCTTGCTGTATGACGATATGATGTCATGGCCGTGGTTTTCCTTCTGAGCAGATATGATGCGGCGAATCTGAAACTAAGAGATAAAACTATTCAGCTTCGCACTACTGCGAAGCTGAATAGTTAATGTTCACACACTTATGTTACCTAATTTTGTTGCTAACAAATTAGCAGATAGTTTTGGACTAATACTTGCATTTGTGTTTTATCGAAGAAGATTACAATAGTCCGACTGCTCTGGATGAAATTTTCAAATTACTGGTATACAATCTATGTTGAAGAATTTGGAAGACTCCATAAAACTGGTATGTGGTGGCATACATCTTAAAAAACATTACAAATATATGTGTGTGTGGGGGGGCGGGAGGGACGTGCGCGTGTGCTCTACGAAAAACTTTCGAAGCACTTTCGTAACTTATCATTTCTCCTAAATTAGGCATGAGCCTTGTTGACAAGGGAGAAAACAAGATGGCAAGGTCGCGAACAGAAATGTTCCCATAAATTTTGTTGCATTCTAAGGTTTTGTTACGAGAAGAGATGCAACCCGCCGTGCGTCTAGGCAATGCTTTTGCTGGTCGGCGCGGGGCGGGGAGAGGGCGGGAGGAGCGGCAAGGACAGATAAAGCAGGCGAGTGAAGCGGTTGCTAGCGAAACGGATGAAGCGGAGCGGGAGGAGCGGAGCAGGTGTAAACGAAGCGGGGCGAGCGACACGGGGTTAGCGAAGCGGGGCGAGCGAAGCGGTGAAGCGGAGTGGGTGGAGCGGAGCGGGATGAACGAAGCTGGGCGAGCGAAGCGAGGCGAGAGAAGAGGGTGGAGCGGAGAGGGATGAACGGAGCTGGGCGAGCGAAGCGGCGCCAGCAAAACACGGCGAGCGAAGTCTGGAGAGCGGAGCGAGGCGAGCAAAGCGGGTGGAGCGGAACGGGTGGAGCGAAGCGGGTGGAGCGGAGCGGGTGGAGCGGAGCGGGTGGAGAGGAGCGGGTGAAGCGGAGCGGGATGAGCGAAGCGGGGCGAACGAAGCGGGTGGAGCGGAGCGGGTGGAGTAGAGAGGGGAGTGAAGCGGGGCGAGCGAAGTGGGTGGAGCGGAGAGGGATGAACGGAGCTGGGCGAGCGAAGCGGGGCCAGCAAAGCACGGCGAGCAAAGTCTGGAGAGCGGAGCGGGGTGGGCATAGCGGGTGGAGCGGAACGGGTGGAGCGAAGCGGGTGGAGCGGAGCGGGTGGAGCGGAGCGGGTGGAGCGGAGCGGGTGGGGTAGAGAGGGGGAGCGAAGCGGGGCGAGCGAAGTGGGTGGAGCGGAGCGGGATGAACGAAGCTGGGCGAGTGAAGCGGGGCGAGAGAAGAGGGTGGAGCGGAACGGGTGAAGCGAAGCGGGGCGAGCGAGGCGGGGTGAGCGAAGCGGGTGAAGCGGAGCGGGATGAGCGAAGCGGGGTGAACGAAGCGGGTGGAGCGGAGTGGGTGGAGCGGAGCGGGTGGAGCGGAGCGGGTGGAGCGGAGCGGGTGGAGTAGAGAGGGGGAGTGAAGCGGGGCGAGCGAAGTGGGTGGAGCGGAGAGGGATGAACGGAGCTGGGCGAGTGAAGCGGGGCCAGCAAAGCACGGCGAGCGAAGTTTGGAGAGCGGAGCGGGGCGAGCATAGTGGGTGGAGCGGAGCGGGGTGAGGAGAGCGGGGTGAGCGGAGCGCGGAGCGGGGCGAGCTGAGCGGGGAGAGTGGGGCGGGACGAACGAAGCGGGGCGAACCTTGCGGCGCGGGCGATGCGGGGCGAGCAAAGCGGACGAACATGGCAGGCGAATCTAGTACTGTTGGGGGGGGGGGGGGACAGCGAGGGTGTGTGTATAAAATTTATTACTACTAGCGTACCCGTGCGAAAACTGTCGCGTGTTAAACCTAACCTAATTTTTCCTAAGGGTATGTTGAAACTGAAACATAGCAACATGTAGTCCGTTTCCAACGTACTTCTCTTCACAATTAGGTATACAGCAATTGCAGACCACGGCAAAACGTTAAATAAATGCCCTACATCCGTAAGAAACAATCTTCATCGGCATCAAGCAACTATTAATAGTATTTCTATTTGTTGCTGCGTGAGCGAGTGTTGAATTAATAATTGTGCAAATAAACCTCGTCAATCTGCGCAAACTACGGTGTACACAGAAAGCGTAAATATAAGATGGAAGAATTTAAGCCTTCTAAGCGTGACATCACAAAGATGGTCACCAGCTCCAAGGGCTCATGGAGGAATATATTCTGTATTCCTCCATGTATAAGTGGTATTGGTATAATCGATAACCGGCAAACATTTTAATAGAATGTGCAAGAATCTCTTCTTGTAGATTACTGTGTGAAAAACGTTTACATGCGGCATTTGGCCTCTATATTTTAATTTAAGGCCCTACAAAGCTTTGTTTAGGAATTATTTAACAGTATATCTAACGGAGTGTTGGGGGTCATCATTTGTCATGAATATTTAGATGCGTTTTTTAACAAATCCTTCATATTTTTTAAATCAAAGTGCAATTCGTCATGCATGCCTCCGTGAAATTCTCTTTTTTTGGAGACCTCAGTTTTACCGATGGGCTGCGTGTGAGAGCCGCAAAAGGCCTAGGAGAAATGACAGTATCACCCAAACCAAAGAGTGGTCACTAAATTCCAGTGGTTTGGTTTTGACCATCCCAAGATGATTGTGCAACACTACCTTAAATCACGTCCGAGTCCTTGATAGATTAGCGGCGGGGAAATTTTGAGCTGCGGAAGGGTTTCACGGGGCCGGAAACACCGCGCCCGATTACCGGACGGAGGCGGCGATGGTGGCGGCGAGATGGCGGTGCGGTGCGGCGGAGGGGGGCGGGGCGGTCGCGGCGCGAGGCGACGAAGCGGCTGAGGTGCCGGGGCGCGGCCCGCCGCGCCGCTCCCTTCCGGCAGCCTTACCACGAAAACAACCTCTCTGATTACGACTGAGTAAATACGCTTCGGAGTTCTCGTTCTCTCTCTCTCTCTCTCTCTCTCTCTAAAAATAACTCAGTTCAATTGAATATGGGCGAAAAGAGCAGTGATGGGAGATCTACACATTACAGTCTTTCGAAGCTTTGTCAGACGAATTTTAAGTGAACCCGACAAAGAACAAATTGCTCAAACTTCGAAGGAATATACCGTCTTAGGTGTCTCGGAGCATCAGTTGATGTCACTGCAGTGTCTCTGATCGGGAGTCCTAGGGTTTGAGTCTCGACACTGGCAGAATTTTCGACACCAGCTACTTATCTAGGCCGAATTCGGCTGCTGGCTGGAGTTCTAGTGGACGACTGCGCTGATCGGTAGTTTTCCGTCATTTCTCCGATAGACACCAGGTGAATGCCGGTCCAATACCCTAACAAAGGGGCCACAGACCGCGCGTGATCTTACCTTCCTCTTCCTTTCCTATCTTTACTTCTTACCCACGCTCCTTACACTCATCTGCACTACACTATCACACTTGTCGGCCGTTCAGTCGGGACCTTAGAGCTTGATCCGTCTGGGTGGTGCTCGCTAGTGGGAGATACCTGGTTCGGGAAAATTCCACATGCCGACCTAGGTCAGCGCTGAATCTCACTATCCAGCGAGAAAAGATCACTGCCACCTACAGCAATAAAAAGCACTACATTTACGGGACTAATAACCATAGCAGTTGAATAGCCCGGAAACACGAAATAATCAGTCTGTTTACAGCCTATATGATCAAAGGTCATTATCATGTATCGCAATTATAGAATAATCCAAAGCATTTTATATTCCTAAAAACTCAAAATCTCCCCCCGTTCCTGAAACGTAGACAATCACTGACAAGTTAACGACGAACATCACATTCTTGACGAAATTAGTGATCAGATCTGTCGAAGTCAAAGCCATATTATTTATTAAAACGACATCAGGATAAGCAATTTCCCAACAATCTGGAAAAAAAACGCCAACCTCAAAATGTTACAAAAAATCCGAATCTTGACCAAAATATCTTTAAGACCAAAAAAGCAAAAACTACGGATCAATCGGCTGCCAGCCCGTACGTGGAAATAACCTAGAAAGACTCACATTCAGAAGACTTGCCCCATTAAAATATTTCTCTGACCCATCCCATTTACCTACCGACTGTCAGACAGATATACTGAGCTTCAGATCATTACGTATATCAACCGACATTGCGACAAGACTGCAAGAAAGATTACACCAGTTCATCAGTCTTCCTCGACTTTTATGATTCCTTTCATCCGCTACACCCTTCTTTATAAAATCAGGCTGTATATCTCACACTTTTTCTTCCTCCTTCTAAAATGCTACCTCCATCTCTGAACTTTGTAAGTCAATCGCCCCCTCCCCCCAACACACACTCCAAAGACACCAAAGACAAGAACTATTTAGCCCACATCGCCTTACTATGATTCTCCTTCCGATTCACCTTACCACGACACTCCGAACACACAATCGTTACACCCGATAACTGCTTGGGTACACAACTAGGAGTGCTAAAACGGTACGTACTTTTACGCAAAATTACTCGAAAAATACTCAAATTTTCGAAAAATTGTACATGACCTTATTTCAAAATTCATCTTTAACGAATAGATTTCTTCAAAATTTATCTTTATGGGGGGATCTCTATCTTCATAATTGTAGTTGTAGGAAGTCCCCGAAAAAAATTTCAATTTTTGCAATTTTCGAAAAATCAGGATTTTTAACGATTACGAGACATTTTTAGGTACATTCTAACGTCTCTTCTAACATCCTTCACACTATCCGACAACAAAATTTATTAAAAAAACGATGGAGCTATGTTTTCTTAAATTTTGAAAAGTCCCAGAGACTTCATGTAAAGTACCCCCAAAAAATTAAAATATAGGTTTCAAATCCAGGGAGTTGCGAAATCAGCCAGATCGATTAGGGAATATATATTCTGAAGAAAATCGGTTGGACGGTTTGGCCGCTAGCGTTGTTCACAGACGGATGGATAGACGAACGGACAGACGGACGAACAGACTGACTTTTTACCGTCATTCGCTTTTTCGATATCAAGGATCCACAAAACATGGATTCTGGCTACACTACGTGTTAGAGGATTTTTTTAAATTTATTTATAATTATATTTTATAATTTTATTTTAATTAAAACTAGATATATACACTTTTTCGTTTCATAATTGCGTAATAAGAGTTTTTCTGTCGAAATTTCTTTCTACGCGTTTCTCTCTGCGTAAGCTGTAGCGAAAATTAATAATATCTTACTAAACCCCTACGAGTTCCCCGCAAAAATCCACCACAACAGGTGATGCCCAACGCCTCTAATAGCTATTGATAATACCCCAATCGACTGCATTGATACTGTAACGTCGTGGGTAGGGATCTACTCCACAAGGAAACAGACACGAGTGAGGTATATACAATTTATTTACATTAATTTATGTACACTGCTTACAGACCTCACTCTAAGGTATTTGTCGGCTACCTGCCGCAGCCCCCTTCTCCTAACACGCGCCTTGCGGCCGCGCCTGCGTTTAGCCAACTCGGCCGATTTGCAACTTGGCACCTGGTGTGCCTCGGCAGACACTCTGCCCCGAAGTATCGAGCATACTTCACAGTGTTCGAGACTCGAACACCCACACGTGCCTGCAGCACTTCCGCGCCAGACTTGGCCGGACAAGTTTTGCGGTGTTTAGCCGCGAGGAAACCAGAAACGTTACCCAACCCAGGGCTTCTGCGACAGCCCTTTTATATGCTCGAGTCACATGACTTCCGCGTCATCATTCCCCCCACGCACTCGTCTTGAGGCGTCTGCTTCCGCCGTTGCAAGTTGCACCCGGCACCTACAAGCCCTCTCCCCTTTCGGACTTTCCCTGAAGGGTTGGCCTTTGTTTGGAAGCCTATTTTTGGCTCCCTCATCCCCATACCTTGCGACTTGTCTCTCCGGAGCAGGGAGTGAAGTCCATGACGCTACAATACCATCAAATTCTTAATTCTTAGGAATCGTTCTACATCGCAGACTGCTCTAATCAAAACAGAGACACGATCCGTATTTTCTTTTGTGGCGTCGTAGTTGAGGGGGTATGTTCCCGGGGAGTCGTGGATTAGAATCTTGTAGCTGGATATAACATTTCTCTAATGAATATGAACAGTTAACGTGGAGGCGTAAGGGTTTGCAGGTATGATGTCTGAAAACAATTACAGGGAATTGGGAGGTTTACGTTTCTTTGAAGTGAGGTGATAGACTTCCTTTTTAAATTTAATAAATTTCCTTAATAAATTTCCTTTTTAAATTTTGAACTACTCATCGATTTTTGAAAACCAGAGGAATGTTTATTTGGTCATTTCACCCTATATAACAAAAATTGATTCACTTAATTTTCATTATTCCAAATTATACTGACAAAACTCTTACGGTACACTCATTTTCAATGATGAGAGATATAATTATTTTATCTTCAATTTCGTTAAAATGAGAAGGAATGGAAAAGAACATAAAATAGTAGTGGTAATATTAATAATTTTTAAATAATTTACAGTCCGGCTAAAAAATTTGCGAACAATATCCAACACTCAGTTGCTAGCATCTGGTCAAGGCAAAAAGCTAATGACGAACATTATGTTTAATCGTGGATTTGTTTAATAAAACCTTTCTTGGCGTAAATTGTGAGAAAGGGCAGTTCAGTAGGCATTATTTAGCGAAAAGCTGACATTTACTCTAAAAACTTGGTTTTCTTCTTTATCATTTTGTTCAAATTATGAATAATTTATAATAACAATGTAAATAATTTATCACAATCCCTATTGGTCACCCGAATCCATTCTGAAACCTTTTTTTTACTCTAACATCTAGAGAGAGAGAAGTTGATGAGAAAATTATTATAAGACATTTGCTGCTGTTAAACCTTTCAGAGTGTTAAAGCATTGACTTTCGGCAAGTTTCTATTGGAATTTGAATGAAATACCGAAAATTCGCCCACTTACTTCAAGAACAAATTAATGTTTTCGAAGGTTCCGTCTGTTGGCTGCAATAAGCAGGTCTCTAACGCAAAAATCATAGTAAATCACTTCAGTGTGACGTACAGTTCTTATTCCAAAAGCACATTTCGTATGATGACATGGCGTCGGTGATATTACTATCGCAGGCGGTATTTGTTGACGGCATTTCCGGAGTGCGAAACTTCGCGTTTGTCTATCGCTTTAGAAGAGGCGCCACGGAAGTAGAGGTCTGCGGCAGCAAAAATGTTGCTATGGAGTGCGTGGAAAGTTGGGTTCTGAAACAGTAAAAATTGGCACACTTATGAACTCTTCTAAATCGGCACACTTATGAACAATGGCATCCAAAAGGAGGGAGGCAGTTGAGACAACATGTCTCAGACTTCAACTTCATGAGCCCTCCAAATTTTTTCATTCAAAACGTAAAAAGAAAATTACTCCTAATTCAAATTAATCTCTATAAGTAATTTCAAGCATTTGCACAGAAAATGCTAGAGAAAAACTTCATTTCCATCTTATACACAAAAAGGGTATCATATTTCCTCTTCATTTTTGTCTTCAAAGGTTTCTGAGACCTATAATCAATTCCTCTGCCAATCGAATACCATAGAGAAATTATTTTCTCCTCTATGCTAATACATTGTATGAATCATACAATTATGTGAAAAAGTTGTTTCGTACGACCCAACAGCCTAAACTTGAAGACCTGGAATGCCTTGACTGCTCGCGATGAATTTTGTAAAATAGCCTTTTGTGGGAATACCACAAAACAGAAAAAATACCAACGAAGAGCTCACAAGCAGTTTTACAAGCAGTGACACACCAACGGACATACGCCACCCCGGCTCCCAGATGCCAATGATGACTCATTCATAAATAGTTTTTATTAATTATCTACAGTAACGAAAGTCATTCAATATCCAATTAAATACGTTATAAATAACTATGAATCAAGAAATAAAACTTTATTTCAAATCCGGCATAAATGAAAAGTTATTTAGAAGAATATGCGATACTATTATGGAACTATCTATCTATCAGTGACGTGACTAAAGTATTAGGAATAGAAAATAAAGAAATTGATCAGAAATTATATGCGAAAAAATGAAATTGAAACTTATCCTCATCACTGACGAAATCACTAAGGAACTACTCTCTAGTAGTAGGAATTTCCTCGAGTTGCCATTACAAGAAAGATTGCGCAAACGTTTTCCGGTGTGAATGAACATCGAGAATGGCAAAAAATGATGGCCTAATCTTTGAGTACTTGGAGGCCACATTCTCACATACGTTTTCATCTTAGGTTAAAGAGCTTCTATGTAGGCTCTCGTAATAGTTGTGAAATTTACTTTATTACATACACAGGCGCGGATCCAGAAAGTATATTTGGGGGCCGGGGAAATTTTCTCTCACTCTTTTTCTCTAGTATATGATATATATCCTAAACATGACAAATAATTTATTATATAATATAATACGAGGTAGGGTCAAAAAGTTCCCGGAATGGTCGCTTACAGTCAAGTATTTGTTAGCTGAAAGGGAAATTTTTGTTTGTGAGGTTGGCATAACTGGTAGTGAATGTGCTTTTGAGGTTAGCAGGCAGTTGTAGTTGGTTCCGTGCGTTCGGTGTTTAATATTGTAGATCGTAGTTTCTTTCTTTCGTCGGATTGTGCAATGTCGTCATTAGAGCGTGGCAATATTAAATTCTGTGTGTTGCTGGAGAAATCACCCTCGGAGACTCTTGAGATGCTAAAAAAAGCATACGGAAATTCTGCGATGAAGAAAACAGCAGTTTACGAGTGGCATAAGCGTTTTCGCGACGGTCGCACAACAATTGAAGATGACGTTCGGACTGGGCGGCCTTCCACTTCCACTACAGACGACAATGTTGAGCGCGTTCGACAAATTGTGCGTGCGGACAGGCGAACAACCATCAATACTATTGCCTCTGAAGTTGGTATTTAGTTAGTTAGTTAGTTAATGCCTTAACGTGGCGAGACTCGGGCCATCAGGCCCGCTCTTCCGTCTAACCACGCAAATTTCGTTACGCTCCTTTCACCACGAAGCGGAGAATGGAGGTATTATCTTGGGCGATGAAACAGGCGGATCTCAATTTTGCTCAGAGGCTTCATTTAGGCTTGAGGATCTTTTACATGCAGTAAATCTACTAACATGGGACAGCCGGCTTTACTTCCCCTCCGAAGGAAGGCGTACGAAGGATTTTTTCGCCCTTAAAAATCCACGGCTTCGATCGGGTTTGAACCCGCAAACTCGGGTACAACAGTCCGGTACGCTGACCGTTATACCACCGAATCCGCAAATTCACATGGTATTTCACCGGTATTTCACATGGGAGTGTTCACAGCATTCTTCATAATGACTTGAACATGCATCGTGTTTGCTTGCACATTGTTCCAAAAATGTTATCCCCTGAGCAAAAGGAAATGAGAGTGACCATGTCCAGGGACTTGATTCTAATGGCTGATGCAGATGACAGCTTCCTGCGCAAAATTGTTACAGGTGATGAGACATGGTGCTTTCTTTACGACCCTCAGACAAACCGGCAGTCCGCTGAATGGAAGTCAAAAACTTCACCAAGAAAACAAAAATTTCGCTTGGACAGAAGCCGGGGTAAGGTGATGTTGGAGGTGTTTTTTGATTACCGTGGAGTGATTCATTATGAATTTATTCCTGAAGGGAGAACAGTAAATAAAGAATTGTACACAGAGATCTTAAAACGGCTACGAGATGCAATTCGACGAAAACGACCTGAAAAATGGGCAGAGAATGACTGGTGTTTGTTGCACGACAATGCCCCAGCACATCGATCCCTAATGGTGAAACAATACCTTGCCAAGAATAATGTTACCACTCTGGAACATTCTCCATATTCTCCCGATCTCGCACCACCAGATTTCTACCTGTTTCCATGGTTAAAAATGGCATTGAAGGGACATCGTTTTGCTGATTCGTCAGAGGTGATTGAAAATGCGACGGAGCGGCTGAAGGAACTTTCAAAAAACGGCTTTCAAGAGTGTTTCCAACAATTATATGAACGGTGGAATAAATGTGTAGATGCAGGAGGAGAGTATTTTGAATGGAAATAATGTAAGAATGTTATAAATATTTTTAATAAATTTTTAATAACCAATTCCGGGTACTTTTTGACCCTACTTCGTATAATATTAATGCAAAAATATTTATGTTTCAAATGCCTGTGACAAATTAAAATGTACATTGACTGAGAAATGGGGGGGGGGGATTTCCCTCCCCCCCCCCGTGGATCCGAGCCTGCACACATCAGGACTTTAACGGCTTAATTTCGTTTTCATGGTGAAATAATCTTACATATACAATTGTATTCTAGAATTGTAATCCAATTTTCTTAATTTTAAAATATTTCTGTAGTTTATTTAAATAATGTGTTATTTTGAAGATTTAGTAATTATATCAAACAAAAATAATTCATAAGTATTCGTGTTTGAGAGAAAACTGAAGAGAATGACGTCATTCAAATGACATGTCTACCTGCGAGTTAATAAGGCCTTGCATTCGGTGGCCTGTGCTTTATATTTTAGGTGAAATTAAAGGACCAACAGAACATCGTCTTTCCTACAGAAAAATAACAATAATAAAATTCCCCTTGGACGGTATAGCGACATCATTGTGTTACGTGTATGTATGATCTCTTTCGTCATTGATTAGTCTAGATCATTTTCTTCAAATATACCCGTCCGCTACAAGATCAAGAACATTCCTATTTATTTATTTTACATCAAAAAACAGTTAAAACTGCGTATGACGGGCAATGGGGAGAAGTGAATTCTGTGCACATTTTCAAAATTCTGTGATCTCTACACTAAGTCGTTTACTACATGAATTTTGAATTATTCATTCAAGAGTATGCTATCATGAGCAATGCATCATGAGCAATACATCATTCAAGAATACAAGAGCAATACATCATTCATCTCTTACATGCTTAAGAACGCAAAGAGGTGTTTTCACAAAGTCAAAGGAGAACGAAAACTGCCCTTATCGCCACACATGTTGTCCGCTTCGATGTACTTGGCAGTTCTGCGGTATTCTGTCGCTCTCCGGAAGTCCGGCGGCGTCAAAATGGCCGCCGGCCGGACGCAGCGGCATCCGCTAGTCAGGGCAATCGCGGCCGCAAGCGCCTACCTTCCACCGGCCTCTATCAGCTTCTCGCGTTCTGGTGTGGAAAGACGCCAACAAAAATTGTTCAATTCAAATTTTAAAAACTTGATTCTCAAAATTATTTTCATGGGAAGAAGAAATATAAAGAAGTGTTTGGGAAACATTGGGAAGGATGTGTCCACGGGTGAGGCTGCACCAGGAAGGAGGGAGGTCATTCTCCCTCCCCCTCTGGACTAATATTAGTATTTATTCGTACACTTTAAAATAATTTCTGTGCAGCACCTATTCATCTTCTTTGGCGTTATCTGCGATTCGAATACATCTGTTGAATTCATATTCCCGCTTGTCCTCAGCTTCACTTTCATTGGATACAGGCGCCCGCCGTTGCGTTCTAAACGCGGCGTTGCTTTGGGAGTAACAGTGTAATTGCCGTAGTCTCTGCTAATTAGTGCTCGAATGGCAACATGGGGCTCGAAAATGGCGTTTCCTGACGGACGCTGTTGAGTAGAAGCTGAGCGAAAATATCCTACTTCAGCGCTATCTATTAATCCATTTACAAACTTTTTTAATTTTATTTTTATTTGTTGCGTCTACAAATTGACGCAACGTGTCTCCAAGCCCCTTAATGGCGTTGAGCGCTTTGCGCTGGGGAGTAATCCTCTATTAATGTGCACTATTGGGGAGTAATCCTCCATTACCTTTTTTAAGTCATGTCACGTCACGTCGCAGTCAGTTGTCAAGAGGACCGCCAGGTAGCATCTCCGCGTACGCGCCTCCTGCTACGCGCTCCTAAGTCACTACCTAGCGGCCAGAAATTGTGAAGGAATAAAGATAGCGGTGGAGTTTAGGACACTGCACAGGGGTTGGACTAGCCCTTGTGAAGCAGCCAAACTCGTTTTATTGGAACAAATTTCACTTGATATTCGACGGGAATCGGCGAATCGAGAATCGGGAGCCAGCCCATCGTTTTTAGGAAAAAAGGCGCGACGTTTGAAATGTATACCCTTTGCTGTTAATTAGCGCCAAAGAATTGCTATAGATGATTGAATCCCAAGTACGGAGACTAATTTGAATTAATTTTGGCCGCCTCTGTGCCAACACTAATTTATAAATCAATAATTCGACATTCTCTGACTTATGCCTGCCCCATCTGGTGCAACGCTGCCCCAACACATTTGAAAAAAATTACAAGTAAAAATAAATGTCTCCCGAGAATTAGTAAAGCTCACTGTATAGTCCAAGCACGCAAATTCATAAAGAATTACAAATTGAACCTTTCGAACAATACATCAAAAATCTAACCACAAAGTTCTTCTTCAATCTCTCAGCGTCACCTTGCACTAATACATTCAAATTAAGTAAATCAAAACAAAATTGCCGTCTACGTTCACATTCCCAAAAGATATGATCCGCCCACTGTGAACATTTAATTAACTCGCAAATAGAAATTATAAATAATATTAAAATGAACTGAATTATTAAAATTAAAATTACTTCGCTCATTTAATTCGTTACATCTCATGGATGAAGGTTGCCAGTCTGACTGCATGATCGTCCCAAAAAGTTACGAAATATTATATTGAAACCCCCTGTACAACATTAATCTTGGACAGGAAGAATGAAGATTTGAAGCAAAAAGAACTAGTGGTGCTACAGAATGGCACAGACTTTCTCATAGTAAAATTTTCTAATTTCCTTTGTGTGAACTGACTTTACGGTCTTGCCGCATTCTCTTGCCTGCTGCCATCTATCGCCGCCCAAAGTAATTTTTTTTAAAAAATGCACTTTTTCGGTTTCCTAATAATAGAAGCGAAATATTACTTTACGAATATTACACAAGAGTAAAACTTCGACACAAATGGCAATTTTCGTTGAAAACTTTGGTGCTGTTTTCAAGAAAATGTCATTTAAGCGTTTCTGTGAATGGGAAACTTGAAGCTCTTTTTCACAGGAATCTATTGAGTTTTTGAAAAACTTCATTTAAAGTCGTGTGAAGCACTTAAACTCTCAAATGCAATAATGTATACAAATTGCTGGAAATGTGCATATTAACGACGTAAGAGATGTCAAAAAATTACATTTGTGTAATTTTTGAAAAAAAAAATACACAGAAGTGAACCTTACGACATATTTAACTGTGGAACTAGCACTATCCGTTGGGAAAGTTTGAAGAAAAATTTTGGAGCCATTTTTGAGAAAGTGGGATTTGAGCGTTTCTCAAAATGGGAAATTTTGAGTTCATTTTCACAGAAAACAGTTGAGTTTTCGAGAAGTTGTATGTAATATTATTTAAGGCGCATGTACTCATATATACAATAAATTGAACAAATTTTTCCGCTAGTGGAAATATTAACAACTTGGGAAGCAAGTAAAAAATTACATTTTTGTAATGTTTGGAAAAAAACAAAAGAATACAACACTATAGCGTTTATGTCATCTTATAGAGTGTAATTAGCACTATCACTACCAAAAGTTTAAAGAAAAAATTTGGAGCATTTTTTGAGAAAATATTGTTTTTGTAATTTTTTGAAATTTCAAATATTGCACGCACTATTGCACGAAATCTAGTAACATTTTCAAAAAATTACATGATCTAATTGAAATAACTAACTATACACAACAAATTTCATTATAAGAAAGACCTCTATCTTAATTTTTGACGCCGAAAAACATTCAAAATTTTGCAATTTTCGAAAATGCAGAGTTGACGGTGAAAATCGGACCTCTGCCTCTTTTATATTACAGTAATATGCCTCTTTTATAGGTGTATTTTTCCCTATTCTTACAAGAAATTTAAAGAAAAATTTTGGAGCCATGTTTGAGAAAATTTTGAAAATGTTCCAGGGTCTTCATGTAAAGTAATGAATGTTTCTTAAAATCGCGGAGCTTCGATTCAGGTTACATCGACAGAGATTTATTCAGTTTGGAAATAATGGATAGTATGGCCGCTAGTGTGGTTGACGTACACCAGACGGATGGAAGTGTAAAAAAAAATTACATAACTTTATACTACGCACATTACTCCACATATACGTACGTATACGAGAAAGTAACTTGAGGTGCTATAGTTAGCCACAGACATTCTCATAGTAACGTTTTCTAATTTCCTTGGTACTGTACAGTCTTGTTCCCCCTTCTTGCCTGCTGCCATCTGTCGTCGCCCAAAGTACATTTTTTGACATTTTTCAATTTTTCAGTTTCTTAATTGTAGAACCGAAATACTACTTCAGGAATATTAAAGAAGTGTAAAACCTCGTCCTAAACAGAAATTTTCATTAAAAAATTTGAAGCCGTTTTTAAGAAAATGGCAATTAAGCATTACTGTAAATGCAAAATTTGAAGCTCTTTTTCACAGGAATTTGATGAGTTATTGGGAAGCTACATTTGAAGTCATTTGAAGCACTTCCACTACAAATTCAATAATATATATAAATCGATGGAAATGTGCATATAATTAACGGCGTGAGATATATTTCAAGAAAATTATATTTATGTAATTTTTGAAAAAAAAAACACACAAAAGAATGCACCTAAATGAACTTTACGTAATATTAAACATTGCCATGGGAACTATCCGTTGGAAAAGTTGGAAGAAAAAATTTGGAGTCATTTTTGAGAAAATGGAAAGGACTTTGAATAGTGAGTCATCAGTAAAGTGACTTGGATAAGAGTTGATGCTCAGCATGATTAAAGCGGGAATTTATTCCCCCTTTACTCATCTACTCATGTCACCTTGAAATTCCTATCATTTATGCGCATTTTAAATGGGAGAAAATACAATTTTCGCAAGTCGGATTTCCTTAAGTGTACTGTTTACATTGTTATCTTACATAATTTATGTTAGCGAAAGATGAGAGATTAGCACATTCTCAGCCATTTCCAACTTTTCGACTTTCAGTCTTTTATAACTTCCTATTTCTGATAAAAGGATTTTTGATCAAATAAATTAAAGGACTTGAGACAGTCACAAGATAAACTACTCCGACCATCATTACAAGCCGTATTCGTAATGTTGTTAATATCTCGAATTTGATGAATGTGTGGCTTATCTTGATACTATAAATATCTTGTTCAAATTTATGAAGGCCTTGGAGCAAAAACAAGATGACACACTTCGACTGCAATCGAGTAATTAATATTTGCGAATAGCGGACGGCTCGTTGTTACTGGTGTGGCTTACCTTGTTACTGCCTCAAGCCCTTCAATTATATTGTGACATCACAACTGAGTAGATTAGGAACGCGGAAGATAATTTGGTGTCGCAGAAGAAACTATTATTTTACGCCACCGACAATAATGAAGTAATAATTTCGAATATAAAATTTCCCACAGTGTAAGCAGTCAAAATTAGTTCATTTTTCTGAAAGGTACCTTTCTGAACGTTGCGCAGGTTCAAAGTAAATGAAACCTCCCAGGAACTGGTGCGATTGCCGAACAGCCTCCAATCGTCGCTTGTTCATCTGCGGGACAACAACCGTACGCTGGCGACGGGGCGCTATGGGATGCAGAGGCGGGACGCCGGCTTGTATCTGTGCCGGGCGTTCAACTTCAGCGAGGGCAACACGAGCCTCAACCACACGATCCGACTGTTTCTGAAACGTAGGTAGCACACGCAGCGCGTCAAGCAACTCCGTGTCAGAAGTGGCTTTTGAAACGTCCAAAAAGATGTTTCCCACCCGCCATGCTTGGTTTTAATATTTTATACAAATTTTCTAAATATCTCTGCGTTGCAATAATAAGATAACAAAAAATTGTCCGATTGTTATTATTATTATTATTATTATTATTTATTTTCATAATTTTCTTTTTTATAAGGCCAAATACATAGATTATACATGACCAAAACATGAAGATTATCTTGGCTGTCCGGGTTTGGGTGGCTTGGTCCCCACCCAAATATAAACCCGAGCGCAGACCACCCCGGCGCAGACCAGCCCTGAAGAAGATCGCGAAAAATATTATTGAAACGTCGGCAATTCGGCCTTCAACGCGGCGTCACCTGGACAGCCAAGATGATCTTCATGATTCTGGCCGCGGAAGCCTACGACTTCACTTAATGACCAAAGCATATTTATCAACGTCTTTTTGTTAGGAATTCACATTTACCCTACCCCCATAAACTTTCGAGCTATTCCAGTTGTTGAGATGACCACAGCCTTCTGCATAGTCTTATAAATATTCCCATTAATTTTTAGATCTTTTAAACTTTTAAACAGTGTCTTCGGAATTACTGCGGTGCTAGAGATGGCAATGGGGATGATTCTCACATGGTCCATATGCCACTATCCCTTGATACTTTCAACCAGCGGAGCATATTTTGTGATCTTCTCTACATCCTTCTCTTGAAGGTTTTTCGTGTTTGGCATGGCTATGTCGATCAGGTAGGCTTGCCTTTTCATCTTGTCTACTAGAATCAAATTAGACCGGTTGTGAGGGGCTGTCTGGTCTGTGAGAATTGTTCTGTCCCAAGGAAGTTGGCATTCGTCATTTTTGAGAACACTATTAGGTACGTATTACCTTGCATTCTATAAGTTGGTGCTGGTAAGCAATCTCTTGACGCTGGATCTTTCCAACTGTATCATAGCGTTGTTTATTACAAATTCCCGAGAAATGTGTGCATCCAGATGTAATTTGGTGGAAGTTCTCCTGTGCCTGGCATCCATATCGACATCTGTCATCTTGTACCCCAGGATCTCTTACTATTGCTTTCAGATAACTTCTGGTGGGTATGACTTGATCTTGTATTGCCAGCATAGTGCTTTCCGTCTCTGGGAACATCTGACCTGCCAGTGATTCGACGCTCTCATGTTGACATGATCTTGACTAATTGCATACAGATGCTTTCCATGCAGAGGCTTGCTCATCCACGTTTCCAGTTTTTGCTGTTCTGTATAATTATTTCCGTTGTATTCTTGATGACTTAACTTCAACGGTGTGGATCCATCTGCTAAACACACAGCACGATGTAGTTTAGATGTTTCTGCTTCCTTGTGAAAGTATTCTCGTATAGAGGAACTGGGACTTGGTTGCCTATATCCAAAACATCTCGACCACCCAAATGTGGCAAAGTTATTCTTTCGACTGCTGATTTTGGATGGTGCTTGCGTTCTTTATTCATCAATGTGCGTAGTTTTCTTTCGAGGCCTTCGATTTCCGTTGTACTCCGTTTTATTACTCCAAAAGCGTTATGTGTTGATTGCTTTGATCATATTCCTGCTATTAAGTCATGTCTTCAGAACTTGTCTGATTCTTCTTGCAAACTCTGTTGACAGTTCATCTTTAACCCTTGCATGATCTATACATCTAGATTGTGTGACTCCTACTGTGTGACTTGTGTACTTGTAGTTCTGATCTACAACATTGCTCTTTTAAGCTGCCCATTTTCTAGCTGAACGAAAAATATGCGTCCTTCGCACGTCCATCAAACGTCCTTTGCACTATCCAACTACACAATTTAATAAAAATGATAGAGCTGTTTCTTTTCGAAAATTTGGAAAATGTACCAGTGGTTTCATGAAAAGTACCCCCCAAAATTAAAATATCGATTTCAAATTCAAGGGACCGCAGTATCAGCCTGATCGATTGAGGATTATCAATTTAGAAGAAAATCGATTGAACAATTTAGTCGCTAGCATTGTTCACAAACGGAGGGGCAGTCGTTTTGCCGTCAATCGATTTTTTCGGTATCTTTTCGGGTGAGGACCCACAAAACATTAATTCTTTCTACACCACGTGTTAGAGATTTTTTTCTAAATTTAGCAATTGGATTTATCCACGTTTTCGTTACCAGGGCCCTGTTATAAGAGTTTTTCTGCCAAAGAAATTTTCGCGCAGCATTGCATAACTTTCTCTCTACTGCGTAAGCGATATCGAGAAAGTAAAAAGAACAGAAAGGACAAATGAGACAGGGAAAATGGACAAAGGAAACAAAAGACAGAAAGGGAAAATGGGCAAAAAGGAGAAATGGACAAAAGGGCAAATGTCAGTATGCCTGTCTAAAAAATAGTGTATGACATGATGAAAAAGTGCTTTTAGTATTTTGCTCGTAGGATTTCGCCATTCGGCCTATCGCCCTCGTGTCGTAACCTTTCCTACTAGCAAAATAAAAGGTCACTTTTACAAGTTGTATCATAAATAACTATTTTCTAACCATTGCAACATTGTCTGAATTTGGAAGTTAATCCCAATTGTCTACTAAAGAAATTTGCAAAGCCCCCATTATTCATGATAATAACAATCTTTCATAGAAAATAAAATTCATTAAATTATTTGTTTTTACTAATTGACAACTTTTATTGTTCATTTTTTAGTAACCATTGATGAACGAAAGGTACTGGAGAAAGTTTATGAAGAGCGAACTCAACGACTTGGAGATACAGTTCAGTTCACATGCTCAATAACGTCAGGTATACTTTAATAAGTAGATAATAAAATTATTCTGATTTTGATAACTTTTAAATAGAAAAAAACATGTTTTATCTAACATTGTCTTCATATAAACATTATCCACTTACTAATTTTGTGAATCTTCCAAGCTTCTATTATTATTTGTGGACTTTGGTTCCGTATCACTTCAATTAAGTTTTTCAGTGAAATTTATCAAGCAACATTAAAATTTTATATCCTAAAGGAAGAAAACAATGTTTGCCTTTTTTCATACTTGTAAAGATCAGCTTTTTTTCAAAATGCCGTCAAAGCATTAAAGAAAACCAAATAAGAAATATAAAAAAAGAAATTGAAATAAGGGAAATGAATTATTTTTATGTGGAAAATATTATCAATCTTTTCACGAATGATTTCTTGTATATTATTTTTATCCCTAATTTTAGATGAACCTGCTACTTGGTATCACAAATATGGATATGTTGAAAGATTTCCTCACTATGATGCAGAGGACGAGAAACTACCAAATGTGAATGTTAAGGCTTTGCAGTATCTTAGTGGACCAAACCAAATCATTGGTCAGACCGTTACTATTGATCCAATTGAACCTGAAAATTTTGGCACATATATTTGCAAATGGCAGAATACAACAATCAGAACTTTAATATTGAAAGAAGGAGGTAAGAAAATATATAGATGTTGATATAAGGTACACTTCTTTTCTTAATCTTGAATGGTGGTCTTTTGTACTCATATTTACATTGTGAAGAAGACTTACACTATTTCAATACTTTCAACTTATGTGCATTGTACAGAAAATTGCATTACAAAGTTCCAATGAAGTATCCTCTTCACTATTTTTTGTCTGAATTAAACTCTTTACTCTGGCAATAGATTTATTCACCATTCTTGAACAAAATATATTTCCTACAAATTTAACATACTTGAATTTTAAATCTTCAAAAAAGTTGAAATCTTGTCTTACGTAGTCATGTATCAAACTTACAAGCAATTTTTTCTTCAATGTTGTAGGGTATCGAAAAGAACTGAAAGTGACTGTGATGTGTTTGATAACCTTATTTATTATATTTGCTGTTTTTGGACCATTTTGTTGGTATTGGCGCATTGAATTGCGTCTATTCTGGAAAGATCGCTTTGGCAAATTGGAAGAAAATGGTGCGTATATAGAAGTAAAGACAATCAATTAAAGAATTGGTGTCATATTGGTATAACTAAATTTCATTTGAAACATTTTTCATTATTTTTTCTACCTAAACCTAGTGTAAAGAAAAAAAAAGTAAGTAGGGCATAAACATGCAAATTCACAGTGTGGAGCTCAACAGTACTCGTAGCATAATCAAAAGATAATTAATCCTTCTCTAATGAAAGAATTTTTGTAACGTATACAGGCAAGCAGTGTCTGCTGTGTATAAATGTTTAATTGTTTAATATTTGCACAATTAACACTCTGATATTTTAATCTTCATCACTAAACTTCCTACCTTCTAAAAGAAATGATTTTTGCTCTTCAGAAAGCTTTCCTCTGTTTTCTTTTTTTATGCTGAAAATGATTTGTTTTCTTTTATTTGAAATGACTGTTGAATCTAATAAATAGTGTAACTGAGAAGCAGAACATTTAAGGCATGCAAACAACTTCAACCTGACATTTAAGCAAATAAATAAAATTCTTTCAATTGTTGTGTTGATTCCAGAAATCACCAACTGGTGTTTCTTGCCAAAAGAACACACAGAAAACTTTGAAGGCTTTCATGGTCGGAGTCAGTATTATTCATGTCTTCCGGGCTGATGGGCCGTGGCCCAATTGACTTTGAACTGCCAAACGTTTCGCCCATGACTGCGGTGGGCATCCTCAGTCACTGATGTTTGGTAGTTCAAAGTCAATTGGACCACGGCCCATTAGCCCGGAAGACATGAAAAATACACAGAAAACTGCTCTCCAAATACATTATTCTACACTGAAATATACATATTTTTATTGTTTATTGACCAAAATTAGTGAAATATTAGATGCAGTTCATAAGAAAGGCAACAAAGTATCTAAAGAGTAGGCATAAAAATATTTTATGTCTACTCTTTATCTTAGGTAATAAATAATAGTGTTTAGATATTAAAGAATAGGTTTAAATTAGTGTAGAAAATGTCATAGGTTGTAATAGGTGATTACAAAAGCTATTTTACAAATGAAATTATGTCCATCAGCTTCAGAATTCCTCAAACAAAACTCAAACAGAAAAAAAGTGATAATTTATTTGAAATTGATGTATTGAGGCAACCCAAACACATTGTTAAATGTTTTGGGTGATAATTTCATAAGTGAAATAGACATACATTACAGGCAAAAAGGCCCAGCATTTATTACAAATTTGAGTAGATTATGAATATATTAAAATTTTAAAAGGTTTAAGTTCCCATTTCATATTTTACAAGACATTTATGACACCCAGAAACATTCTAAATTTGTAGAAATACATTAGTTTTATTGAGTATATCATCATTTTATTATTTCAAAACGAGTAAGAGTTAAATATTGTGAATGAGAATAAATACTTTATAATGAACACTTTCTCTATAAAAATCAAACATTCATTTCATTGATATTATTTTAGTAATACAGAAAATGAAGTTTAAGTTCTTTTTCATCATCTGACATTTTTAAATTTGGTATGATTTCGATTACAGATGACAAAGTGTATGATGTATTTGTATCATATGATGCAGAAGATGCTCCTTTTGTATTGGGAACACTTGTTCCCGTTTTAGAAGACCATTTTCGTTATCGTTGCTTTGCTTGGGAACGTGACTCCATTGCTGGAGATTGTAAGTATCATTATTGAAAACTGAAAATGAAAACTTGAGAAAAAAGAAAATTCCTCTCCCAACTAGGACAAAGGAGTTATTTGTACAAGAATTTATTGTAAATAAAAGTAAGAATGTTGTTTTTCTATTTTAGGGATACCAGAGACTTTGGTACAATCAGTGCGTGATAGTAGAAGATTTCTAATGATTTTGTCACCTGCACTGTTAGAAAACCGATGGTGTACATTTGCTTTGCATGTAGCTCTCAAAGCTGTATTGCAATTACAACTTCATATAATCTGCATCAAGTTACATGTAAGTGTAATAATATCTTATGTAAAAATTAGAGAACATTTTTTATTTATCTATCTATATATCTGTCTATATATCTATAACTCTCTCTCTCTCTCTGTCTCTGTCTCTCTCTCTCTCTCTCTCTCTCTCTCTCTCTTTCTCTGTGTGTGTCTCTCTCTGTCTGTCTCTCTCTCTCTCTCTTTCTCTGTGTGTGTCTCTCTCTGTCTCTCTCTCTCTCTCTCTCTCTCTCTCTCTCTCTCTCTCGAGAGAGAGAGAGAGAGAGAGAGAGAGAGAGAGAGAGAGAGAGACTTTCTCGTACTAGTTAGTTTCATTATCTCTTTAGTCTGGTTAGTTAGTTAGTTTAGTTAGTTTTGTCCCAATTTCTTCTCAGCCACTATCTATTGGTGTCTAAAGAACATTTGTTCACATTTTTTCCAACTTTTTGACCCTAATAGTAAAATTGAAATATGATATAAATAATATTGAAGAAGAATAAAACCTACAAATATAAGTTGAAAAATTAGGAGCCATTTTTGAGAAAATGTTTGAGCATTTCAGAAAACGTGAATTCGAAGTTCATTTTCACACAAAATTTTGGTTTCAAGAAACTTTATTAGAAATTATTTGAAGCAATTATACTAACAAATGCGTAAATGCATAGGAAATGCCTGTAAAGTAAACACTATCAATGAGACAGATATTTAAAATAGTGAGAAAGTAAAATGCACTTGTGGAAAAAAAAAAAAAAAAAAAAAAAAAGAATACAGCAAAATGACATTTATGTCATCTGATAAAATGTATTAAGCATTATTGATAGAAAAAAATTAAAGAATAATTTGGAGCAATTTTCAAGACAATGATATCTGAGAAAATGAAAATGGCATTTCTAGAAATGCTGAATTTGGAGATCATTTTTACAGAAAACTTTTTGAGTTTTCAAGAAACTTTAAAAGTCAGAAGTTAAAGCCCTTGTATCTTCAATACAACATATACAAGCCTCTGGTAATGTAAAAATTAATGACGTGAGAGAAATATTAAAACAAGAGGTGCTACAGAATGACACAGACTTTCTTGTAGAAAAGATTTCTAATTTGCTTGGTGTGGACCAGTAGTGTGTAGTCTTGCCTGCTACCATCTATTCCCACCCAAAATACTTTTTTTGCTTTCCTAGTAGTACAACTGAATCATTACTTCAAGAATATCAAAAAAGAGTAAGAACTTGTCTGAAATAGAAGTTTTCATTGAAAAGTTCATAGTCATTTTCAAGGAAAATCGCAATTAAGCATTACTGTAAATGCGAAATTTAAGCTCTTTTTCACAGGAATCTAATGAGTTTTCGAAAAAGTTCATTTGAAGTCATTTGAAGCACACTCACTCACAATGTCATGTAATAATGCATAAAAATCGATGGAAATAACCATATTAACGGCGTGAGAGATATTGCAAAAAGTTGCATTTGTGTAATTTTTGAAAAAAAAACAAGGAATACACCAAAATCAACTTTATGTCATATTGAAGAGTGCATTCAGCACTATATATTGGAAAAATTTGAAGAAAAAATTTGGAGCCAGTTTTGAGAAAACGGCTTTTGAGTGTTTCTGAAAATGCGGAATTTGTGCTAATTTTTACAGAAAACTGTTTAGTTTTCGAGAAACTTTATTTGAAATTATTTAAAGCACATGTATTCATAAAAGTAATAATGTAAACAAATCACCTTTAATGTAGATTTTACAGACGGGAGAGACAAGTAAAAAAATTTAATTTTTGAAAATTTTGAAAAAACAAAAGAATTCAGCAATATGGCGTTTATGTCACGGCATAGTGTTCGTTTGGCACTAACCTTACCAAAAATTTAAAGAAAAAATTTGGAGCCGTTTTTGAGAAAATCTGGTTTTAGTTATTTTTTAAAATTGCAAATATTGCTCGCACTACTAAAATTAAAAAATATATATACATGACCTTAAAGAAAGAGCTATTTATCCACAACAAATTTCATTTGAAGGAAAATCTGTCTTCAATTTTGTAGTTGTAGGAAGACGCCGAAAAAAATTCAAACTTTTGCAATTTTCGAAAATTCAGAGTTAACCGTGAAAATCGTACCTATGCCACCTTTATAAGTGTATTTTTCTCTATTCTTACACGAAATTTAAAGAAAAAATGTCCGGGGGGCTTTATGTAAAGTACTCACAAATTTTAAAGAATGTTTTTCAAAATTTCAAAGCTTCAAATAGAACAAGATAGGGGTTTCCCCAATTTGGAAAAGATCGTAGAGTGGTTTAGGCGCTAGATTTGTTCACATACAACAGACGGACAGACGGGACAGACGGACGGACGGACGTACGTTTTGGGGAAAAAAAAAAAAAAATAAATAATAATAATAATAATAATAATAATAATAATAATAATAATAATAATAATAATAATAATAATAATAAAACACTTTTTCGGTATCAGGAGACCCAAAACGTGTAATTCCGTTGAAATCTCGAAATCGATTTTCTGCAGCATTACGTAACTTTCTCTATGCTTCGTCTATTACTGCCGTATATACGTATGTATAGGGGAGAAAGTAAAAAATCTAAATCAATTCATAGGAAAATATGTATATTTTTTTAATTTCCTTGGGCGTTGACGCGACGCGCACATCCAAAGAAAACGCCACTGTTCGCCCCCGATTTTTTCATTGATGAACAGAGGTAACAAAAGAAAAATTTTATCTTGGCAATGTTCATCTATCATTTCTAAACTCTCATCATTTCTACACCGCAAACGATAAAAATAAAACTCGCTAGAATGCGTGCCACCCGAGAGATCTCGCCTTAGCAGTGATTCTTTATCAAACAAGCTCAACTCCTTGTGTCACCTGGAGGTGACAACCCGGATTTTTGGTCGGTAAAATTGATGTCATCATTTTATTATCATTGACTATGAGTAATGAATTATTTGGTGTTTTGAAATTGCAGTAAACAAGTTATTGTCTATTTGTACTTCCTTTGTCTTACAATTCCTGTGCGAAGAAAGAGGAGAAGTGCACGATGCGCCAAAATTACTTCAAGACTACTTGAATAAATAAAAACAATTCCTTAGTAGCAGTGGTGTCAAATTTCCATTTCAATGCGTCCAAGAAATACCGAAACACGAGTTTGGTGACATTAACTTACTCAAATTCGTAAATGACTTTATAGAAAATTATCAAAGATGTGTCACCTGTAGGTGACGGTGACACCAGAAACTCTCGAATTAAGCGCTCTTTACGCTATCCAACAACAAAATTTAATAAAAAAAATTGGTGCCATTTTAGAGAAAATTTTGAAACTGTTTTTGAGGCTTCACGTAAAGTACCAACAAAAATCAAGATATCTTTTTCAAACTTCCAAAACCTCGAGTTCGTTCAGATCGATAAGGGAATATTAATTTTGAAGAAAATCGGCTTACGGTTTAGGTGTTAGCGTTGACCACAGACGGACAGACACGCTTTGCCGTCAACCGATTTTGGTATCATGATAACTGCAAGGGCCTACAAAACATGAATTCTTGCTACAGCACGTGTTAGAGGAAGTAATTTACTACATATATTAAACAGGATTTATCCACTTTTTCGTTACCGAGACCCCAGGACAATAAAGTTTTTCTGTCTAAAATTCACCGTTTTCTGGTGCACGATTACAATATTTTCTCTTTAATTTGTAACGGCGAGAAAGTAATATTACTGGTTCTACAACAGCATATTCTTCCTCACGTTATTTCTAAGTACTCCGCTAACCGCTCCAAAATGAGGTTAGATCCAGTTCTGCAATTTTCGAAAATACGGAGAGTTCGCCGCAAATGATATTAGATCCATATTTTTTACCGTCTTTTGTTACATACGAGAAGAAAATGAAATGAAAAATAGTTGGGACTAGAATAACATTCCACCGTGAAACACACTCCCGTTGATGTCTCTACCACATTTTACACATCAGAGACCTTAAATTCCGGAGTGACACGTGTGGCTTCACTTGCCTGCTACCCTGCAACAGCAATCTACAACTGCAGCTGTCGCTACCAAAAGGTATAGTCATTCAAAAAAAGAGGCTGTGGAAATTCTCAAACATCCCCAAAATGTCATTGCCGACCGAGGCCTACGTCTCCACGAGGCCCGGAAACATCTACGGTAGTTTACCATAACGGACGGAGTGCCTTCTCCCACCTCGCCCGAAGAGCCCGCTACCTGATTGGCCGATGCTCTCTCTCCGCATTGGCCGATCACCGGGCCAACCCGCTGACGGGCGGAGTTAGTACTGTAACTCCGGCGCGGTCATGTATTCCCTAAGATTAATAAATTCCCGCCTCTCCAGGGTAACTGGAAAGGAGAAAACGAAAAAAAAGAAAGAAAAAATCCATCTCCGCGCATTTCGCCCTGAGGAAGGTCGCAGAATGGGGCGGTTGAAACGATGGTCGGCGTGTCCCGGACAGCCAAGTACCTACAGCCAATACATCTATCAGGGGCCCTTGGTTGATGAATTACTACTTCGTGTTTACGGGCGCGTCAACTGCTAATGATTAGTCCCATAAGTGAAATGCATATTTTTATCAAGAGAGGTGGCGATGTTCTTTCCCGCTGGATGGTGAGATCGGACGTCTGCCTGCATGGTGTCTTGCTGAATGTTCTCCAGCCAGCATACCTTACCAGCAGAGCATTTCAAGAATATGGCCCGTATTCTGCATAGGTACCTGACTGAGGGATGTATGTGTTTCGTTCGGAAAGGGCAGGATGCGTGATAACACGGCAACATTTCTTTCAACAAGAACTATTTGTAAGATTTCAATCGTGTTACGCATGGAGCCTATGAAAGAACGGCAAGCAAGTGGTTGCAATTACTGCTGCTATACAAACATCCACTCAACTTCAATTTCGAGTACGCAATTTCAGAGGAGGGGGAAGGGATAAAACAATAAAATCAATAACTGAAGATAAAAGAATCCATAAGATTTAAAAGTAAAACTTAAATTAATGAGTGAAAAAAAAAAATTTCAATTTCGAAATTTCATTTATCATAAAACATAGAGAATGTGAAGATCTTACATGCATGTGTGTCACTTAAAAAAGTTTTTGTTTAAAACACTAAATTGCCTATTATATGTACCTATTTTGAGAAAATACTTAGATCACTTCTGTCATAGCCTACATTAAAATTTCGTGTAAAATTTGTAATGGTTCTCAGATCACAGGCACACCAAAAAAAAGTGTTTATTTTTTCAATAAAATTGACATGTTTGTTTTATATTATAAACACCAGCGACAAAAATCTTTGAAGGTGAATAATAAATTATCTGAGTTTTTCCATGATTTTGTTTTCATTATTTTAGTGAATGAACAACTGAATGCTTGGTAAGAATATTGTATAATTTATATTCAAAATAATTATTTGAAAAATAAAATTTTACTTTATGTTGTTGTGTTTCAGGACATTGACTGGGCACAGGTACAACTGGCTGATAAGTCTGCCAATGAGACTGTACGACAGGTTCTACATGTTGTGCGAACTGTAGTGTGGGAGCCAAACAAAGGACAATCAAGGACACTAAGAAATCAACAGATTGTAGCAGTAAAAGACAAAAGTCTTTTAAGTTTCAATAAGTTTATTAAAAGAAAGAAAGACATGCCTGATGAAGACATCAAAGCTCCAGGTCGATCTCGCTTTTGGCGAAAACTACGCTTGTATTTGCCACCTAGGCGAACACTACCTCTTTTGTCAAAACCACCAGCTTCTCCCACTTCTACAAAGTCCTTACTATCCCTGCCCCATGGGTCAGATTGTTGTTGAAAAAAGTCTCAGTAGTCATTTTCAAACAGCCTGTTGAGGAACCTCAGAAATATTCTGAAGCTAGTCAAAACTTTTGTATGCATTAATGAATGATTGTGAATAGTATCAGACTGAAGTAAAAATTGAAAAAATCAGAAATGATTTTTCAGAAAAGAACACCACTCCAGATAAAAACTTAGATTAGGAAAATATCATGAACTAAATTGTTTTTCATGTTCTTTTGACTTCATAATTTTCTCACCATATGTTCTTTCACTTTCACTTTTGATCATATTTTCACTAGTAATAAGCATGATTTTATCTTTCCTCTTTTTGTTCACGTTATTTTGATTTTGGAATGTGTTGCTGAAGTGATATACCAAAGAAACGACAATTAAATACCTTTCTACAATATTGTTATTATTATTATCATTGTAGTTTTAAGAAAATTTCTGTAAATAGTAAATGAAAAGTTGTTCTAGGGATAAAAAACAATTTATTGTTAAAGAATGCAAGATATTAAAGATATGTACCTGTTGTAAATGGAAAATGCATGCACGCTTTAGAAATTTATTCAGTTTATTCAAACTTACCTATTCATTGGCAATTGCCTTTTAAAAATTCAAATCACTGATTATCTTTTTGGGAGAGCAATTGATTTTTCTGAATGGAATAGATTTTGTTCGTAGTCAATTATGCCAAAAAAATTATATTTACCACATTATTGTGTAATATTAGAAAACAAGAATAATACAAAAATGTAACTCATTTTCACAACAGCAGCTAAAATATGGTTCAGTTATGAATAAAGGACGGTATGATTTATAAATAATACCAACAGCACTGATACCCATACCTATACTTGGATTTTTCTAATGTGAGGCGGCTAAGAGTAGTATTTCCAAGATGGAATTCGGCACGACTTTTTGAGACATTCTCAGCCCTGACGCTAGAGTTGCTTGATCTGCAGCACTGCTTGATGGAGTCGCGATCATGTGACATCTTGTGGCAGGACCAAGAAAGACGCAAAAAGTCGTGCCAAATTCCATCTTGGAGATACTACCCTCAGTGCCAGGTTAGAAAAACCCAAGTATAGATGACTTCTTCATAGACTTTTAACATCAATATTTTAATTCTCTCTCTTAGAAGAAAATTCTTGAATAATTAGTAAGTTTTTGATGGTTTCAGCAAATTTTTTTTTTATTTTCCATGGTGAAGAATTAGAGAAAGAAATAAACTTTCACAATCTCGTAAGTAATAAATTGTTTCTTCAAAGTAAGCATTTATTTATTGGGCTTCATTGCCAATTGCTCAGGATGGATAAAAGAGATGTGGAAACCCAAGTCAAGGAAAGTTATACTTTTCCACTAAAACAATGAACATATGAAGTAATTTAATTCAAACAATGCTTTTTAAATCTCTTAATTCTATTTAGAATCTATGAATTAAATGTCTTAATTCAATAGAAACATTTTTGACTCCATATCATCATTTTTCTAAGTTCCGTGTTTTTTTCTGCATGCCATAATTCAAGTAAATAAAATTCTCAGCAAATAATCAAATCAAACCAAACAAATAATTAATTAACAAAGTGCATAGTAGCAATTTATTGTACTACCTCCACTTTTGAAAAACGAAGTAGCATTGAATTTTTAAAACTCTTAACAAGGCAAAAGGAGATTAATAAGTTTGCAAAATCTTCATTTAACTTTTTATTAAATGATGGGTCGTTTATATGTAAAATGTTAACCATAAAGTTTGTAATATCCTCTGTTAACGTAAAAACATAAATACTCTCCAAGTAAGTGAAAATTAACAAAATTGATGCTTACAATACTTAAAAAAATTAAATATTTTTTGCTGTTCCAGTTGTATTGCTATCTTGCATAAAAGCAATATTATATTTTTTTACAAATATTATAAAAAAAGTGAACTGATGTTTTGAACATCTATATAAGCCTTTAAACATATTAAATATACCCTTGACCCTCGTACCATATCTGCGTTTTTCTATCAAATACTATTCCTGGGGTCTTTCTGGACCCCAAACTTTACAGACAACTGGAAGTAGTAAACACGAATTGTACTGCAACATACTCAGTGTAAATAATTGATCTATAAGAATACCTTTTGTAAATTATTTTCAATAACATAATAAATATAATTTATTCATATTAAATATTCCATGCAAAGAATAACCTCCACTATATGTAGCGTCCATTCTTGATTCATAATGCTTCAGAAATATTTATAAGGGTTTGTGAAAGCTATTATGTGATAAATCAAATATCAGACAAATTGACAGTATCACACACAAATTTTTGAAGTTTATTTCAATATATATCAAATGATACTGGAAAAATTGCAGACTATACCTTAGGACAAACAGGTCCCTTGAAACGGGAAAAAAAGGTCTGTAATAAAAATAGAAAACATGTGAAGATGTTTTGGTATCTGTTTAATAAGTGAACGAAGGCATATCTACAAGACTGAAGTTATACTGCAAAATTTCAGAAAATTATTAACAAATTAATGATGATGGGTCCAAAACGACCTTGAATATGGTGTGAGGGTTAATAATGACCATAATTTGAATTAAAAAATTAACAATAAATAATGTTTAATATATTTTTCTAGTAATAATTCTTTGATCCCAGTGAATAAGCTGATAAGTCATGAAAACTTAATTTTACAGGAAAGCAAAAAACAACTTTTAAATGAAGTAAATCAGGGTTTAATGATATTCAAATGATGGAGATATTTAAATAAAACTATTTATGTGTAGGTTTTTTTTAATATCATTAATCTCTGATCTACAGCATCAGTTGAAAGTTGTTTTTTGCTCTCCAGTAAAATTAAGTTTTCATGACTTATCATTTTATTCATCAGGGTCAAAGAATTATCTCTCACTAAAATTCTTGAAATTGAACTGTCTCTATTTAATAATTTTAGTAAATTATATATCAAAATACTTTAAAAATCTGATTTAAATATAGAAAAGTTTTTGATTAAATGGGAATCATGATTCTTTTACACCAGACCTTTAAAAAACTTCATTAAAACACATAGAAAATAGAAATTTACTTCCCCAAGTAAGTTTTATCTTTCTTTAAAATATTTCCAAATAGAGTCCTTTAAAAATTTGCGTGTCATTTGTTTCACATTACTTGGTAAGTAATTTTCAAAATTTCTAAAGTAACCTCAGAAACATGAAGTAACATTTAGTTCTGGGTAACATTTGAAGAAACAATATTTCATTTACTACATTGTGGAAAACTATTTCTTTCTCTTTTCCTTCATAAGGTAAGTTGTTTTTGTTATCATTTTTAGTGTCATTAATTTTCATTTCTTATCTTAAATTAGATATTAGAATATTTTGCAACATGTTAATGCTATTTTTTATGGAAAAACTTTGAAATGTCTGTGTAGAGTTATTTTATTGTGCCATATGATTTTTTTTCTTTTTGGAGATTCAGAGTTTCAAAAAGAAATGATATTTTTGTTACCATGAAAGAATACAGTGTTATTGAAAACATATCCATTACCTCAACTTTTATTAATAGTAATAATAATAATAATGTTTAATCGCTCTTAGAACTTGCTAGTTCATAATTTTGGAGCATTGTCGTGATTGATTTTGTGTTTCTGGACATATCAATTACTATGAAAAAGTGCTTGTAACATACACACTATAGATTTTGAATACATGTTAATGCTAATTTTTATCAAAGAACATTAAAATGTCTTTACAGAGCTGTATTGTGCTATATGACTAAGTTTCTTAGAGAATTAGTGTTCCAAAAAGAAATGTTATTTTTGTTATCATAAAATAAAATACAGTGTTATTAAAAATGTATCCATTATCTCATCTTTTTAACTTTCTCGCTACCGCTTACGCGGTAGAGAAAAAGTTATGTAATACTGCGCGAAAAACGACGAATTTGCAGCAGAGAAACTGTTTTACAGAGCTTTGGTAACGAAAAAGTAGATAAATATAATTGCTAAATTTAGAAAAAATTCATCTAATACGTGGTGTAGCCGGAATCCATGTTTTATGGGTCCTTGCTACCGAGAAATCGAATGACTGCAAAACGTGTCTGTTTGTCCGACCGTCCGTGTGAACAACGGAGCCGATTTTCTTCAAAATTGATATTCCCCAATCGATCTGGCTGATGTCACTTCTTGAATTATTATAATTTTTGGGGGTTTACATGGAGTCCCTGGGACATTAAAAAAATGGTTCCATCGTTCTTGATTAAAGTTTGTTGTTAGATAATCTGAAGGACGTTGAAGAGAATAGTGCAGATATCATTTTCCTGACAACTTATTTTTCGAAAACTGCAAAAATTCAAAATTTTTCCGGCGTCTTCCTACAATTGTAATTATGAAGATATACATTTTTCTTATTTCAATGTGTTTTGTGTTAAATGTGTAACAGATCTTCAAAAAATGTCATGTTCAATTTTTCGAAAATATGAGTATTTTGGCAAAATTTTGTGCCAAACATTGCAATTTTTATTTTCTTTAAACCATTTTTACTTTCTCGTGTATGTACGTATATACGTAGTATAGAGAAAGTTATATAATGCGCGAAAAAACGGCGGATTTTCGGCGCAAAAAAATTCATTATCAGGCTCTTGTGGCAAAATAGTGTATAAAACCAGTTACTAAATTAATAGAAAAAAAATCATCTAATACTTGGTGTAGCAAGTGGGTCTTTGGTGCCGAAAAACCAATTGGAAGCAAAATGTCCTCGGCCTAAACCACAAGTACGATCTTTTCCAAATTGAAGAATCCTATGGCTCTAGTTGATGCTTTGAAATTTTGAGAAACATTTTTTAAAATTTGGGGGTACTTTACATGACTTCCCCCGGACATTTTCAAAATTTTCTTAAAAGCAGCTCCAAAATTTTTCTTTAAATTTCTTGTAAGATAAGAGCAAATTACACTATACACAATAAATGTGGTATAGGTCTGAATTTCACGGTTTACTCTGAATTTTCGACAATTGCGAAAGTTTGAATTTTTTCCGGCGTCTTCCTACAACTACAAAATTGAAGGCATGGATTTTTCCTTCAAATGAAATTTGTTGTGCATAAATAGTTCTTACAATTATGTCATGCATATTTTTTTGGAAATTTTAGTAGCTTTCGTGCAATAGTGCGCGCAAATGTGCAATTTTAAAAAATTACAAAAACAAGGTTTTCTCAAAAACGGCTCTAAATTTTTTTTTTGAATTTTTGGTAGGAGTAGTTCCAAATGCACTCTATCTGATGACATAAACGGGATGTTGGTCTATTTGTTTTTAATTACAATTTATTTTTTTTTTTTTACTTTTCTCTCATGTCGGTAATACTTACATTAGAGGCTATTTATTCACATTATTAGATTTATGAGTACATATGCTTTAAATAATGTCAAATAAACTTTACCGAAAACTCAACAGTTTTCTGTAAAAATGAGCTCAAAATTCTGCATTTTCAGAAAAGTTCAAAAGCGATTTTCTAAAAAATGGCTCCAAATTTTTTCTTCAAATATTTCTAGTAGATAGTACTAATTGCACTGTTCATTATGACGCAAAGTTCATTTTTGTGTATTATTTTGTTTTTTCAAAAATTACACAAATGTAATTTTCTTGAAATACCTCTCATGCCGTTAATTTGGACATTTCCATCGATTTCTTTGCATTATTACATTTGTAAGTGCATATGCTTGAATGGACTTCAAATGAAGTTTTTCGAAAACTCAATAGATTCCTGTGAAAGAGAGCTTAAATTTCGCATTTACAGTAATGCTTAATCGCCATTTTCTTAAAAACGACTACGAATTTTTCAATGAAAACTTCTATTTCGGATGAGTTTTTACTCTTCTTTAATATTCTTGAAGTAATGATTCAGATGTACTACTGGGAAAGTAAAAAATTGAAAAATTGTCAAAGAAATATACTTAGGACGACGATAGATAGCAGCTGGCCAGAGAATGGAGCACAACCTTAAAGTCAGACCACACCAAGGAAATTAGAAAAATTTGGTATGAGAAAATCTGTGCCATTCTGTAGCACCTCTAGTTTCTTAATAACGGCACAAATTTTTTGATTAAATTTTGAACTTGGATTGCGTAAAGGACGCTTAAGAGAATGGTGCAGGTCTCATGTTCGTTGAAATGCCTGATTTTTCGAAACTTTAAAAAATTTAAAATGAGGCGAGGAAAGTGAAACATCGGGCCAGAATAAAAGATATATATAAGAAAAGAAGAGAAGAAAGAGGTACAAAGTTGAAATAAGGTTAGTCCATAGTAGGGCTCATAATAATAATAATAATAATAATAATAATAATAATAATAATAATAATAATAATAATAATAATAATAATAATAATAATAATAATAATAATAATAATATAATGTTCATTAGCTACTAGAAATTGATACATCGTTTTGGAACATTGTCATTATTGATTTTGTGATTCCGGGCGTGTCAAATGCTAAAGGCCGGTCCACAATAGCCTGTGAACGGAAACGGCAACGCGAATGGGAACGTAAAGAAAGTTGAAAGACGGATACCTCAGGTAGGCAAAACTTAACGGGAACGGGAACGAGAAGGATACTCTTTGGGTTAACATTTATCTTGGCCGGAAAACGGAAAACCTCTCGACCAATGAAAGTGCAGCAAATGGCGGCGAAATTTTCTCCCGGTCGAGAGCGGAGTTGAGATAGTGGGATATTGAGGTTACGGCGTGGATTTTCGAGGTTAGGATATGAGGCGGGTTTTGTTAGTCTTTGTTGTTTTAGTTCTTTTCAGTAATCACAATATGTCGTACTGTTCATATTAATATTCCATCGTGAAGTCAAGCCCCCGGGAAGCACGTTACGAAAACCCAAGTACAGTGTAGCCAGAAGTGCTTTGGTTTCGGCAACAGTTTCTTGAAGTTCTCTTTTTTGCCGCCACAGATTCATAGGGCTATTCCTTTTCCAGTTGGCGTTTGTAGTGAAGCGCACGTATCGCGTTCCCGTTCCCGTCCTCGTCTTCGCGTCGCCGTTCCCTTTCGCGGGCTATTGTGGAGCGGCCTTAGGTGCTATGTAGTACGTGCTTGTAAGTAGGCCTAAGGAGAGGAGATGCAGCCATCGGTCCAGCGCTCATTAACGTCCTAGTCACAACCTTTCAGGCAATTGCAGAAGATCGTATTCATCCCATAGATGCTGGCGGCAAAGTTGTTGGTATTATCTCTAACAATAAGATATTATTCTTTTAAGTCCACTCAACCTTAAATATCTCGAAATTTGTTAGTTGCAAAAAGAATAGAACACGTTTGAGGGAAATTTTATTTAAAGTCTTTAAATTCGGTTAATTAATATAAAATGCAGAAGAGCCATAATTTGCGAAAAACGATTTTTCGTGACCTTTACCTTTAATATTTTGAAACGCATGGCTACATGTATTATTTTATGCAGTGTACATCAACGTTTTCTTATAAATAATTTTTTATTTAGGCTTGTTATAAAATTTATTTTTATTTGTTGACTGATTGATAATATTTATAACGTTAATAATGAATTACTTTCGTTGGTATGTAAAATTAGTAAAAGCTGTATTTTTTAAAATCTATTTCATTGGCTTCAAAGGGGTGGAGATCGTAGAAGCTGGCGTCAGTAGCCGAATTGCTTAACCACGCTCTGTGAAGACACGGAGGTTAAGCAACTCGAGACACCGCGGGTTCCTCGTTGGGTGGCCGTCTGGGAACTCCAGGGATTCAACTGTGCTGAGCCCCTGGCCGAAGGGATAAAAGGCGATGCCTGACATGTCTGACTAACGTACCGGGAGATTACACCATGTTCGATGCCAGTAAATGGTTAACAGAACGTTGTTACGAAAGAAGTAATAGATTAAAAATAAAAAAGCCCCATGAGCCCCCACCTCCCATGAATGCGCCACTGTATAAATGTCATTAATACAAAACTTGGGCAAAACATGACCGCTCCCTCGGAATGGGTTAAACAAATTTTTATATCTTTGTATCACTTAAAAGAAGGGAAACTCACGTGCATTTCATTAATCTACTGTATTTTATGTCTAGGTATCAAAGTTAGTTTTTCATTAAACTGAGTCAAATGTGTACTCGACGTAAACTAATTTAATTAATAAATAGTAATCACTAACCAAAGATGAAGTGCTTATGATACTATTATTTATTATGCTTCTGATACTTATGATACTATACTGATACTTATAACGACACCAACCAGGTGTAACGAGTGGTGATAGAACAGAACGTATTTTCTAGCGTCAGTAACGGTTACGTAATGTATTGTAATACTGCAATTTACGTCCTTATTAACACTTTCCAATCATCACTTGTAAAACTCATTACCAATCACAGCGGATGAGGTGCGAAAAATAATTCTTTTAAAGCTAATACGTCAATACAAATTCAACAATCCAAAACTGCGTTCCATACAGAGAGAAATATTATCTAACAATCAGAAGTAATTCTATGAATTTCACACTGCGGTGTTTTAGCATTGCCATTCTCGAATTGCAACTCAATATGGACTCAGCGTGGTCACCATTGCAAGAAAGCTACTAATACGCCTTTTTTCATAAGTGCTAAAACAACACACTCTTTCTCGTTTTATCGGTAACGGGTATGTAATATTCGTATTAAAATATTGCAAATTGTATACAACTAACTCTTTAGTTATCTCGTGAAAGACTCGCTTCAACAAAATATGCGCGGGAAATACGAATTTGCAATTTTCGAAAGTTCTCAGATTTTAATGATAATCGCGCTTACACCATATTTGTAAACGTACTTTGCACTACTCGATGAAAGCCCCCGCAGGGAGGAATCACGATGGCGTAGGTTGTCATGGTTTCTGGTGGAGAGTCGTAGACAACCACCCGGACCCTGAGTCTTGCGGCGTCGCTCACGTCGTTAGCCTGAAGGTGCAGACAGTGAGAAGGCGATGCTAAGCTCCTGGTGAGTCGGGTTCGCCCGGCTACCCACCAGTTGAACCTACGGCGCGTCGACCTTTGGGCAGGATTGGGCTAAGGATGCTTTCCGGAGTACTCCGGATCCCACTTTAAAGTCCGGCGGGAAACTAGACACCACCCGCCAGGTTGCCCAGGTTCCGGCATTACCCACGTCGATAGTTGGCGGTAAGCATTGAGGAGGCGGGATGGGGGCTCCGAGCCGCCTGGGCAAAGAGGGTCTCAGAGATATTTCGAGATTCAAACGGGAGTCCATAATATAATTTCGAAGAGACAGCGTCAAGAGTTAAACAAATTCATAGTCATCATACCGGGTGGTCATGTGCAAGATAACAAAGAAATAACTAGAGGTGCTACAGAATGGCACAGACTTTCTCGTAGTAAAGTTTTTAATTTCCTTGGTTTGGTCTGACTTGAAGGTCTTGCTCCATTCTCTGGCCATTTTAAAAAAATATGTTTTCAACTTTTTGTTTCCAAGTGGTACAACCGAATTATTACTTCAAGAATATTAAAGAAGAGTAAACAATCGTCCTAAATAGAACTTTTCATTGAAAAATTCCTAGTCGTTTTCAAGAAAAAGGCGATTAGCATTGCTGTAAATGAGAAATTTAAGCTCTTTTCCACAGGAATCTATTGAGTTCTCGAAAAACTTCATTTGAAGTCATTTAAAGCACATCCACTCACAAATGTAATAATGCATACAAATTGATGTAAATGTCCATAATCACGGCATGATAGGTATTTCAAATTACATTTGTGTAATTTTGAAAAAAACAACAACAAAGAAAACACCAAAATCAACTATACGTCATATTAAACAGTGCAATCAGCACTATAATATATTGAAAAAATGTGAAGAAAACTTTTGGAGCCATTTTTAAGGAAATGGAGTTTGAGCGTTTCTGAAAATGCAGAATTTTGAGCTCATTTGTACAGAAAACGGTTGAGGTTTCGAGAAACTTTATTTGATATTATTGAAATCACACGTACTCATAAATATAATAATGTGAAGAAATTGTTATTCATGTAAATATTATCGACGTGAGAGACAAGTAAAAAAATGTAATTGTAAAATTTTTTGAAAAAATAAAAGAATAGAGCCACATGGCGTTTATGTCATGGTATAGGATTCGTTTGGAATTACCCCTACCAAAAATGTAAAGAAAAAATTTAGAGTCGTTTTTGAGAAATTCTTGTTTTTGTATTTTTTTAAAATTGCAAATATTTAACGCACTATTGCACGAAAATTACTAAAATTTCCGAAAGAATGTACATGACCTGATTTAAAGAAATATTTATGCACAACAAAATTCATTTGAAGGAGAAATCTCGGTCTTCAATTTTGTAGTTGAAGGAAGACGCCGAAAAAATCCAAACTTTTACAATTTTCGAAAGTTGAGAGTTAACAGCGAAAATCGAACGTATGCCACCTTTATAAATGCATTTTAATCTATTCTAACAAGAAATTTCAAGAAAACATTTGGAGCCGTTTTTGAGAAAATTTTGCAAATGTCCGGGGGACTTCATGTAAAGTACCCCCAAATTTTATAGAATGTTTCTCAAAATTTCAAAGCTTTAACTAGAGCCATATCGACTGGGGATTCTTCAATTTGGAAAAGATCGTACTTGTGGTTTAGGCGCTAGTAGTGTTCGCAGACGGACGGACGGACGGACGGACGGACGGACAGACAGAACTGACGGACGGACAGACGTTTTGAAAGAAACTATTTTTTCGGTATCACAGGACCCCCAAACCTGTATTTCCGTTGAATTTTCGAAATCAATTTTCCGCAGCATTACAAAACTTTCTCTATGCTACGTATATTAATGAATGAAGAGGTGGAACACTTCGTGTGCAAATGGTTACATACGCGCCAACAAAACTTTTTTAAGAGCAGAATTATGAAACTACCAATAAGATGGCGAATTGTGTAAATAATGGTGGAAGAATTTTTTTCTTAATTTAGCAACTGGATTTATCCACTTTTTCGTTGTCAGGGCCCGGTAATGAATTTTTTTGTGCCGAAAATCTGCCGTTTTTTCACACAGCTTTACATAACTTTCTCTATACTATTTATATTAAGCCGTATATGTACGTATACGAGACAGTAAAAAGAGTTCAACAGGGTTGACCCAAAACGTACAAATAGTTTCTATTTTACCAATTTGAACATGAGAACTGTGAAATCATCAAATTGAGTGTCGTAATGAAAAGCTGCCCTACTACCTAGAGAATTATTCAAATTTGCTTCCCTCTTTACACTAATATTTTCAATAGTGCGAGTGTGTTTTTCAGCTAATCGCTCGTGCCTCTGAGCAGCCGATCCGGATATTTTATAGACTGTCCACCTCTTAGCCCTTGCAGTCTATTTTGATAACTGTGACTTTCGTTTCGGCATTGTTTCAAGCAAGTCAATGTTCACAAATTTCTCTAAAAGAAGAGTTGTTTAGAAAGTATACGATATCTATACATTGTATATTACTGTATATTCTGTACTGTATATTATTGAAATTTTTCCTCTCTCAACCTACCTCAATTTTTAAACACTTTCAAACTTACAATGTTTTCTTGCCACTGTGTTTAACACGAACTAAGGATAATGCATGTACTTTGACATCCTTTATTACTTTGGTCACGAATTTCTTTCAAATGCTCCACCATTGTTCAGAACTAACAAATCACCAACGTTCACACATGGACACTACAGAACTTTATTCAAATCCCAATGAATTCCGTAATAATCCTGGACATTGATGAAATCATTAGTAGATTACGGACATCCTCTGGTGGCGCGCAGCTACGACGAAGTTCCAGCAGCAACGAGATTTTTCGCTCTTTGAAAAAAAAAAATATTAGGAGCTTAACGTTCCTGATTGGCTGCTCGCATGAATTACTGTAATTTACTGCGAGGATTTGTTAGCGAAGGTCTTGAGGCACTTAATAAAGTGTTTTATTTATTTATTTATTTATTTATTTATTTATTTATTTATTTATTTATTTATTTATTTATTTATTTATTTATTTATTTATTTATTTATTTATTTATTTATTTATTTATTTATTTATTTATTTATTTATTTATTTATTTATTTATTTATTTATTTATTTATTTATTTATTTATTTATTTATTTATTTATTTATTTATTTATTTATTTATTTATTTATTTATTTATTTATTTATTTATTTATTTATTTATTTATTTAGTGATGAGGCTTGGTTTCAGGTGGATGGATATTTTAACCGCAAAATTGTAGACTTGGGTTCTGAGAGACCACGAGAAACAGTAGAGAGACCATTTCATTAAAAAAGATTTGAGTTTGGAGTGCCATTTCTCGTCGCAGATTTGTTGATGCGATGTTTTTTTAAAGAAACTGTAACGGCGGATACGTATCAGAATATATAGACATTTTGTATTCCTTTTTGAAAAGGATGAGTGAAATTGTTGGCATCAGTAGGATAGGGCGACATCACAAACTGCCAAGTCGAGAACGCAATTTTTGGAAGCGGTTTTTGGGAACGAAATAATTTCACGAGGTTTGTAGCCCCCTCGTTCGCCTGGTTTGTCTTCACCAAAGTTTATCTTTAGGGATGCCTCCAAAGTAAAGTTTATGCGAACAAGCCTGCTAATCTCTAAAAGCTGCAAAGAAACATCGAGGAAGCTATTCGCATGATTGACGAAGAAACTTTACATCGGGTTGCAGCAAATGTTCTCATGAGAGTTAATGCTTAATTATTAGCAAATGGAGGCCATTTTGAATGTTTTTTATGAGGTTCGCTTGTTTCCGACTCCAATGTTTCTTCATAGTAAATAATTTCTTTTTCTTCTTTACCGATTACAAAACTATAGTTAAGATATATCTTTCTTATTTTTGTTTGTGGGAAATTTCCAAAACTTTTTTTCTTAAAATGGATGTAAATGGAATGAAGAGCAAATCTGTGATGTATCACCAATCAGTGACTATCTTTACCTGACAACTTAACCAGTGATTATTATGCTGACTACTGAGCCCGCTTTTTCATAACTATTTTTATTTTCAAAATATCATTATTTCAATAATAATAATAATAATAATAATAATAATAATAATAATAATAATAATAATAATAATAATAATAATAACTGCAAAAATGTGTTCGCCTAATGTGGAATTAATAATTTTCTAGAACTTATTTAAATCAGCAAGAAAAAACGTGTGCATTTCTGGAGCATATTTGGTGAGAAACTAAAACAAAAAAAAAAGTTATTAAATCTACCTGAATGTATATTTTACATGGCAAGCTTATTTCACTTTCAAACAATTTCCGAAGAAATCACTGTTCTTGTCAATACAATTTTCTTTCGACGCGAAACAAGCGGGCGCGTGCCATTCTCTTTAAACTCGTAGCCGCGACCGTCGCGACAGTCACCAGCTCTCCTCCTCCGGGTGGCATTAGGGGAGAGGGGAATAAGCATACTTCGCGGCAATTTACCTGCTTAAAACCACAGCCGCTATCCGACCTGCTCACACATAGGTGCCAGTGCAATTCGCTCTTCCCGGTAGTATTCCCACAACTGAGCAACGTTTGTGGGAACTTTAGTGCCATTGCGAACTAGAAATAAAGTGTATCCTGAAGGGTATGCAACCGCACGAACACTACAGTACTGCGGTGTGGGGGCAAATAAGCATAGGACTCGACGTTTACCCCAGATAAGCAGAGTTCATAATTTAAATCTATACGATTGTATTGTTTAACCGCTAGATGATATGACCACTTTAAATTCCTCCGCGAAATATTTACCGGGATTCCTTTACAGTTCTTGTTGATTGAGGTTTTATTTGTAAGTTCAACGTTTAGCTTGGGTTATATCAATAGACATCAATACAATGAACTACGTACGATACAACAGCACATACGTTCTCACATTATTCGAAATTGTGACATAATACAATATTGCAATTTGTGCCCTCACTTCAGCCATCACTTGAGGTCCAAACAAATTTCAAACGAAGCGATCTGTAATTATTTCGATACTCAGGAACAGTATCTTTCTCTTACTTCTACAAACGAAACAGACATGAATAAAAAAATTTCAAAATTCGCAGCACGTTATACAGACATGCAAGGATAATTTTATATGTAAATTAAACATCCAATATTGCCTTATGAATGCATATATCACGCTCATTCACATATGCAACATACGTAACTACCGTAACATTGCGTAAAGTCCATCTGATGCTTTTATTGTATTCTGTTTTATCAGTATATACATTCCTCCAGACTTCAGTTGAATGTACCATTTTATTGAACGTTGAGGCATTGTAACGTTTTTATGTAATTAAAGTTTCCTTATCCTATCCCTTTCATGTCGACGACTAACAATGGAACGTTATTCCGAGAATTTCGAACTGCATTGCAGCGGTCCCATAATTTGGCATTGCTCTTAAACATATTTAACTCTATTTCTAATTAATTAATTACGGATTAAATAACTTATGCTTAATAACTAAATAGCGCCTTATGATTAAATAACCACCGAATGTTTCTAGCAAAAAATGGTGGGAAATTCAAATTTGCAATTGCGAAAATGAAAAAAGACGCTAAACTACTCATGTTAAAAAAGGTGTACTTAACTTTTTTTAAAAGAACTCATTTTTTAGAACTGATTTCAGTTAATAAAAATATCATCAAAATTGTAGTTTTGCAATGTTAATTATTTATTTGCAATTTTGTGAAATATAGAGAATTAACCTAAAATGGGGCCACCTTTTTTAACTGTCTTTAACTGTCTGTAATATGAGAAAAAAAGAAAAGAAAAAAATTGGAGCCTTTCTGAGAAAATAATTTTTTAAATTGTTTGAAAATTGCCTATATTTAATGCAAAATTACACAAAACTACTTATGATTTCGAAAAATTGAACACAACCTTATTTAAAGATATGTTTATGATAAACATATTTCTTTGAGTAAAAAATGTGTATCTTCGTTACTGAAGTTGTAAAGACTGAAAAACTTATAATTTGCAATTTTCAAAACTTTATGGAGTGCAACGAAATTGCGACCTACGCCATTTCTTGAAACGTCTTTTGTTCTATCAGAGGAACAAATTTAAAGAAAAACTTTGGAGTAACTTTTGAGAAAATTTTGAAAATGATATTGAGGCTTCGTATAAAGTACCACCCAAAACAAAATATATATTTCAAATTTAAGGGGCCGCAACATCAGTGTGATCGATTGGAGAATATACATTTTTGTGAAAATCCTACTAATTGTTTAGCCGCTAGCGTTATTCACACAGTAGGACGGTCAAGATGTTTTGACGTCAATCGATTTTTCGGTTTCAAGGATCCACCAAACGGAAATTCGGACGAGTTAGAGGAAGTAATTTATTACATATAGAGGCAACATTTATCAAGTTTTTCGTTACCAGAATTAGGGATGAGACATGGATGTCGATATTTTCAAATCATCAATGTTGAAAACATGGATGTATTAGAGCCGATGTTTTTCTAACAAAGATGTTTTGTGCTGTTTTTACATCTTTGATATTTTGTTTGTGAATAAAAATCCTATGCTCACAATTTTGTAAAAGTTAAAATATGAAATAATAACGAATGGTATGTTCTTCAGCGAACTGAGGACTGGCCTTTGGAGATGGCTGAGATTTCAGGCTCAGTTTTGCCCATAATAATAATAATAATAATAATAATAATAATAATAATAATAATAATAATAATAATAATAATAATAATTGTTATTATTATTACTATTTTTATTTTATTTTAAACTATAAATTTATAAACATGATCGCTGTCAAAAGAAATTTTGTAGCGCACGAATTTAAGGTTAGAATTTACAAAATCAATTTCAAAACATCGATCTATCACATAGTTTATGGTCATATCTAACACATAGTTTATGGTCGATGTGTTCTTAATATCGATATTTGAATTTTAAACATCGATGTTTGGTAACCTAACTGAACTTCGATGTTTTGTTATCGATGTCACAACACTAAGCAGGGCGTGGCCATAAGAGTTTTTCAGTCGTTTCTCCCTCAGTACTTATGCTGGCTAAGGAGTAGCCGACAAAGTAAACATTTGATAACTTTACAAACATGTGATAAATTTGTTGTGTTGTGTAATTTTTATCCTTCTCTTAATCATAATTAGGGAACCAATTTTTTGTAATAGTAAAAGCAAAACTTAATCAAAGAAAATTTGTATTTATTTTTTCAAAAATTGGCAAAAAAATGAAAAGTAAAATCCAAATTTATAAAATTGTTTGAAATTGGTCCAATCGATTGATTGATTACTTCACGTTCTCAGGCTCGTTAGCAGCAAATTGACATTATTCCCGAAAGTGTAGTGCCTGTTTTTATCACTGGAGGTGGCAGTGCTCTTCCCTCGCTTCATTATGAGGTCCGGCGCTGACCTACACGTGGTATTGTGGCGATTTCCACATTCAAGTATCTCCCACCAGCGGGGCACTACCCCAGCCGAGACAAGCTCTGAGCTACCGGTGTTTTCTAGTAGTTTAGTGCATGTTAGTGTAAGTAAGGAGTGATGATTTTACAAGGAAGATGAAGGAAAGATCGCGGGCTGTTAGTGGTCCGTTTGTTGGGGTACTGCCCCGGCATTCGTCTGATTTTTTCTCAGATAGCGCCAAGTACACTTATGATAATGGCGCAGGTACAATTATCATTAACTTCTCCAAATTATTGAAAATTGTAAAAGTTAAAAATTTGTTCGATGCCTTCCTACAACTACAATATTGAAGATACATTTTTATTAATGAAATCTGTACTTCGAAATTAGATTTTTAAAGGAGGTCATATACAAGTTTTTGACAATGTGGGTAGTTTTTGCGCAATTTTTCGGTAAATAAAGGGAATTTTTAAAACATGATCTTATCAAAACTGGGTTCAAATTTTTTCTTTACTTTTTTACAGATGGAGCGAAATACGTTTACAAAAATTGCGCAGGTTTTTTGGTGATCTGTGTAAATTTTCGAATATTTCACATGAGACAAATGATTGAAGAATATATTTGCTGTTGTAGCACCTCTAGTTTATCATATTTAGTCACCATACCAGTACGATCTTGATTTGGGTTCAGGGCGAGCGGGTGATGTGATTTCGCTGGTTGTTGAAAACCCGCGCTATCCCTCGCTTGCATTCAGTGTAATTGGCGATTGAGGCTTGGTAGCCAGTCAGTTGGTGAGTTTTATACAAACTTTGTCGAGATCGATCGATTTAATTAATAATAAGTGTATTTTAGAATACACTTCTCTGTAAAAACATACAGTAAGCATCTAAAAGACTGTGAACAATCAATATGTTGGACTCAACCCGCTGATGATCCGGTCGAAATATAAATTACGCAGAACGTTGTGGCGGCCTATGCCCACGAACAGGAACGTCACCAAAATTCAGATTATCCAGAACAAATACCTAATAACTATTACCCAAACCCCCTGGTTCATTTCCAATAAGCAATTACACCACGAACTTAACCTAAATCCCATCGCACATCTCATAATCTTTCTCGACAATAATTTCTATGCTAACCAACCCCTCATTAATCAAATCAAAACCCAACTAGAATAAAAAACAGATATCCTATCCATTCTTTTCTGATCATTTTTGCAAATCTTATTAATTTTTAGAGGTGCTCGGTGAGTCCACTCGTCAATTGGAGATTAGATTTAGTTTATAAGAATTAGATATAAGTCAACAATAGAAATGAAGAGTTTCGTGTAAACTGAACTTTGTAAGTCAACTCTATATAAAATAAAAATTTAAACAAATCTCACAAGTACTAGGAGATGACTGGGGGCGTGCGAACGACCGGCTCTGCTGGCTCAAGGTATCAGTTGATGCCACTGTAGCGCCTCTGATCGGGAGTTTCTACGTTCGATTCCCGACGACGGCAGGTAATTCGTCACTAGATAGACAGCTAGGTTAAATTCAGTCGGTGTCTGGAGGAAAATTCTAGCACCCGGCTGTTCTGATCGGTAGTTTTTCGTGATTTCTCCAATCATTATCAGGCGAATGCCGGAGCAGTATCCTACCAAACGGGCCACGAACCGCGCGCCATCTTACCTTCCTCATTCTTGTCCTACCCTTATCCCTTACTTACTTACTTACTTACTCACACACACACACACACATGCACTACATCATCATATTACTCGTTCACTTTACATTAGATGGAGCGCTGCGATCTGTTTACATTAGATCACTGCCGACTGAGGTAGAGGTAGATGCGCATGTCTACTGTACATACTGATCGATTAGCTAAGTTGGCAGTGAAGGCGACTCATGACCCCGCTCATTGTCAGCGCAGGATAGAAGTGGGCAAGAACATAAATGCTGTGGTTTGGTTGGTTAGTTGTTTAGTGATTCCGGGCGCGTCAACTGCTCTAGTCATTAGTCCCGTAAGTGCAGTGCATGTTTTCCTCGGGAGATGGCGGTGGTCTTCTTCCGCTGGATGGCGGGATCCGACGCCGACCTACCGTTGGCTAGTGGGGTTTCCCCCTAACCAGGACTCTCCCACCAGCGGGGCACCGCCCCAGCCGGGACAAGCTCTAAGTTCCCAACCGGTCTCTCGGAATATGTGGTAGTGTAGAGCATGTTAGTGTAAGTGTGTGCGTAAGGGGGGAGGCTAGGACAAGGAAAAGGAAGGAAATATCGCGCGCAGTCCGTTACCCATTTGTTAGAGTACTGCTCCGGCATTCGACTGGTATTGATCGGAGAAACCACGGAAAACTACCGATCAGAGCAGCCGGCCGCTAGAATTCTCCTCCAGACAGTGACTGAATTCAACCTAGCTGAAACGTTAGTGTCGAAAATCCTGCTGCCGTCAGGACTCGAATCTAGAACCTCCCGGTCAGAGGCGCTGCAGTGACATCAGTTGATGCACTGAGCCGCCGCTCCCAGTTAACTGTTGTGTAATAGATACAGTCCACCCCGGTTATAGTGAACTGCTGGGGACTCACATATTTGGTTCACTAAATCCGATTATGTTAAAATTAAATAGAATTTTCACACAATTATTGATTTTATTAATATAGAGTTATAGCAAAATTAATTAACGAACTGAAAATTTCAGTATCTTAATGTTTCCTTAAAAAATCAATTATTTTCATTTGTTTGCTTCGTACATTTTTCGTTTGTAATTTCTCTAGATCCTTCTCCAGCCAGAGTTCGTGCTCTCTCCGTACTTGATTCAGCATTTTCCTCTGTGTCTAAGTATCTCTATTATTGCAGTCTTGACACCCTTCAATGCCTCTTGCACTGTTGGAACAGCGTCCCATTCTCCGAAGGGCCTTTTACTCGCCTAATAACATTCGAGATCCAATTAACTTCCAGGACGTATTTCATACGTTCACAATAGCCAAGGTTTAGGTTCACTATAACCGAATCTTCATTTGCTGATTTGTAATGCAAGTGAAACGGAACCAGTGACTTAAGTTCACTATAACCCAGGGTTCACTATATTCGAGTTCACTATGACGGGAGTCGACTGCATTTGCAAAGGGGAAATAAATATATTTTCCGTGCCTTTTGTGAATACTGTGTATTGTTGATGACAAAATATATTGTATAGCTCCACTTGACTCTTGACTTGACTTAGGCCATTCTAATGGTATTTAATACCTCCTTTTTCTTTTCCTAGTGGCAATAGTTCACTACATTAGACCATTTGCAATTGATTTACTGCCATAATGCACTCTCGCATACCGAAGTGGATTTGATTTTTTCGTAGACATCACAGAAACGACAAAAACAGAACAAGCCCTTTTTCTCGGAGTGCGTCAGCTGACGTTAGCTTTGGACAGATGCTGTAGACATCGGCACTGTTCGTGGATTCTCGGATATATGTTCGGGCCCTCACTTTCAAAACAACAGTAGTTCCTAATTCTGCCGACTTCAAATGTATAATGAAGAAGTAATTCTTGACGCGGCCGACCTGGATGGCCGAGGTGGCTAAGAGCGAGTACCGACTCAGCGCTTCGGTCCGAAGGGTCGCGGGTTCGAGTCCCGCCTTGGGTATGGCTGTTTGTCCCTTGACTTTGTGTGTGTGTTGTCGCGGAGGGCCTCGCGTTCTGCTGACCCCAGATCAGAGGAGCCCGCAAGTGTTTGTCTAGTGTATGGTCGAATATGCGTCCCTTCGGGACGTAAAGGGCAACCGGCTGTCGGCTGGATACAAGCCCTAGGAAAAAAAAAAAATTCTTGACGCAAGACCAGTCGGGAGCTTAGAGTTTGTTCCGGATGGGTCGGTTCCCCGCTGGTGAGAGATACCTGGCTAGGGAAAAATACTATCCAATGTCTTTGGAAAACCCATGCAAGGCGACGTAGGTTGACTCCGGATCGAAATCATCCGTGTTCATGTTAACCGGTTATTTTATTATACACTAGCTGGACCCGTACGAAAACTCCACACTTAGTTAATAATTATTTTTAAAATGAAAATTGCTTCGTGTTAGTGGGAATCTAACACCGAACTGCGAGCTTCTGAAGCGTGAGTTATAGCACAGTATTAGCGACGTGTACTATCCGCGTGTAACAATTCTAATATTACGAAGCGTTGAGCTTGTATTGAACATAAAATCAAAGTCTCTTTAATTTTATTGCGAAAGGCCATATTTGTATTTTCCTCCCAGTAATTTTACACAGATTTCGTGTTTCCGCATTTTTGTGACTACCCTTGTTATGGAGTGGGAGCGTCCAATAGATTAAATTTTTTAAATTATTTTTTTAAGTCGCATAAACTACAAAATTTTCGCTACTACAAAAGGCATTCGACTCGTTACTAGTTAAACTACAAAAGGCATTCGACTCGCGGATTCCGTAGTGTCAACATCGTTCTAGCTGCGTGTTTGCACCGAAGTCTGTGATACGAGTGCATAAAAGTGTAAAGTGTCAAGTGCTCTATTTATACAGAATATCTACTGAACAAAATACAATAATACATTCAAGTCGGCTGCGTTTGCAGCTGGCTATTCCTATTATGCCGAATGTTGTCAGCAATATAACCAAAGAATCTGCCACAATGATGAACAAGTCTGAAGGTAAGAAATCATATGCAAGCGCAGCCACAAGTGATGTATTCCCCAACAAGGACCAAGCTATAGTAATGGAATCAAAAGACGGACTTACTATAAAATACTATATAAATAAGCTAGACACAATTGTAGACTCGACGAATATAAGGTTTATATCTAGGATTTATAACAACAGAGTATGTGTTTTCTTAAGCAGTAAGGAAATTGGTGACCATATTACTGATAATCATAATAATATTAATATCCAAAACCATATTTTAACAGTCAGGACCCTAATAACTAAACAAAAATGGATTATCATATCAAATGTCTGTCCTATCATACCTCATGATGTAATTGAAAGAGAGCTAAACAATAGAAACATACAAAATCACTCTAAAATCTCTTTCATCAAAGCAGGAGTTACAGAACATGATTCATCACACATTATGTGTTTTAGGAGACAGGTTTTTATTGACCCAAAGGACATTAAGAAAGTACTAGATTCAATGACCATATTTTTTGACAATTCAATATATAGCATTTACTTTACAAGTGTCACCATGGAATGCTTCTATTGTAGTCAAGCTGGTCATCTTGCCAATTAGTGCCCTACCAAGACCCCTACCTAAAATGTTAACATGTTAACTAAGAATTAAATGAAAGTCAAGAACAGGAGGCAATGATAACACAAGAAGTGCCACAACACACACTGAACCAGATAGAAGAGCATAGTATTGTTAATAACAGTAACTTACCAATTGTCAGTAAAAGGACTTTAACATCTAAATCTTCTTCTCAAGCTGATGCTGATGACTGCACATCCAAAACTACGAATAATGACGTCCCAAAGACCGATCAGAAATAAAGAAATAAATTCAGAAGTAAAGAAAAAAATGAAAAATGATAAAAGTGAAAACACAGAAACACTAGATGACAATCAAATCAAATCTACTGATGAACAAATTAAACATATTCAGAAGATTATTGATGAAAAACCTGAACAATTTCCACTCAATGACACAATTTAAAAATTTTCTTGAAAATTCCTTTGGAGCTAAAATCCCTATTATAATAGCTAAAGACTATTCCTGTGACACTCAGCCTATTATCCAGATGATGACTAATACATACCGTCTCCTAACAGAAAGATCCATTGAAAACAGATTCACCAGAATTATAAACAAATTAAAAAATAGTAACCCACCTAATGAAGACTAAGGTAGTAATACTTCTACTTCTGCTTAAATCAAATAAATAGAAAATACATTTGATGAATATTCTGCCATGGAATACTAATGTTGTTCACCCTGGATACGAAAGAATACAGATTTTGTGTGAGAAATACAAACCTGAAATAGTATGTGTGCAGGAAACCAACTTCAAAGGAAATAAATTAGGCAAATTAAAAGAATTCAAGTGCATCAATAGAAATCGATCAACTTCTTTCATTGCAAGTGGTGGTGTTTCTATTTTTGTTAAACCTTATATAAAAGCAAACAATATTTATATCATATCTAATATTGAGGCAATTGAAAATTAAAAACTGACACAAGAGGAATTAATATGGAAGCTATTATTTAAGAATCTTACTTGGCAGTACTAAATAATGGTCAACCTACACACTTAAATATTAGTTAGCGCAATTGACCTCACACTCAGTTCCAACAGCCTGGCCTCTAAATGCAATTGGTATGCACTAGATGAGCCTCACGACAGTGACCACTTTCCTATTTTTACGATTATCAGTGATCCTTCATGTATTTCGAATCCGCTGCAAGAGAATATCAAGTGGAATTACTTCAAAGTCAACCGGACTAACTATCAGGAACAAATGTTTCAAGAACACGACATTGACATCATAATCCAATTGTTTACTGATACCATAAAAACAGCAGTAATGAATCTCTAGAAATTAGCACACCAACAAAAAGAAGAAACGTTGTACTATAATGGAACGAAAAATGTAAAAATGCTCTTAAACAGTCCAAACATACGTTCAACCGTTACAAGAAACACCCAATAAATGAAAATAAAATCGAACATAGAAAATTGAGAGCTTTTACGAGAAGAATAATTGAAGATAGCAAACCCAGCTCCTGGATTAGGTATTTATCCTCTATCAACGTTAATAATAACATTAAAGACTCTTGAAAAAAAATAGTTCCATACAAGGTAATAAAATATATAATCAAATTCATTTTCTTCTGTCCGAAAATTCCCAAGTTATTAATGACCCTGTTGATATCGCAAATGAGCTCGCCAGCAAATTTGCTAACTATTGTAGTTCTCAAAATTACCCTCAAGCCTTTCAAACTTACAAAAAGTAACAAGAAAGAGAACAGTCGATACTGAACACAGAAGGTTTTTCACATTCAAGACCACCTTAACTTACCTATTTCAATGAAAGAACTTGTCACAACACTAGAAGCCTCCAAAAAATAGTCTCCCAGACCTAACAATATTCCTAATATCTTCCTTAAAAATCTACCTCATGAAAGGAAAAATATCCCTCTAAAAATATACAACTGTGTATGGATGGAAAAGACATTCCCAAATTGTGGCTATTGTTATCCCATTCCTAAGCCCGGAAAAGGCCCAACACTAATGATAATTACAGGCCCATATCATTGACTTGCAACATGTGCATGATTTTGGAAAAAAATATTCATCATCGGCTCAGATGGTATCTCGATTAGAAGAAGATAATATTCAGTAATCAGTTTGGATTTCGACCAGGACACTCAACGACCTCCCACCTGGGAAGTATAGACACCTATACTCAAGAAGCGTTTGCCAACAAACAACATGTGTTAGCTGTCAACCTGGACATCGAAAAGGCAGACGATATGGTATGGATACATCGAGTCCTACATAAGTTGAGTGAAATTGGGGTTCGAGACAATATGTTTCAGTGTATCAAACATTTTACGGAAGATCGATTTCATAAATGAATTATATAAAAGTTGTGATATGATTTGAAATAATATTAAAGAAATGTAAAAAATTTTATTCATTTTTCTTTCATAGCTTTTTATTTTTTTTTTTAATCTAGGGCTTTTATCCAGCCGACAGCCAGTTACCCTGTACGCCCCGATGGGACGTATATTCGACCATACACTAGACAAACACTTGCGGGCTCCTGTGATCTGGGGTCAGCAGAACGCGCGGCCCTCCGCGACAGCACACACAAAGTCAAGGGACAAACAGCCATGCCCAAGGCGGGACTCGAACCCGCGACCCTTCGGACCGAAGCGCTGAGTCGGTACGCGCTCTTAGCCACCTCGGCTATCCAGGTCGGCGTTACACTTTTCCTTCTAGCAATAAATGTCGCGGACGAAAAAATCAAACTACCTACCATCATTAGGAAATATGCCGATGATATTACTATGCTTTGCAAAGAAGAAATATTAACTCAAGTCAAGAAGTGATGCAAACCGCATTAAATTGTATTTATGAATGGTCACTCAAATCAGGCTTTAAATTTTCAGCTCCGGAAACGGAGTGTACAATATTCTCGAAAAAGAACATCAATAACTTACCTGCGCTTAAAATTGGTAATCAGAACCTGAGATTTGTCAGCAGTATCAAAATATTAGGAATGCACTTTGACACTAAACTGACTTGGAAGTTGCACATATTGAGCACTATTAATGAATGTAAAAAAGAATCAACATACTTAGGTGCCTAGCACACAACAACTGGAAAGCAGTTAGACAAATGCTATTGTTAACATACAAAGCACCTGTAAGATCCGAAATAGACTATGGATCAGCAATAATATACAGATCTGCTGATAAAAGTGATCTTAAAAAACTGGAGTCCACAATGAAAGTCCCAGGATATGCACCGGATGTTTTCATACCAGTCCCATCGGAAGCATACTAATTGAAGCAAATGAACACATTTCTTTATCGCAGAGAGAAACTAATCAAATATGCTCTCAAAACAGCTAGGTCCATCAATCCAATCATAGCACAGGACATATATGCCAAAAAGCAAGAGTACATTCGCGTTTAATACCTTTGTATGCAAAAGCTAGAAAAGTACTCAGAGAACTTAATTTTGATCACAGAAAAGTAGAAAAGAACAAAAATTACATAATTCCTCCTTGAATAATCTCGTATATTTCAGTAGATGTATCCTCAGGCGCTCATCAATAAAATGAAACATCTGAGATAAACTCTGGACCGACCAACAATTACGACATGTTTTATCCAGTTTATGCTAAAGCAATTAAAAATACACAAGGAACAGAAGCAACTGTGGTAACGAAAGAAGTATCAGTTAAACATCAACTTAACCACTATGCCAGTCATCTTACTGCCGAATTACGTGCCATCTGGACCGCCATGAAACGTATTAAAAATATTAAACATTCAAAGTTCAGTTTATACTCAAACTTCCGCACTGCAATAAATAGCATCAACAATAACGAAACTTTTAGTGAAATGATCATTATAATCCAAGAAGAGTATCATGACATTACCACGTCATGTAAAGAAGTAATATTGGTTTGGGATATGAATCAAGATACAGAAATGCAGAGGGAAACTGCCAGAGTAGTTTGTGGAAGTACAACTGATAACCCAAAAACTGTACTGATAATTTCGAATACACTCCAAGATCTAGTGAAACATATTGGAAAAATAATGGGGAAAATGGTTCTCCATCTGGACAACGCTTAAAAGAAGTGACCTTCATAATAAAGTAACCAATTTTCAAAGTCTTAAACATAATAAAAATCTTAACAGAAAATAACAAGTGGTCGTAACGAGAACACGAACAAGTGACTGTAAGCTAAGCCATCTATACTTGATTGATGGATCTAATCCTCCATTTTGTGACCGGTGATTGAACCCTGTCCCACATAGTCAATCATTGCCCTATTTTCCAACACAACAAACAGAGGCACCATCACGACACAAGTTTGGAATGTATACTTGTATGTGAGAAGTATCAATGAAGAATTATACAGTTATATTCCTTATACAATACTATAAGGAGAGTGAAATATTCAACCAAATCTGAATCGTATTGCGAATTTCGAATACAATCCAGGACATAGAAAAACATTGTGAAAACTAGAGGTGCTACAGAATGGCACAGACTTTCTCGTAGTAAAGTTTTCTAATTTCCTTGGTGTGGACTGGTACTGCACTGTCTTGACCCTCCTTCTTGCCTGCTGCCATCTAACGCCGCCCAAAGTACATTTTTTTGAAATTTTCTCAACATTTCAATTCCCTAATAGTAGAACCTAATAGTAGATATATTATTGTAATTATATTAAAGAATACTAAAACCTCGCCCTAAATAATAATTTTCATTGAAACATTTGTAGCCGTTTTTAAGAAAATGGCGTTGAGCGTTACTGTAAATGCGAAAGTTGATGCTCTTTTTCATAGGAATCTATTGAGTTTTCTAAAAACTTCATTTTATGTAATTTGAAGAACTACCACTCACAAATTCAATAATGTGTACAAATTGATGAAAATGTGTGTATTAACAGCGCGCAAGATATTAAAAAAAAATACATGTTATAATTTCGAAAGAAAAAAAGACTACACTAAAATAAACTTTACGGCCTATTAAACAGTGCAATATGCACTATCTAAAGGAATAATTTGAAGAAAAAAATTGGAGTCATTTCTGAGAAAATGGCGTTTGAGTGTTTCTGAAAATGCGGAATTTTGAGCCCATTTTAACAATAAACTGTTGAGTTTTCGAGAAACATTATTTGAAATTATTTACAGAACATGTACTCATAAGTACAATAATGTGAACAAATTGCCGCTAATGTAAATATTAACGATGTGAGAGACGAGTCAAAAAATTACATTTTTGTAAATTTTGACAAAACAAAAGAATATATCAATATGGCGTTTATGTCATCGTATTGAATGCCTTTAACACTATCCTTACCAAAAGTTAAAAAAAAGAATTTGGAGCCTTTTTGAGAAAATCTTGTTTTTGTAATTTTCCAAATTTGCACATATTGCACGCACTATTGCACAAAAACTACTAAAATTTTCAAAAAAATCTAAATGACCAAATGGTCTACAGCACTGCTTGATAGGTTGCGATCATGTGACATCTGGCGGCTCGACCGAGAAAGACGCAAAACGCCGATCCATATTCCATCATGAAGACAAGACCCTCACGCGCCACGTTATGAAAAACCAAGTATAGAATCGCGCCCGCTGTTCGCCCGCCGCGGGGGTCGTGCCCCTGACAAAGCTCTGTAGTTGTTTTTTTTCTGCAGGATTACAGTACTCTCTTTTCATTTCGTGTATGAGAGAGTAAAAATTATTGTAAACAAAGAAATTATATAAATAAGTCGACTGTTTTTAACCAATTCCTCGTGTATTTAGTCTACAATACTAGAAAATGCTGCTAAATGATAAGGAGTGTTTACATGGAAATTGAAAAAAGAGGGTAAAAAGAAAAGAAAAAAGAAGGAAGAAGAAGAAGAAGAAAACTGCAAGGAGAAGAATTACAAACTCCTTTTCCGGAAAAGGGAGGTCCTTCTACGTTTGCATTTTACGCGGGAAATTTGAACTGGATCGTTATTCGGGTTACTGATGTAACTTGCTAATACGATGATAGGAATTATGATGTACGTATTCACCAAATGATGCTTAAAAAATTAGTAATTGACGAGTTATAGAAAGTGGTGTTACAATTAACTCTTAAATATCAGATGTTAACTTGTTTGCATTTGGCATTTAGGGTCGTATTAAAGCGACTTTTGCCAGCTAATGGCGTTCCTAGGCCTGGGCCATGTTTTTACTTATTATGCACGCCTGGGAGTAAGAGTGACATGAAGCGAGGATGGCGTATTCCCATCACCGAATCTAGCTTATTTGACCTGCCTGATATTTATTTCGTCACTCAACTATAGAAAATGAGACGATTTGTATTAGAGAGATACTTCTTCATTTTTGGAGTAACATACTTGTAAATTTTAATATAGTAGGGCAATGTAATTAATAGACATCGGATGTTTAGGCACTAAAAAAATCGTCTTTTAGGCGCCTAAAAAGGCACTGAAAATGTCAAGAATAAGGAGGGAAAAGGCACTGTCATAAGTTACATACACAATAAAATGGAAAATTGTAATTTTTTATATATTATTTTGTAAACTTAAATGCACAAAACCAGTTCGTATATTTTAATGTAAAACTAGATTTACATATTTACACATCTTCTACATTTTATTCTTAATAGTTTCCATTAACCAGTAATATTTACATATTACCTGTAACTTTTCAAGGATCACAATTTCAAATTTGCGACGACTGGGAGACAAAATCAGTTTGAATGCGGAGAAGGATATCTGAACGATGTGACTGGCATATATTTTAGCAGTCCAACACTAGCAACACTGAAACCTTCTGGGAATTTATATTTATTTCCACTTAAAATTTCAGTTCCCTCGGCGTATTGTCAATCGTCCATGTTCTCAGATCATGGCTAGTATTTGTGAAATAGGGAAATGGAGAAAAATCAGTTGGTGTACTTTCACGAATTCTCTCGTAATTTTAAATTTCAAGACATGAATTGAAGGTTTCGTAATGAATGGTCACGTTGGACCATCGCCGATTTTCTGATATCTTAGCATTGTATATAATTATACTAAATAAAAGGCAAAAAAAAAAGTCCTAAAAAAGATATTTATGCAAAAAATTGGCATTTATGCTCAAATAAGCATTATAAAATTCCGTCAAGTGTCATCATTTGTCATGATTCGTGGACATATATTATCAGCCTTTAAATAAGTTCTCTAGAAAAAAATAGGCATTTCCCTAAACATCCGATGTCTAGTAATTAATGTTGTTAATTTCGTAGGATAAATAATTGAAGTCATCTATTATCCAAACTCTCCCAGTAGGGACGGGTGCTGCTGTAATATAGAGGATTGTGCGGGCTGCCCTATTCTGTCCACAGTCCCAATGGGTCACTTCGGAAGATTATTACGTTTTTGCGTGCGTCGCAGGGACCTCCCATGGCGCGGCGCGGTCGAAACGTCGTCGACCGCTTCTTGGAACCCGCCGCGCCGCGCCGCGCTGCGCCGCTCCGCTCGGCCCGAGCTCGCTCCCTTCGAACGGCGCCCCCAGAGCGCATGCGCGTAGCCGCGCAGCGCGGCGCGGCGCGTGGTGGCCGCTGCAGTCAAATTCCCGCGAAACGCCGCCGCTTCTCGGAGGCTCGCCCCGAACGCCGGCGGAGACGGCCGAAGGGACCCGAAGGCGCGTCGCGGCCCCCTGCAAACGCTGCGGAGGCGACGACGCGCGCGCCCGCCAAGCAGTTGGCCGCGAGCAGCGCGACCGGTAGGAGCAGGAGAGCGGTCGCGTTCGGTGTTTCGAATCCGTGCGGTGCCATGCCGCGACATTGTTGAAGACCGACAGCGTGTCAGCGACAAGATGCCGTCGCTTTTCGTGTTAGTGATAGTGTTGGCGGCGGGCGTCGGGCCTGGGGCACTGGCCGGCGTGGACTATTGCTCCGTGCACACGTTCCGCAGCAATTCGTCATGGTTGCAGTTCACGAAAGAGATGAGTTCGCGGGAGTATTACGTGACAGGCGCCTTCAAGAGTCTGCACTGCTGCGCCAAGGGGTACCGCAGCATCGAGTGGTAAGTGAAGTCCCGCATGCGTGCGGCGGTGGCGGTGGTGCTGTGCGTCGCGCGTTTCGCGGAATCCGCTGCGGGACGGCGGCGACGCGCTTCTCGGAAAGAAAACCTGTCCGACACAGATGAACCCGATCATCAGCGGCCTCGCTTTGCTGGACGCTGCCTGTCTGTCGTCTGCGCTGTCACGTTCTTTTGTTTGCCGCGCGTCCTGGCAGATCTCGCTCGGTTACTGTTGCGACCGTACAGACAAAGTGACGCGACTTGCCTTTTGTCCGTTAGAGTACGGCGTGGATGGATGACAGCTAAATATGATTTTTGATTCGGGATCAGTTGCTGAGAAAATTTTACTTTCGTGTTTTACTTATGTGTTAACTTACTTAATTTTACTTGTGTGTTTCGGTTGTCCAATGGGGATTGACAATATGGTAATGATTTCAAGTAAATATGCCTCCAACTGAAGCAAATTCAAAAACTTACTTGTCAACATGATACTTGTTTAATGTTTCGTCAATATTTCATCCTCTGGGTAGAAATTTCACTTCTATGTAGAGCAGATAACAATGCAGTTCATCTTATCTGATTCGTGTTAAGTGATAAGGAGAGATTGTCGCTAAAGCATACAGTTCTTTGAAAATAAGCCATCGCATGTTCGCCTGAATGTTCTGTCATCTTCAGTTGTATTAAAAATAAAGTTTAAAACGAATATAATAATGTGCTTAAAAGTATTAACTGCTCTTAGGATTGATCTCTATGAAATACTGGTTGTTAGAAGAGAAGTTGTATTGAAACGTTGTGAAAGATGTTCACAGTACTAGTACATTCGTTTCCACAAATTAACGGAAACGAATGACAGTTGCGAGAAATATTTGTTGGGATCACTTATCACAATATTTACTGATAATATTGATTTGACGTGTGAGATAAATATAATCAAAGGATATTCTGTTTTTCAAAACATCTATATTTTCCCTGAAATATTTCCAATAAGTAATGCTGTTTTAACTGAAATGTTTTGACAAAGAATTCATGATCCGAATCTTCTCACATGTACTCTACCGAATATTAAATTAGTATGTGTACTCAGGTATCGTGCAAATGTTACGAAAATATTAATCATAGTTTCTACCTTCGTCTCGAAAACAAACAAAACAAGGTGCATCGGTGTTACAATTCCACATTACAATCCATAGAAAAAAAGCATAAACAATTACTAGTATAAATAACTGAGTTCACTCGATAAACGTTCGTGAGCGGCTGGTGGTGCACCGCCGTGGGAGAATGTGTCGGGCGAATGCCCGCGTTGGAACGAGGCCAAATCCCCGTGCGGGTGCGTGGGCGGCGTCGCGCGCGCGTCAGCTGAGTGTCAAAACTCGGCGGCCCCGCCCCCGCCCCCGCTCCGCTCTCTCCGCCCCGCACTGCAGCGCACCTCCCGCGGCGAGTCCCACGGCCGCACGGGAAGTGGGGCGGCTTTTGGAGCGCCACGCCACAATGGCCGGTATTCAGTGCCTGGCTTCGACTTACGTGCTGTCGGATGTTTTAGCGCCCTTTTAATTTCCTTTTTTTAAAAACACGAAGCTATTTATAAAACTTAGAATAAAAAAATCGTTTTCCGATATTTGTAACCGACGCAAATATTGTGTACGTATAATAATTGATTAAACGTAGTGCTTGATTCATAAAATTTTAGGTTCCGGAATGCGTCTTCAAATTAATGATTAATAGAAATAGTTGAATATTTATATTACAAATTAATAACTATTCCCGTTGTACCAGAACGCCGTTCCGTCGCGTACTTTCTGAAAAGAACTCCTGCTACGTATACATATAAATAATTCTCATCACGATATTGATTTAATAAATGTACGATACTTTTGTATTCAGTTTGTTTGTATATCAATGGATATATACTTGATTTAATTAACATTTTCTTATATTACAAATATGCAAAGAAATATTTCTATGAAAACAATCAAGGTTCGCCTGATGAAATTTTGCATCCGTTGAAATTCGTCCGCCCCCAAAAATTGCGCGCTCCAGGCTGCAGTCTACTCAGGCTCTTCGGTAATCTGGCACTGCCGGTATTACACTGTAAAAAATTTTTGGCATGTATCTTTGATGGAAAACTTTGTGGAAGTTCTTTGAATTTCCACAATGCCAAGGAGTGCATTTACTTTGTCGTTCTTCCTTCCTTCGAAATTGAGTCCTTCAATTTGGAAGTTTAAAAAAATAATCTTCCTGAATTGGGCATTTTCCAAACCTCAAATGTTCCATTTCTCAGGAAAATGTGTCCTATAAACGTCGATTCGTTTTGTTTTACTTTTGTTGTCCGGATGGACAGTATTATATAAACATTCTAATTGCTCGCACTCTGCAATTAAAACTTTGGTTGAAGCAATATCCCTATATTGGACGCCATGTTACCAAATGTATGATAAAACTTGGACGCTTTAGGCTACATATTATCCAAGAAATTTTATAAAGAAATCGTTTATAAAATATTGGCATTACACTGCCATATTTTCTTTTATAAAATATCTTTGACAAAGATCTTTTGGTGTAATACCGGCCAATGCAGAGCCCTGAACGCCGATGTGATAGATCCAAGTGACGCGTCTTGGATCGAAATAAAATAAAAAATAAAAAAATTAAAAAAGGAAAGACGTTTTTAATTTTTATTTGTCTATTTCTTCTTTTATTAACTGCCACCGAGCGTACGCTCATTTGCAGTACTGCAATTATTATTATTATTATTATTATTATTATTATTATTATTATTATTATTATTGTTGTTGTTGTAAAAATAACGAAGAATGATTGCTTCGTACGAAATGCGTAATTGCCGGATGTATTCTAGCAAACACTGAGATGTAAATTACGTTTGTATTTATTCCTTATTACATTATTTCATGTATATTTTCTTTTTAAAATCTGCCTTATTACTATTATTTATTTATTTATTTATTTATTTATTTTACGTCATAAAAAGTTAAAAACTGTGTGTGACGTGCTACAGGGAAAACGGAATTCTGTGCACGTTTTCATAATTCTGTGATCCCTACCCTAAGCCATATACTAATTGAATTTTGAATACAGAAAAAAATGAGCGCAGTTTGGAAGGATTGTTTACAAAATATTCGCTCCGATGTAATAAAATCTATTTGCAAGGGTAAATCAGCTACAAATTTGGAATCTTATCCCTCATCATGTCCTTTGTGAAGGAATAATACTTCCTGCCGCAACATCATGGAGAACGACAATATGAATAACTATATTTCTCACTGAATTCTAGAAGTGCGCAGATAATGAAGTTACATTTATGTCCAGAAGCAAAACAAGCATTTCCAATGATTGCAGCATCGGTAACTTAACGACACCGTCAGAAAGACAAAAGTGAATGGAAATTACTTCACGGTGCTTAAGTATTGGGCTCCAGTCTTCTGAACAAGACTTGATATTTAAAAATTCCGAATCCCACTTTGAATTTTGCCGTTGTGACCAGTTTGAACCGGGGTGAAGAAGCCAAGAAACTTAGAAGAAAATAATGGTTTGTTTTTTAAAATTGAAACACAGTACATACGCGAATTATAATTGAATCAATGGTTTTGAAAAGGGCATCAATCGTGGCACGAGTGGATTTTCGCCTTTTTCAAAACCATTGATTGAATTTGCGGTCTGTACTGCAAGTAATTCTGGAAGGCGTGAGATTCTTATAAAGTGACTGGCATTGCTATGCGTCCGTCTGGCTTTAGCAAAATTCTCAGATTTAACAAAAACAGAAGTGGTAGTCTCAGAGACTGCAACTTCACACTTTAGCGTCCAAACGCACTTTCAAGATCCCTATGAAATATTATTGCATGGAACTGCAACGAGATTGTGCACCTCCCCGCTAACTAAAATTCGATTCGCCCCTGTTTGGTCACAGGAGACCTAGCTGTCAGCTGTATGTGCGACGCGGATCTCATTATTTTAGCTCGCCTCTGGCTGGTTTTTTAAACCGTGCACATTTTCAAATATTTGAAATACACCTTTCAATTTGCTTAGCTGTCAAAATAACTGTCTAGTAGAGAGATTGTTTAAAGTCCTAGTAAGATGAACTCAATGCCCGAATAACCCGGTTGTGAAGCAAGCGATATTCTTTTCTTTCAAATTTTCTCTTCAGCAAGAGAAAAAGCGTCAAAGAGGTCAGATTACGAGAAGTTGAGATCATAATAATTATCATCATTAATTCATTATAATCTACGAGTCGTATCGGCGAAGGAAGTGTGCGATACAATTTTGTAGTTTCTTATTAATCAAGATGACATCTTGAACTAACAGAGACAGGAACATGGTTTTTCTTTTATTGTCGTTTAAAGCCGTTCTAAATCATAAAATTTACAGCGAAATAAATCCGGCGGACGTTCTACACCTATAACTACAAGCCATTTGCATATCTTGTCTCACGTGCATTTCACCAATAAATTATTCCATTCAGTAAAGAAAAAGATCTCCAGTTAAAACGAAAATTGTAAGGAAACGTTTCTCAAATGTTTTCTATAAACATCAATAACAAATTTTAATTGCGGTTTTTATGTCATAAGTGTTGTTTTACGGCTGATGTGTTACTGCGTTCAGGAAGGAATAGGCTCGTCCCCCCAGAGCACCCCTCTATCCCTGTTCCCACCAGTGGAGGTTTAAACGATTCATTCTTTGTCCACCCACCATTTGCAATTCAAAAAGGCACGGACGTGATTCCCTTAATGTGGTAATGAAGGCGCAGAACAAACGCCGTGTATCTAAATTGTGATCTCGTTCTCTTGGCGTTTCGAGTGAGCTGCATTGCGCTGTGTATAAGTTTCACAACAAAAGCTATTATTTCTGATGAGACTTTAGCTTGTTGTTTGATAGAATCTAAAATTTACAGGCGTTAATTTTCTCGAGAATTTCATGTTGACGAGATTTTGTCATGAAATGAGAACATGGTTATTTGAATGTGCTTTGGAACTTGTACAATCGAAGCATGGAAAGAATTTTCTTATGAAAAAGCTTGAGCGACTTTAGATATTTATTTACTTACCCAACAAAAAGTACAAAACTGTATGTGACGTATGGGGGAGAAAATCATCTGCGCACACTTTCTTGAATTTCAGAATCCCTTCCCAACAATTTAAGTATTAATAGTTGAAAGACGAACAAACAGTTAAAAAAATTAATAAAATAATAATAATTAATAATAATAATAATAATAATAATAATAAAGAAGTTTTAAAAAGCTCGAGATTAACATGTCAAAAACTAGATATTTTCGTTCCCGAGTTATAGAAAACTTATTGGTAAACGAACTGCAAATTTCATTTTTCTGTATTGTTAACAAAATAGTAACTATCCTAAGTTCCACTACCACTACAAGCAACAAGAGAACTCAACAAAACATGCGTATAGATTTGAGGAAATGTTTGATTCGTTGAAATCTTACAACATCGTCCTATTTTCAAAGAAAGTAAATGGAGAATTTAACAATGGAACAAATTATCAAAGCACTTGCTGTTCATCTCGAGTAAAAATATCTTTGCAGATGTTGCATTCATTTTCTCGTGATAGAAACTTATCTGAGCCTAATTTTATCGTTGCCTTCATTTGCACACGCATTGCCGAGCATATTTGGGATGTTCTGACCGATCAGGTTCTGGAGGAAAGTAAAACTGACTGCCAACGTGGGTCTAACGCGAGTCTACTGTCGCCAACGGGTGCCCGAGAGCGTGGTGCCCATCCATCCAGTCCCACCCCGGCCGGCTCGCCAAGTTTGTTCAGCTTCATGTTAGGTTGAGGAGCGTCTCTCTTTCGGAGATTGCGTGTTTGCATTCTGTCAGTTCATTGACACGATTCTTCATTTTTGTCTCGCGTCATCTTACAATTCTACCGTCTCCGTAGTGAGATCGATTCAACTTTGTAGCGTATACAATTAATCTCAATTTAGATTGAAGAATTAAAATCTTGTCATTTGTGCATCCTGAATCTTAAATTTACGTCCTTCAAAAAGATGCGAGGTCAACTGATTGAAGGATAAAGGTTGGTACTTTTTAAAATGACCTTGTGTTTATCCACGACTATCTATATAATCTTCCGTTTACATATGACTTCTACTGAGGCTCTATCGAACATTTCAGAGTTCATCAATTAATGCATTTCGTTTATGATATTCTGTTGTATAAAAACCTATGAAACTTCTCTGTTCATTGATTGATTGATTTTTTCGTGTTTCCGGGCGCGTCAACTGCTTTGGTCATTAGTCCCGTCAGTGTAGTGCATGTTTCTTCTCGGGAGATGGCGGTGATCTTCCCCCGCTGGATGGTGAGATCCGGCGCAGACCTACCGTCGGCTAGTGGGGTTTCTCCCTAACCAGGACTCTCCCACCAGCGGGGCACCGCCCCAGCCGGGACAAGCTCTAAGCTCCCGACCGGTCTCCCGGAATATGTGGTAGTGTAGTGCATGTTAGTGTAAGTGTGTGTGTAAGGGGAAAGGATAGGACTAGGAAGAGGAAGGACAGATCGCGCGCGGTCCGTGGCCCTTTTTGTAAGGTACTGCTCCGGCATTCGCCTGGTGTTGATCGGAGAAACCACGGAAAACTACCGATCAGAGCAGCCGGACACTAGAGTTCTCCTCTAGACAGCGACCGAATTCGACCTAGCTAAAAAGCTAGTGTCGAAAATCCTGCTGCCGTCAGGACGCGAACCTAGGACCTCCCGGTCAGAGGCGCTGCAGTGACATCAGTTGATGCACTGAGCTACCGCTCTCGTTGCTCTGTTCATAAATGTCATGTGACACAAACCGTGAAATGAGCGTGTACCCCACAGAAAGTAGAAAGTCTCTCGTTTAGAAACTTGCCAGGAATGCGTAGAAACCTGCGCATTCGACTGTAATGGCTAATTTAATCGGTGCGCGGAGTAGGTGCGATTGCGCTCGCCGACCGCCATGTTTCGCGATGGCCGCGTCGCATCTCGCCTGCGCGCGCGCAGTCGCGGAACAACGGAACGCAGCGCAGCGCAGCGGCCATGCGTCTGCGCAGTCCTTTTCCCCTCCGTGGCCCCGCTCTTTTGTTTCCACGTCCGTCGCGTTCGTCGTCGTCGTCGTCGTCGTCGTCGTCGTCGTCGTCGTCGTTTGCGGTGCCCCGTGTGGGGGTGGAGCGCGCCCGGGCGGGATTCCTCGAAGCTCACTGCGCCCGCTTCGAATCCCGGTGCGTCTCCCGCCACCCGCCCGCGACCGCGCCCCCCTTTCCCCCTCCCCTTCCCCTCACAGCCGCACGGCGCGGCGCGGCGCCGCTCCTCTCGTTTCTCGGCGATCGCGTCTTCCGCGAATCCGATTTCTCTCTCGCCTCCGCGCTCGCCACGCCACGCCACGCCACGCCACGCCACGCCACGCCGCTGCCCCGCTCCAACACCGCCACATACACAGACTTCGGACCGGGGGAGATGGCTCAGGCCATCAACGGATGCCCCTGCAGTGCCTCTGACCGGGAGGTCCTAGGTTCGAGTCCCGACGGTGGCAGGGTTTTCGACACTAGCTTTTCAGCTAGGTCGCTGTCTGGAGCAGAATTCTAGCGGCCGGCTGCTCTGATCGGTAGTTTTCCTTCGTTTCTCCGATCAACACCAGGCAAATGCCGGAACAATATTCTGACAAACGAGCCACAGACTGTGCACGATCTTTCCTTCCACGCTACGCCGCTGCCCCGCTCCAACACCGCCACATACACCGACTTCGGACCGGGGGAGATGGCTCAGGCCATCAATGGATGTCCCTGCAGTGCCTCTGACCGGGAGGTCCTAGGTTCGAGTCCCGACGGTGGCAGGATTTTCGACACTAGCTTGTCAGCTAGGTCGCTGTCTGGAGCAGAATTCTAGCGGCCGGCTGCTCTGATCGGTAGTTTTCCATCGTTTCTCCGATCAACACCAGGCGAATGCCGGAACAGTATCCTAACAAACGGGCCACAGCCTGCGCACGATCTTTCCTTCCTCTTCCTTGTCTTATTCTCACCTATTACACACACTCTTTCACTTACATGCACTACACTACCACACATTTCGTGAGATCGGTCGGGAGTGTAGAGCTTGTCCCCGCTGGTGGGAGATACCTGGTTGAGGGGAACCCCGCTAGCTGACGGCAGGTCGGCGCCGGATTTCGGTGGGGGAAGATCACCACCATCTCCCGAGCAAAAGCACGCACGACACGTTCGGGACTAATGACCGCACTAGTTGACGCGCCCGGAATCACTAACAATCAGTCCACCGGCTCTGGGTGCACACGACGAAAATCGAAATACCGTAAACCCTCGTTAACACAGATTCCAAGGGACTGAAATAATTGTTCTTTTTATAAAAATCCATGTTATCAGATTTTTGAATGTATCCTCAACACTAAGTTTCTTTGGCGAGGTCCAAAGTTGGTTTGTTTGTTTGGCGACGAATTTCGTGTTAAGCGAGTTCGTGCTAACGGCGGTTTGCTGCATTCACGTTCTGTCACTTCTGTGACAACGTTCTTAGAGGATGCCAACATTTGGCGTAGAGCGCGTTCTTTGAGTAATCCTCCGTTACTCTTTAAACGTCCGTTACACGTTAACTATACTTATGCGAGGTCCGGCGTGGCCAACGCGTGAGGCTGTAGGCCACGTGGAGGACGCAGGCTGTCTCTCGTGGGCCACGTACGAAGTCAGGAGGCCCGTCAGTAGCATCTCCGCGAACACGCCTCTCACACACGCTCCTGCGTCACAACCCACAAGTCGGAATTGGGAAGGAATTAGGATAGGGGTTGGGCTTAGGACACTTCACAGGGGTTGAACTAGCCTCTGTGAAGCACCCAAACTCGTTTTGTTGGAACAAATTTCACATGAAATTGTCCGGGAATCGAACCCGGACCTCCTTGGTGAAAGGCAAGCGGCTTCGTTCTGAGAGTTCGTAATAATAAATAAAAGTACGGTATGAACCGATGGTGGAATGGATCAATGCACGACTGTGAAGTGGTGTTACGATATGAGCAAGTATCATAAACTTCATACGAGTGTGGGAATACTTGTAGAAAAGGAATTTTCTATAGTACTACCGACAGTTAATAGCTAATATACGTTACATCGAACGGTTTCCTGGCAGCTGGCACGCAGTGTTCAATAAGTGCCACATAGCGCAGTCACCTCTAGGACCTAGAGGTCTTCCAGGTGGCTTTGGATAAGCATAAGCACAGTCCGCCTTGAAAGGTGAAGTACACGAGACGAGTTAAGATTCAATTCACTAAAGAAATGTCATCGAAGCTCAGTATATGTTCTCATTTCATATCAGCTTAGTAACTGATACATTCCTCAAGGGTGATTCAGTCTTCTGAGTTTTGGAAAGAGGGTAGAGTTTGTGCGGTTTACCATCTCAGCCCATGGTTTGTCTCGCCACTGTAATATACACAATCAAACGAAATATTTAATAGAATGATGAACAATGTTCTAGTATTTTTCAACAGAAAACTTCTCTGTAACCGTTCAAACACCTGTACTATAACGAAGCTACATCACAATGACTGTCTTACCCAAAGAGCTGGAGCCATCTCATACGAGAATTATACAATGGAAGTAGAAATTTATCAAATCAGCTTACAACAGTTCGTTACATCTAAGTAATTAGTAAACAATGCCAAATAATTTTACAATTATTTTTAATTTTAAATAATTTTACAATTTTACATTTATTTTACCAAACAAGGCAAACAATTCATCACAAACAAAATTGACACATTGAATAGGCACCAGAAAAATACTAGTGCTGATCACCAACATTTTTTCTGCGATGTTCCCGAAGCACTTCAACATTTCAGCCTGCCATTAATTGCGCTAACATTCACGTCTTATCAATTCATCTGTCATTTTGTCCGCGTGGCAGAAGGTTTGACAAGAATCTCCATGACCCTACCATCTGAAAACATCAATGAAGTTTTGTCTCTTCGAGAGCCTCCTCTCTTCATCCAGAACTTCACATTCTTAGATCCTCTGATCCAAGAAGGGAATCTCGAATTTTATGAGGTTTTAGAGTTTATTATTTTGATTGAAATATATAAAATGATGTCTGCGTATTATTGCTCGTAAAATATCTTTTAATTAAACATAAATTTTAAACCTGGATTAAAATGAAGCTTTCGTAAGCGAATAAACTCAATGCGATCTCAAAAATTAAACAATTATTTAAAACGTATTGGAGAGAACTTCGCGGAGGTTTTAGTTCGTGAGATTTGGTCAGATAGATAAAACGTTGAGGCTGTGTAGCTCGCTTCCATCCGCCCTTCTCCGCGCGCCACTGCAGGACAAAATAGAATGTCCAGGTTTTCTATACTTAGGTTTTTCTAACGTGGCGGCTGAGGGTAGTATCTCCAAGATGGAATTCGGCACAACTTCTTTCTTGGTCCTGCCGCAAGATGTCGCATGATCGCGTCCGCATCAAGCAGTGCTGCAAAATCAAGCCACTTTAGCGGCAGGACAGAGAAAGACTCAAAAAGTCGTGCCGAATTCCATCTTGGAAATACTACCCTCAGCCGCCACGTTAGAAAAACCCAAGTATAGAGTTCAGTGGAGGATATGGTTGTTCAAGTAATCGTAATCTCGCGACAATACGTCCATTCCATCACGTAGAGCATGGTGACGGATAACAGTCGAAATCTGAAACTGATTTGCCTTTGCAGATAGTTTTATTTATTTATTTACGTCAAAAACAGAACTGTGTATGACGTGCCATGGGAAGAAGTGAATTCTATGCACGTTTTCAAATTTCTGTGATTCTTACACTTGAATTTTGAATACAGGGAGAAGAAGAAAAGAAAAAAACCGCTCCGATGTAATAAAATCTATTTCCAAGGATAGTTTCTATTTCCATTCTGTTTCTGTTTTCATTTTCATTTCTGTTTCTATTTCCCAAGATAGTTTTCATTACATGGGAGCGAATTTTCTTGATGTAAGTCAGGCATATGACCGAGTTTGGCATCAAGGCCTCCTATACAAAATGCTAACTTTAGATATACCCGAATACCTACTAAAGATCACGGTATAACATAAACACAAACAAGATGTCAAAGCAAGAAGTTCCGGACCCAGGTTGCCTATTTTAAGTTTTGTTTTCTTCTTCTGTGGCCACTCACACTTAAAAGTAATTAACTGTAAGTTAGATTAAATATATCTTTACAGTCAACATTTTCTCGGAAAATCTAAAATACATAAAAAAATTAAATTTGGGATAATGGAGACTCTTATATTCAGTTGCATATATTTGTTTTCTACTCTATGTGTTTATTCTACTGATGAAACGCATTAGTGTCACATTGTGTTACCATTAAAAGAAAAGAACGACTTTCTTTAGAAAATTTCTCTGGCATTTCTTAACTCTTACAATTTACACTATTATACATGGGCTGTGAATTTTTAGTAAAACATGAGTAATAAACATGAGATATGTTGCTCACAGTATATATATATATATATATATATATATAATATGTATATATATATATATGTGTGTGTGTACATACATACATACATACATACATACATACATACATATATATGCACACATTTACAGACGACACAGATTTCACTTCCCTGTTCCTGCCTACGACTGAAACCAACAAAGCACTAACTACTTTTAGTTCTGGGAACGCTTACTCATCGCTTGAGGTGTATTCGTGTGGCTTTTAGTGAAAGGTTTGCTTTTTGCATTCTCTTCTTACCGTTACTCGTTCGTGGGAACACTGGAAAAGTACAGGGGACCAGTTAGCTGTTGTAAATTGTAACAGCGTCACCCTGATTTTGTAGTGCACACTTTGCTGAATTTGTTCATACGATACTTTGATCAAACGAAGCAATACTTTTCAGTAAGCTTTAGAGAGGTTTAATTTCCTGAAATTAGGAATAAAAAACTTGAAAGGGACAAAACAAAATCCCGAAAGACGAACTTAACTATTAGACCTCTATGTCTCTGACTAGCCAGAGTTGAGTACGTTCCACGTATTACAAAAGTGACTCCTGAGAAACGTCAGCTACAAAAATATTGATGCTTAAACGATCATTTTCAATCATTTACGAACACAGTAAATATTGCAGTTTATTGAAAATAAATTTTTATTATATTTACAGCCTGTTGATAGGAATAAAATGAAATTCCCGAAACGTCGCTGTTAATGTGATCTTCAATAAAAATGTATATATAATGTTCAATAAATAATAATGTGTGTTTTTATCATCTAAATAATTACTCTGTTCCGTCCTAAATAATAAAGGCCAGAATTGTCTCTGTTGTATATGAGTATCAATAATAATGGGGGGGGGGGGGAATGTGGCTGAATAATTAGCTCACGTTTATGTGACCTTTGCACCTCATAATGTCTACACGCCTAGCACAAAACGGTTCAACTCTTTTCTGAAGTCGGAATTTTGCAAAATTTCTTGCGAAACCCCCTGAGCAGAGACGGCAAAAAATTGCGTATGATCTAATATACCAAATTTACAATGAGAGTTTGTAGAATAATGGTTCATTGTGAGCGTATAATAAAATTGAGAGACGGAATGAGAGGTGAAATATAGATGTACCTTCCTCACGAGCAAGAATGGGTAACAGGAAAAAATCTTCTCATTGATTGTAATATGGAATGTTTTTTGACATCATCGGAAAGTTGAAATATGTTTATGAGTTGGATAAAATCCCTAAGTTCGTAGATGAATACTAGTTATAGGAGATAAAAGAAAAGAAAAAAAACAACAAAAAAAACGGTTCATGGTTTTACAATTTGACAGTAGGTTTCATAGTAAGAGCTCAATATGATTGCATTTGGCCGAGATTGATAAATTTTTTTGGATGAAATTGTTTGGTAGAATTGCATGTCAGCTATGTAAATAAAGCGGCGTTTGTATATTAGTTGAAGAAAAAACATGATTGGATTGCAAATTATTCTTGGTTAGATTCTTTGCGCTACTTAAGACATTTTAGAAGGGTGGACGACATTTCATTTGAGAAATGGGATCAATGTAACTGTAGTCTTTTTCTTTTTGATCAAGTTACCTAGGTTAAGAAAAAAACAACGTAATAAGCAATCACTGTATTACTTTACAAGGTACTTAGATTTTTTAAGATTTCATCTCACCTTTTGTTGTTTTTCTACATTCATTATCATCGTTTCTACTCATTGTCTGCCCTATCTTCTTCCATCATAATTTATGATACAAGTTCTTTTGGCAAATAGCTGCCTGAGAGCCATGTTTGTATCCGGTATCTTCGATGTGGCTCGAAATTAGTAAGTCTTGGGTCATGTGGTGCCTTTGCATCGAACTCGTACAGTGTCCAGCCGATTTGATGTTTTCTCATGAAAATTTTTCATTTATGCTGAATACAAAATGTATTTTTATTAGTTGTCTTGAAGTTAATATTAACAACGTTAACAATTGATATATTTATTGATATACTTTCATTAGTATAGACAATTAGTAAAAGTTATGTTTTTGAATAAGTATCACTGGCTTTCGGGGGAGAGGGGTCTGAAGCCCCATGACCCCCCTCCCCAAGTAGCGCCTCTGATTGCATGGAAATCACTGCTAGCTGTCACAATTTTTTAAAACAGCCCCGCCGCGGCTGTCACCCATCCACGAGTGCGTTCGAACTCATCGTTTGCGCTGATCGAACGGGGAATTGGGTTCGTCTGAGCCGGGCGGGAAGCGGGCCGCGTGGGGGAGGGGGGGGGGCGTTGTGACGGCGAGCTGTCTGGGCTGTCCGCCAGCGCGCGCAGTCGCCCGAGCTGCGTGGGGCGGCGCACGTACGCCCGCGCCTAAACGCACCCACGAACAAATATACTTTCTTTTCAAACCAATTTTACCAATCTCAGATGTCTAGAAAAAATTGTTTTATGTTTTTGCATATAAAAGAAGTGTTCAAATTTAGACATTTCGAACGAACAAAACTTCTTTTCCTGCAGCTGTGAAAATACGAATACAAACCAGTATCACATATTGCTTACAATTTCTTTGCCTAATACAAATTTGAATTTCTATAAATCAAAAACCTTTACTTTTTATTTAAATGTTAAAAGCGGATGAAAACTGTGTGTGATATAATACAGTGTAGTCTGTGTGAAGTTCACTCTTAAATATATTAAATGTTCAAAGGGATGTCTTATATTTTCATTGAATTATGCCATATGCAACTAAAATCTACCTAAACTATCATGTGCTATTGGGAACATATATTAGTGTTTTTTGAGTTAATACACTAATAAAAACTAACTATAATTTAACGGCCGATTTAAACAAAACGTCAAAAAAACCCTTTGGGAAATCAATACATTTACTACATAAAGTGAACAATAACAAATATATGTTCGTGGAGATCAGCTGTCGAAATTTAAATGTTTTTTTGCAGTTGGAAAATGGTACCATTTTTCAAAAATGTAATAAATGACTTAACTCAAATAATACGTTCGGAAATTTAAAACATCAGTATTCAAAATACGCTTATAGTGAGCTCGGATATAGTGAACCCCTGGTTATAGTGAACTTAAGTCACTGGTCCCGTTTCACTTCCATTACAAATAATCATTAGAAGATTCGGCTACAGTGAATCTGAACCACTGCTATAGAGAACGTAGGAAATACGTCCTGGAAATTAATTGGATCTCGTATATTATTAGGTGACTGAAAGGGCTTTCGGAGAGGTATTCCAACAGTGCAAGAGGCATGGAAAGATGCCATGACTGCATTACGATACTTAGGTACAGAGGATAATGCAGAATCAAGGATGGAGAGAGCACGAAGTCTGGAGAAGGATCGAATGCAAAATGTAGGAAGCAAACAATTGAAAGTATTTGATTTTTTACATACAAATAAAGGTATTGAAAATTTCAGTTCGTACTGTTAATGAATTTTGCTGTATATTAATAAAATCAATGATTGTGGAGAAATTCCATTCCAAGTACATAGGATTTAGTGAACCTCCGCTAAAGTGAACCAAACATGTTAGTCCCCTTACGTTCACTATAGCCCGAGTAGACTGTACATGAGCATCAAATATTTTGAAATACATTTTTAGTTGCAAACACAATAAATTGGAGGCTTTGCGCGCGCCCATGTGCGGGTTTAGGCCCTCTGGATCACTGTGTGACGCGGTTCGCCGCCGCTTCTGGCAGATTGCCGCTTGACGGATTGTCTGCCGGACGTATTAATCACACTGACGGCCGCCAGAGTAGACGCTACCTGGAAGAGCACTGTTTACTCTTTGGATTCTCGCTTGTCTATAAGAGACACGTTATTCGGACAACCCATCTTTCCTGCGGTGATGAGTCCGGTTAACTGGAGGGGGAGGAATGACCGATGCGTAAACGAACAAACGCGCAGCTTTATTGGTGTCACGAATGTTTGTGCTCTGATTGATTCTTTGATGAGTTGCCTCGGCTTTTCCCTGTAAACCGTTTACAGGCAGCTCAGAGGCAACATTGCGGCCATACCGGCCAGCGGATTTGCGACACTAGCTCGGTATGCGGGTCGAATTCAACGCAGTTTGGACAGCGACCAGCTGCTTTTGATAGGACATTTCCCGTGGTTTCTCCAAACAACAGTAGGCGAATGCCGATGCATTACCAACCAGAGGGTCCGCGAACCGCGCGCACTTCCCTTCCCCATCTTCCCCCTCCTTTCCTAGTCGCTGTCTGGAGGACAATTCTAGCGGCCGGCTGCTCAGATCGGTAGTTTTCCGTGGTTTCTCCGATCAACACCAGGCGAATGCCGGAGCAGTACCCTACCAAATGCGACACGAACCGCGCGTGTTCTGTCCTTCCTCTTCCTTGTCCTATCCTCTCCCCTTACACGCACACTTACACTGACATGCACTACACTACCACATATTCTGGGAGACCGGTCGGAAGCTTAGAGCTTGTCCCGGCTGGGGCGGTGCCCCGCTGGTGGGAGAGTCCTGGTTAGGGCGTAACCCCACTAGCCGACGGTAGGTCGACGCCGGATCTCGCCATTCAGCAGGGGACGATCACCGCCATCTCCCGAGAAAAAAGCATGCACTACACTAACGGGACTAATGACCAGAGTAGTGGACGCGCCCGGAAACACGAAAAAATCAATCAATCAATCCCTCCTTTCCCTCTTACACGCCGAATTAATTGGCACTTACAATTATATGTACTACACTAATTCATGTCGGGAGCTTAGAGCTTGTTCCGGCTGGACCGGTGCCCCGCTGGGGGAGGTTTCTGAAGAGGGAGCTGGAAACCAGCGTGTAGGTTTGCGCCGAATTTTATGTTCCAACCGAGGAAGAACATCGCCGTCCCGAAATATGTGGTACAACACTTATATAAACATGAGATAACACATGATGTAACACTTACGGCATTTAAGAACTCAGTACCTGACGCGCCTGGAATCATAACTCACTTTTTCCAGTAATCTCTGAAACTTTACATTTAATTTTTTTAACCTTAGCTTTTGAGTATGAACCTGTAATTTCTTACTTTGTTTTTCAGTTAAATCGGCTTTACTATGTAATTTTTTCAATGTTTCCAGTTATAAGATCAAATTACCTGGTGAAAATATCGAGCCTTTATGTAAGCTATGTAGGTAATGATTTTGAATTTTCAGGAGATGAAAATAGCCATAATTTACAAATTGCATACTCTCTCATGGTAATTGCAAAGAAATGTTATTTGGTTCCATTTCAGACATGAGGTGGTCAATCTTTGCAGCCCGAAGAAGAAAGGGTGTTGTGAAATATTTACCGTTTTCTCTTGCAATTTTCTGGAATTGATCAATTCTGAGAAAATGCAAACGCTAACGCCAATATTAATTATCACATTCAACAGTTTGTCGTCTAACTGTAATTTGAAATCTGCACCTCCACCTTTTAATGTGTCTGTTGCTTTGTTTTAGTAAGTGATTACTATTTTAACTTACGTAACCTATGAATCCTAGGATTTGTCTTTGAATACTACATGTTATATCGAGAGATACTTTCATCAGAAACGTACACACTTCGATATTAAAGGAGTATTTAGCCTATATCTTTGACTCCGATGAATAAGCTGATAAGTAAAAAATAATAATAATTTTAGAGGGGAGCAAAAAACAACTTTAAGCTAATGCTGTAAATCAGGGATGAATACTATTCAAGCAAAACCTACACACAAATAGTTTCGTTTGAATATCACCTTCGTTTCAATGCCATTAATCCCTGATTTAATTCAGTTAAAAGTTTTTTTTTGCTCTCGTGTAAAATTAAGTGTTTGACTGATTAGCTTATTCACCGGGATCAAAGATATGTGCACTAGTGAAGTATTCTTACGTCATGAAGAAATTACGGGCTGCCTTCGTAACTTTCTTTTCCTGGGACGATCTCTTCCGAGGCCTCTGCTTCGCGTTTCAGGTGCCCACCGCAACGGGTATGAGAGGTAGTAATGGCAAATTTTACCAAACCATCGATACATCGCTTAAGGGTTTTCAATGTCGATTAAAACATCGACGAGAAAACATCGATGTTTTAATTATAGACTAAAAAACATGCTATTTTCCTATCCGGACATGTAGGCACTAAAAATGTCGAAAATATGTAAGCAAATAGGCACTTAAAAACTTTAAAAAAAATAGGCAGGGAAATAGGCATTATAGTTGACATTTGGCAGGCACTTAGGAAGTAAAAACTTAAAAATAGACTGGAAAATGGGCATTATGGTGGAATAATATTAAAGTTTATACGTACCACATAAAGGATGAACATAATTTTTTTAAAACAAATTGAATTTCATCGATTGTCAAAACATATTGCAGATTTAGATAATATTTCCTAAGAGTTGACTCATGTGAAATTTTATATTTTGTATATTTTCTTGGTTAAACGTTGGATTTTCAAGGTTTGAAAATAGAATGTTAGCGACATGGCACAAGTCTGTGTTGAATTTCTTTCTTGTCTTCATCTTTTGACTGCACTTGCTGAAGAAGTTTTGAATAGTTCTTCTCGCTTTTTTCGCATTTTTTGCACGAGTTGCAATGTTTTTATGATATAACAAGTATTTTTTGCACAGTTTACCATTTTTTTCACAACACTGACAAAAAATTCAAGTCCAGTCCGTCGTGAATCTTCTCAATAAATCCACTCTTTTAACAGTGCACTTCTAGAAACTCTCTTTTGGCGTTGTAGCAAGCATGCTTAACAGGAACAGCAAATTTACTGTTCTGGCATGCACGAAACTTCAAAACCAATTCAAAATCATCGAAGAAAATTCCATCTTGTGTAATTCTACCTTCCAAAACGCGAAAGATGCCGGGAGCACTATTTTTGAAGAGATTTGTGTTCTTGGTAGGGAAAAGAGGGCTCGCTAATCATTGCGAAGATAGGAAAAACGACAGCAATTTCCTGTTCTGTGGAGCGCCCGACGGGTTTCGGCGAAATCGATAAGGCAACCCGCACGGTGTCAAATTCTCATAGGTCTGTACGTCTCTAAGCGGTGTCACTGCTCGAAGCGATACAGACAAGAACGTATGACATAGAGCTTCTCGATCAGCGGAGACCTTGGCAGATTTTATGTGGTGGTTACTTGTTTGGTAAAAATTACCCATCAGTTATTTCTCAAAAAATGATTCTAGAAATCAAAATATAGTGAACAAAAATTTTAAAAATTCGGAATATTCAATGTTGACAAGTATAGGCTCATAATGCTCGATTAAGCAATTATCGCTAAAATAGGCATTTATAGGCATTATAAAAACCTAGCAAAAACCATTTCTGAGTTTAACATTGATAATCGGGTAAATTACCTAAAAATACATTCAAAGAAATAAAATAGGCAAAAAGAGCATTGTTCGAGCTCTAGTGATAAAGAGGATGACGCAACACAACGATATTGCTGTGGATTTCTGCTACTCTACAATGTGCTTAAACCCCTTTATTTCCAAACAATTTTTTTAAAAATTAAAATAAATGGATGATTTTGCAACAAAATATCAATTTAAAGAAAACATCGAAAGCAAAATATCGATGTTAATATATCGATGTTTCTGGTGGAAAACTTCGGTTTTAAAAACATCATTTTTTTTTTTTTTTTTTTTTTTTTTAGTGAGAGGCGCTTCGCGGTGATGGTCGGGTTCGGCGATGACGTCATTCGGGAACGCTGCGAACGATTTCTCGCAGTAAGCAGCAGGTTAGGACTTTCTCACCATTCACGCAGCCTGCGATCTCCCAAATAATAAGGCGCGAAGTAAAAGTCGTAAATGAGTTCCGCTGAAGCGGTTTTCAGTTGGGTCCCATTCTGATCGTGGGCTTTGTTTGAATTCAATTCGTGTGGCTTTGAATATTTTTTCCTGTTACCTTTTTTTTGTATTCTCGTGGCGAAGCGTGAGAGTTGTCTTTTTATTCGCAACGAGGTCGGTTTAATGAAAGACATATTTGAATGGTTTGTGAAAAGGAGGAGGATTTTATATAGTATTCCGTTATCCTCCATTAAACTGCTCGTTTTCAGACAAAATTGAACCTCGCACTGAGAGACTCATTTCGAGACACGAATTACACGACAGCCTTGAATTTTTTTGTTTACAAATAAATATATTAATTGATACACGGGCACATTTGCAGACGTATAGTAACGTATAGTATATATATAGTAACGTATATAGTATAGTTTATAGTAACGTCGTAGGACGAACGATGACTCGTGATTTTAGAATGCGAAACCAGAAAATTAGTATCCGTAATGATCCAAGAGACAAAATGTATCTAAGACATGCTCTACACTTAATACAATAACATTATCTAGTTTTTTTTGTAATAATTGTATTCTATTGATAATTTGGAGTTCATCTACTTGAGAATAAACGTTAAAGAACATTAATGTAGTTCGATTAATTTTTCATAGTAGCTAAAAGAACAATATTGCGTAAAAAGTTACAGGTTATGTAAATATTGTATTTTACGAAAAATATAATTATTTTCATGTACAGGAACTATTAGAGGGATATGCAAGAATTGTGTAGTTTTTCTTACATTATTTCTTTTTTACGCTGTGAGCAGTGACGTCATTCGCCGATTCTACGAGCTTCACCTTGCCCCTCGGCGTCCCACACACCATTTCCGACGATTCTGCGATTTCGCGCCTTCCGCGTCTGCCGCCTCTAGTCGCGGCGCGGCGCGGGTATTTCCATCGCTGGCGCGTATGATCTCATTGCCCAGCGCCGCCGCCGCCGCCGCCGTCGTTGCTCGCGGCGCCTTTCGCAACATTAGTTCTCGCGAATGCGCCTCTTTCTCGCCCCTTCGTCGCTTCACCTCTGTAGCCCCTTCTTCGCTTCTCCTCCCTCTCTTCTTCTTCTTCTTCTTCTTCTTCTTCTTCTTCTTCGCTTTTCCGTTCTCTCCCTTCGCTTCTCCTCTCTCTCTTCTTCGCATTTTCTCTCTCTCTCTCTCTCTCTCTCTCTCTCTCTCTCTCTCTCTGCTTCGCTTCTGCTTTCTCTCTTTTTCTTTGCTTCTCCTCTCTCTCTTCTTAACTTCTCCGTTTTCTCTTCTTAGCTTCTCCGTTCTCTCTTCTTAACTTCTCCGTTTTCTCTTCTTAGCTTCTCCGTTCTCTCTTCTTAACTTCTCCGTTCTCTCTTCTTAGCTTCTCCGTTCTCTCTTCTTAGCTTCTCCTCTCTTTCTTTGCTTCTCCTCTCTCTCTTCGTCTTCTTCTTCGCTTCTCCTCTCTCTCTTCTTCTTCTTCGCTTCTCCTCTCTCTCTTCTTCGCTTCTCCGTTCTCTCTTCTTCGCTTCTCCTTTCTCTCTCTCTTCTTCGCTTCTCCTTTCTCTCTCTCTTCTTCGCTTTTCCTTTCTCCCTCTTCTTCGCTTCTCCTTTCTCCCTCTTCTTCGCTTCTCCTTTCTCTCCCTTTCTTCGCTTCTCCTTTCTCGCTTGTTCTTCGCTTACGTGTCACGGGCGGAGCAGCGTTAGCACACACCCAACGATCCCGTGGGGAAACGATGTCCCGTTGGTACTTGGCGCTGTCTGTATTTGCAGTGGTCTAGTTGACTCCCTGAGCTCCTCTGTGACTTTTCCTTAGAAGCACAGGATACGTATTTTGAACCCGCGTATGTAGAACTCATTTCTAAATTCAAAACTTTTTCAATAAATCAAAAGTGTGCTAACTTATAAAGGATTTGAAAAAAGAGAGAAGTGTTGTGTGATTGGGATAGGTGAGATACTTGAAACTTATTTGCTCTTGCTGCTAGTTGTTTTCTTGGGAGACAGTTTGAACGATCTTTGCAATCTGTTATCAATGTAGAATACATACTCTGTTGAGGTGTACTTACAACTATTTAAGATCTATGACTTCTTGTTCTCAAGAAGATGATTTTCATTTATTTAACAAAACGAAGTTTTGAATATACAAATCCATGTAAAGTAGCTTTAAGGAACACAAATCACTAATTAGAACATTTTAGGTTTGCATTTATTAATATATATATATATATATATATATATATATATATATATATATATATATTATATATATATATATATATTATTATAATGACTTACAAATGGACATTATACCAAGACCATTTTATCCCAGAATTGGAAATTGAATGGAATTTACGGGTCACATTGAGAAGGGAATCGCGAACTATCAATCGCTGGGTTATGCCAAACAAAAAACAACAGAATATTTACATTTTTACTTTGCTAAATCTGAGCAATGAGAACAGAAATGAAAGAAATTACACATTTTTCTTTGAATTGTGAGGGAAGGGACAGCTGGGACGCATTTGGAATCTCGTGCGTCCTAACATCCAAGCCACTTGGCTCCTGTCGAGACCGTTTTCCCGCGCCGTACCAACTGTGCGAGACATGGTTCGTTGCTGCCTGGCACCGCGCCCTGTCTGGCCCGAACAAATCTTCTCGGAAACACTTGGAAACGAACCAAATGCGATGGATGTAAAAACACGTGAAGCATATGAGATCGCAAACGTTTTCAACACTATCTCGTTAGAGCAGAGCCGTAAACGCTTTTTTGCTGCGCAACTGCGAAGTACCGAAGTACCGTTGTGTCATCAGGTCAGTCAGCAGCGTACTTAGAGCATGTGCTCAGCCCTGAGAGATGTTGAGTTTATTTTTTAGTTAGAGGAACTCTTACTGCACGTTGTAAGAGAGTGAATGGGGAGGGGCACTTTTCGAATGTTAATACGTTATAGAGGGATTGGCCCTTACATCTTTTATTGTGTGTGTGTGTGTGTGTGTCTTGTTTGTTTGATGCTGCTCCGGGCAACAACTATTCCCTAGAACGTTCGTAGCTACGCCACTGGGTAGAGTGACTAGGCCATGATTCGAAGCGACTTCCATTCGTATTTGATTGTATTGATATTTGTATGATGATTGTATTGAACAGTTGCGAATCTTACTTCCTGTAAAAAGTGAAAATAGCTCAGGAAAGGTCAAGACATAAGAGGTTTCTGAAAATACACATTAACTTAAATTCTCTGTAACATGTATAAGCTTTTCTTTATCATTAATCCTTGCACAGTGGAAAAATTTCACATCTTTTTAAAACCGTTGTAGCTACGGATTTTCTGATGCCACTCATCGTCTGTATGTGGAACTAGTTCGCCGTATTTTGTTCAGTCACCGCGAGAAGGCACGTGTTCACAACACCTAGGGTATCAAATAAATACGTGTCAGTCAATATCCATGGGAAAAAGAAAACAAAATACGCAGCAAAATAAAATGCTGATCATACACACAGTGTAATATGAGAATAAAATGAAAATTGCCACTGATCATACACACAGTGCATATAGGATATGGCATACAGTGTAATTACTGATATTTGAATCGGTACCTTGGAAAAAACACTTCATATTATTTGCTCGTAGTCTTGCAGCTGTTTTCCCAGTAAGATTGTTCTCTGTATTCGTGTGAGATCAGTATTGCGAAACTCATAACTAAACGTAGTGTTTATTTCACATGCATACTCCACGTTACAATGTACGTTTGGTGTTGCATCCATTAGTTCGAAGCGCTCAAGATTTTAAAAAAAATTGTATTCACTGGTCATCATAAAGCTTTACATGCGATGGTTTCAGAAAACAACACACTACATACAACATTTGTTACATTAATTGTCGGTCCCCAAGAGTGCACCGTCAGTTGCGAAGCCCACGCTCCTAGCATTGGCACATTCGTGTTGAAAAACGCGCGTCTATACCCTGCACTCTGCATGTTCAATCGGGGGGATTTCTCCCCGAGGCGGGCGCCTAGCGGTTAACCCCTCGCAGGCGAACGAGTACACCATTGGACTGGTATTAGGATCCCGCCGGAGCGCAGTTATTCCGTTCACGGGAACATCCCCCAATTACGCCTGGGAAGGACCACTGCCAGCTCAGAGCTACTAGTTGAGCGGGCTAGCTCCGGAGTGTGATTAAGCGACACTCGCAATACGCCGGGACGGATCTCTGCTCAATTACCCTTGAGGATTGGGCTCTGCCACGGAGAAACCAAGAGCCCATCCGAGGGCCGCCCGGTTCGAGGCCAGGGTGGCTCGAGTTTCCTCACTGCCTCCACCTTGAAGCTATCGACGTGAGTATCGCCGGAATCTAGGCAACCTGACAGGGGTATTAATGCACCCCGATATGTTGGCGTGGAAGCTAGCCCTTCGCCCGATGTGCCCCAAAGTCGGCGGGTCGGGGCACAACTGGTGGGTCACCGGGCGAACCCGGCGACACGTAGCTTAGCACCGCCTTCTCACTGCGCCCACCTCTGCACGATCGACGTGAGTACCACCGAGAAACTCAGGTCCGGGTGGACGATTTCAACTCCGCCAAGAGCCTCAGGTCTTGTAACGGTCTGCCAACCCCGCTCCCCCGCGGGACCTAGAATTGTTACAAGAGCCAGTGTTCTCCAATTGACCAGGCCTCGGATTCTGTGACATGGCATCTTTTTATTGGTGCATTCTAGACGTAGCAAACTTGTAAATGAATGTTTATCACGACATATAGGCGATGGAAATGAATAGTTATTGGATCATTTTTTGCCATCTTTTAATTGTTAGTTGTTTTGAAATTTTGCGTAATTATTGTCATTTTAACGCATTTTATCTCTTTTTTTGTTGCTAATGAATATTTCATGAATTTACAATGAAACGTTAAAGTTTTTATTGTATCTTCAGTTTACGACGAAATTCACTACTGCAGTGACTCTGTTTTTCGAACTCTCAAAATTACACGGATCTTCGGGAATTTCCTCGACCTTTCAAAACTGACGGGTGGAAGATCGGAGCTAAGGTTTGCATTTCCTCATAAGTTAAAGACTTTATATTAAATATAATTTAATACTAATGACTTTTATTTCAAAATGGTAAAATCCATTGAATAAATAAACATTTCCATACAAATTTCTGAGTATTTTTTAAAAAGTTAGGTCATCTTCTCCTTATTTTTCAGTCATTTTGTAGGTTATTTTCCTCTTGTTTTTAAGTCATTTTATAGGTCATTTTCAAAGCATTTTTGGGTCGTCAGAACCCGAGCCCTGCTCATGACCGGGGGCCGTGTTGCTAGTTGTGGGCGTGCAAGTAAAGAAGCGCCGAAGGGCGCGTTTCTGCACTCGCGTGTGCACCCGTGGCTAACACCCGTGAAACGGTGAAATGCGCGGGGGGTGAGGGGGGGGGCGGTTGTGCTTGAGATGCGGAAGCGGCGGGAGCTGCGCCTTCGCTCTTCTTCGAATGCGGAGCTTTGACCTCCGGACGCCCCTTTATAGCTCATTGTCTTCAAACCTCTTCGCCGATCCGCGTGCCTCTGAAATTACGGATTGCGAGGCTCTTAAAAATAGTTTTAATTGTCTGCGCGTTTAGGTACGTAGTAGATGCAGCGGCGCGGAGTAAGGGAAAAACTGCTGTTTCTCTCTGCTCGCTCTTTGTCGATGTTTCTGATGATAGAAACCAAAAGAAAGATCCAGCGTAAAAGAATAGTAGCGTACATTGTATAAGTTTATGGATTATTGCAGCGTTGCTTCGAATATTCTTTGCATGTGGATCATTGGATTCGGGTTTGACCCAAACAACAAAATATTCCATTTTGTTAGATTGTTGCATGTGAAACACCACCGAACAACTCGCCTCCTATGAGAGGACACAGAACCTCACCTGAGCTACATAGGTTTCCAGTCTCTATATGTAAATTATGTATAAGCGGTATAGAATGTACTCTCTCTTTCTCTTTGCAATGCATAGTTCAGACAAAGGGTTTGCAATCAAAATTAGTTTTTAATATTTTCTGAAAAATAATAAAGGCATAAATTACAGCACATTTCGCATTTGAAAGAAGAAAAAACAAGGTACATTCAAGGGCAAAGATAATCGATATTAATTATATATATAATATTATTATTATATATTTTTATTATATATTGTGTATTATTTATCCTTTGGTATGAGATTTCAAGGTGAAGAACTCGAGACTGTCAGAACGAAATACACAGCAATCGGCCGCAATGTTTTGTTTTTCAGAACAAACGTCATCTGCCTCGCAAGTCCATTGCGCCGTATTCTCAAATACGTTTAGAAAACAGAAAGAAGGCTTGGTATGTTTTATTTTAATTAATGTAGTATTTGCAATTAGACCAGGAGCGGGTTGCTGCTTTATTAGTTCTTTGACAAGATATTTGGAATTAATTTCTTTATAAGCTAATAAAGTAAACTACTGTCTTGTTATACTGAACAAGAATAATACTGTATTACCTAACGATTAATACTATATTATAAATAGGAGGCAATTTTAATAAAATGTCATTTTTACCTTTTCACATTAGAACAATGCCGTTTAGTATAGAAATTAATTTTATGTTATGACGAAAGGAAATGGCCCATTTTTCTGTTTTTTGTTTTTGCATTTTTCGTCGATTTCGACTAATAGGTAATTTTTTACCTATTCCCGTCATTTTTAATGTATTTTTAGCTGATTTCATCGATTTTAATATCATTTTAATGGTACTTGCCTCAAATAATATGTACAAGATGTAACAAATGTTCTCCACGCAATTCCTGAGTAGCTTATTCAATTTCTTCGCTCAGAAATTGTAATGTCAGTCGTTGTATGTAATCGAAGCTTCCTGTAACGCTTATCAGCGCCATTGTCGGCTCGGCTGATTGCGGGATAAGGACAGAGATTTCCTGGTAAAGAACAGTCCAAACCAAAAGTAACGTATCCAGCTTCAGTTATTCATATGAAGTGGTTTTAATCATATTTTTTACGTCATTTTTCTCTGCTTTTAGAGCACTTTAAAAACATTTTAAGAGCATTCATTTTATTGATAATTTTTGCCAATGTTTTAGGTCATCAAAATGCTCCCCCAAACTATAAACATTGTAATATTAATTTTTTAATGCTATATCTAATTTCTAACTACTCATAAAAATTTAGGACGTATGGATGGAACATTTGCGTTTCCCTCCTCCGACTGGTTAGGGTATTCATATTTAGGAAATGGGATGCTGTGGTTCGATGCTGTTTTTTGACGGAAATGAAATGAAAAGAGCCATGAACACAAGAGCGCGCAAGATTTTTTAAAAATTATTTTATTTCTACCTGTTCAATTTTCACAATTTTTTAGGGTTTTGAATTTAAAAAATATCACAATTTTCTTGGCAAGATGCCAGCGATTTACATATTAGGTATGTCATTTTTTACTTAGTTGAATAATTATGATTTTTAATATACAGTAAAACTTTGTGTATATATATATATATATATATATATATATATATATATATATATATATATATATATATATATATATATATTGATTTGTGACGGGACGGAACGGCGTTTCGGTAAATCGGGAATAATTTTTAAATTATTTAATATATATTTCTTTTTAAATTAATATATATAATTAATATATTTATATTTTATTATATATTCACACGATTTATGCGCGTATTCGGGAGGGGGCATGGGCGGCTGCCAAAGGGTCGCGTCAACGCTATTGTGCGCACGTGCACCGCCGCCTGAGCGCGAGTGCACAGCGACTTTCAATGGGGACTTCGCGGCGCGCGGCGCCGACGGCCACACGTCCCAGTGAGACAGGCACGTGGGGATGCGGCAGCGACAGCAGATCTGTCTGTCTGTCTGTATACTTGGCGCGACAGCTCGCGTACGGGCCATGGCCTACCAGCAGCGTCCCGGCCTCGCGGCCATGTGGTATGCCCGAAGACATCCCCACTACGTGTTTTGTTCTTCTTAACCCAGTGTTGCCACATTCCGCCATTTTCGCATTTTCTTCCGCCTATTTAAGGTCCAATCCACAATCCGCGCCGATGGACGCAAATTCCCCATATTGTTCTTCAACGATTAAATATCAACCATTTATGCCTCAATGATATTTGTTTTTTAGAAATTTTCGTTTATCTTCTTATTTCGAATGAAATAAACTAAAATAATATACATCATTTGCTAATGAAATCATCAAGGAAGTTCAACTTCCAGTGTCAGGCTTCATTATATTTCGGTCCCGCTGTGTTCACGCGGAAAATTTCGCATTTGCACAGTCCTGATTCCTCATACCCTCATTCGTCATTTAGCAACTCTGTCCCAAACTGAGAAGTGTGTTTTCTCACCGTCACACACCAATACATACTGTGACATTGCAAGGAAAACGCACATTGGAATCGAAGAATCGAACCCGGGGTCGCGTCATTGAAAGTGAACACGCTGACCAATGAGCTAAACCGCGAGAGCTGACAGCATATACTTCGGCTTTTGTGAAGTGCCCGTTGACATTAGGTCATTGTTACACATCATTCCGTATAAAATGAATCTATTTAATTAGTTCACGAACGTCCTTCTCAAGGGGGCTCGTGGCCTCTAAAAATATTCAATTTACAAGGCTGATGCTGTAACAATGACCTCATGTCATCGGCCACTTTAAAAAGGTCGAAGTATGACATCAGTGATTGTAGGCCTCGACGTTGATGAGTTTCAGCACGCTGCGTACTGTACAGCAGAGTCGATTTTCTGTGCATGCATTAATGTTCAAAGGTGAAGCGCAGCTGAAAGTGCGCAAGCTCAGAAGATCGATATAGATTTTTCTCTACGCTCTTCTAAAACTTCCTAACACATCGCCCCAAGACCATCGATGTTTTTTTAAAACTAGATGTTTTATAACCTTCAACATTAAATGTTGACACGCGGTAGAATTGAATTGGACAGTGACCGTGTGTATTAATTTTTTATTAAGATTTAACTGGGAAAACAAAGTAAAAATAACAATAACAATTAACAAATTGAGGCTGATAGTCTGAGCGCTCGAAGTCGTCTCAAGGGGGTCAGAGATTCCTCAATTCACCGTAGAATGGTCCCGGAAGAAAGGTGAGCACGCCTACTGCACATGCATTGGTCTCCCTCAGCTTGCGAAATACTGGGAAAGGCATAATAAACCAGGGTATTAAGGGTCATCTGTCGGGGGTGAGATAGTCCGTTCAATAAAAGGTAGTACAAAAAGTGGTCACTTCGATCTAACACATCAACTGACAGTGGTATCATGATTTAATATTCCGTATTTGAACTTGTACTAAATTGTGATTACGGAACATTTTCATTCACAAACAAAATGTCGAAAACAATGAAAAAGTACAATAATGGTAACTATAATAATTTTCAAATATCCATCAATTAAACATTCTTCAGACTAAAGTAACCAATGGTAAGTTTATCGAATTTTTGTTGATAAATGTAGAGTTTTATTTTATTTTGTCCAATCACAGTTATCATATCCAATTTTTGTATTATTCAATATAAGCTTTGAAAAATTTTGCTTTTGTTTAACTTTCATTTCGTTTTTTTTCCCTATGGCTTTTATCCAGCCGACAGCCCTTTGCCCTTTACGTCCCGAAGGGACGCATATTCGACCATACACTAGACAGACACTTGCGGGCTCCTCTGATCTGGGGTCAGCAGAACGCTAGGCCCTCCGCGACAACACACACACAAAGTCAAGGGACAAACAATCATGCCCAAGGCGGAACTCGAACCCGCGACCCTTCGGACCGAAGCGCTGAGTCGGTACTCGCTCTTAGCCACCTCGACCATCCAGGTCGGCCTTATGTTATTTTTTACTTTGTTTTATTAGTTAAATCCCAATTATTTATAAACACAATCTCTCTGAAATGCAATCGCTCCCCCCTATGTGAACACTGATGTTACATGTTCCTAAAATAGTTCTATATTTAAAAATATCGTGTGAGTTGATGTATTTGAAAATCGATTTTTAAAATTTGGCTATGATGTTTAGTTGTCGTCGCATCCCTAGTAACCAGGGGAAGGCTAAGGGTACAAAGCTCCTCCCAAAAAAAGGGAGAGGGAAAACCACAACTGAAATCAAGCAAAACTACTGTCGGCAAAGGCACAACTAAGTGTCAAGTTATACAGTGAAGGACAAGAATGTTTGAAGTAATGATGCTCCCTGTCGACTAATATAGGCCTTCTGTAATATATCTCTATCCTTCTGCTATAGAAATTTCGTTCAATCCATTAAGTTTCTCCTAGGATCAGATTGAGTGCTCTTAAACCTGCTTGTTTTATGGTTCTATACATTGGCACTTAATTGTACCCCTTGACGGTGCGAGCATTCACTAGTGTGACGTCTCCGATTTAAATAATATTTTCATAATTATTAATTTGAGTTTTAAAAAAAATAGATTAGGATACGAAAAGAAGGAACAATTCCCTGCAGCAGATCAGGTCGCGTCGAATGACTTCTCGCTTTTCTTAATCGGTGGACTCTCTTGACAAAAACGGTGGACCGGAAGGGGTCTTTATATAAATTTCTTTACATGATTCACCTCCACCATGATTCCATCTGCTCCTATTTTCTGTCCGATTTTTTTTATAAAACGTGACCAGTTTCCCACCGGCAAAGCGAGTGCCTAGAATGACAGCTCGCTTTGCACAGTGCACCGCGAGTGACGAGGCATGTACGGACTATTACAATGCTATATAATTACTGTAATCATAACTCTATCGCTTCACTATAACCAAATAACACTGATTTCGCACTATAATTCTACTCAATGCTACACGATTATTATACTATTACAATGTCTGGAGCAAACTCAAGCAGGTTACCCGATTACATTAGTTAGGATAATTAGCATTTACCATCCAAAAAATACGGCAAATGAATGAGGCGTTTGAGTGTCTATTATTTTGGACGAAAGCAAGATTGTTGGCATTCCGAGGAGTGCCATATTCTTAGATATTTCCAAGCCGGACAAGAGTATAGTGTGACGTCGTGGGAATACACAATAATCACAGACACGAGCTTCAATGATAAATATGTACAGGTTTATTCACAATATGTACAGTACTACTTTAAGTTACAGCTCTGGTAGATCTTTACTTTCCTGATCGCAGGAGCGATCCTTAAAAATGAATAACTGACTCGTGGCCCGCGCCACTCCTCAGCGAGCCTCCCGCACACAGCAGACAGCTCCGGCGACCTCTTGTCACCCGTGGATATAGTCCACAACGGCGTCCCAACACATGGTTTGCCGCACGAGCCTAGCTCGGCTCCGCACCGCCCTGGGCGCAAGTTTTTGTGCGTTCGCACGAGGGTTCCCTCTCAGCTCAACAAACCCCACCCCCGCGCTCTGCGTTGGTTCTTATATAGCCGCCACCCACGTGACCTGAAACGTCACTGGGTTTTGCACACGGCCCACACTGACCGCTTTGCCAGGCATTTTTGGACATCCATTTCCCTGGATTCCAAGAATTTGACACGCGGCACGCGGCAAAAATGCGCTGTCCCGTACTTTGGGCATCCCTTTCCCTAGCTCTTAGGATTTCCCAGAATACCTCGGCGTGTCACATCCTGCCTGGCCCCTGGCGTCTAATCCTCTGCCGCCGCCCTTTGTGGCGGTTGCTAACTGTAGTCCTACAATACGTTACATACTTCTCCATACCCTATTTTGAATTTTTTATGCAGGATATAACCACAATAAAAAATTCGTCCCGCAACTAGATTTGTGGATCTGGATATGATTATACCATTTACCTGGCCATTGGGCTCACACTCTATTGATCTCTCTAACCTACTCTATATTTACAACATATTTTTTTTTATCAAAATCTAGCTAATATACATAACTAACCTACTTCACGTACCTCCTTTCATTCTAATATATACAATTTTCTACAATCTTAAATTACATACAGTCTGCTGCAATTACCTCCGTAGTATTCACAATCAAATGATGTGATACTTTCCCTGATACCCCCAGAACCAACAATGTCTTCAGAGCTTCACTTTGTACCCATAATTGCACATACATAAGACACACATGAAACAAACAGAATACACAAACAATACACTTTCAACAATTTGTTACATATATACAGTGATTCTTCTCTTGTCTTGATTTTATACAATGCAATCAAGTGATTCGGTTCAGTGTAGCCCTCCGCATTCCCAGTTCAGTTCAGGTTCCATGTATCAGTAAAACATACGGCTTAAGGTATCAGCATTTACGTGATCCTTACCCCTTTTATGAATAATTTCTAAATTGTATGCTTGGATCATTAATGACCAACGCATCAATCTCGGGTTCTTACTTGAACAATTATTTAGCCATACTAATGGGTTGTGGTCTGTTTCCACTTTAATTTTTGCATTTCCATCCAAATAGTACTTTAATTTCTGCAATGCCCATATTATGGCTGTGCACTCCTGTTCTGTTGTACATCGTAATAATTCCGAATCTGTGAATTTACGACTTAAGTATAACACCGGTTTTTCTTCTCCTCTATCATTATACTGTGCCAAAATGATGCCAATACCTCTTTTGACGCATCACACTGCACTATAAAATCCTTATTAAAATCTGGCGCGTGAAGGACGGGTTCGTGACAGAGAGCGTTTCTCAGTTTCTCGAATGCCATCTCGCATGCTGGCGTCCACGTTACCCTGCCTTGCCGTTCGCGACCTCGCAATAAGTCCGTTAATGGCGCTGATATACCCGCATAATCGGGAATAAATTTCCTGTAGTAACCCGTTAATCCGAGAAAAGCACGCACTTGCTTTTTCGTTTGAGGTACGGGGTGCTCTTTAATAGTTTTTACTTTGGCCTCTACCGGCCGCATCATGCCACTACCAACCATGTAGCCTAGGTATTGCACATTCTTACGCGCGTATTTACACTTGCTTGGCTGCACATGCAACTTCGCTTTCTCTAATATTAGAAACACCTGCTCTAAATGTCTAATGTGTTCTTGCCATGTGTCGCTATAAATGGCGATGTCATCCAAGTATGGGACTGCAAATTCTGCACATCCTGCTAATAAAGCTGCCATCATCCTACTACACTGAAAAGGTGCATTTTTTAGCCCGAAGGGCAATCTTAATGGCCTATACGTGCCAAAGCTTGTACAGAAAGCCGCATATCTTTGCGCTCTCGGAGTGAGCGGTATCTGATGATAAAATTTTGCTAAATCCAATGTAGTAATAATCTTAGCTGCCGCTACTGCTTCTATCCTCTCCTCCATGTTCGGCAACGGAAAATATTCTGATTTTATAATTTGGTTTAGCTTGCGATAATCTACGCACGGTCTTGGTTTTCGTCCCGGCGCCTCTACAAGAATCATAGGGGAAGCATAATCAGAGTCGCCTATTTCGATTATGTTATCCCGTAACATCTTCGCGATTTCTTCCTGCAAAATTTTTGATTGACGCGGCGACATTCGATAAGGCGCACTTCTTATCTTTTTCGACTCGTCCGTCAATTCAATGTCCATGGTGACGACATCCGTCAACCCTGGTCTGTCTGAAAATATATGCTTGTACTTTACAATTAAATTGAGCAGTTTGTCGCGGAACTCGTCTTCGACTTCTGTTCCTTCGAGCATAGCTTCCGCATCGAAGTCGACACTATCAAGGTTAATAGCGTACTTATCGAGCTCGTCTTCCTCAACTTCAAAGTTTGAGCTACGATCTGCTACGTTGTGCTTATTCGTGTCGTATAGTGTTTTGATTTCCGGGTCACTTTGTTGTGAAGCTGCGAACTCAGTCTGGGTAACATTTATGAGTTCATTCACTTCGGGCGTTAGTACACTTGCACTGGCGTCCCTTTCACTAACGGCTCCCTGCTGCCTCAATTGTTCAAGGTTTTCTACCTGCTCGTCCGCGTCAAACTCGCCTGCGTGTCGGTCAGCCGGCCCCGACTCTTGAGTCACCCGCGACGTTTCAGCGGCTTTTGCCCGCGTCGTTACGGCTGCAACTAATTGTGGCTCAATAAATCCTGCCTTTACTTCTTCCAACAGAGCAGCTGTTCTATTACTTAATAAGTAATATCCGCTGTCGCATTCCCGAGGCACAACTGCGGCTTTAGTTACTACTTTCCCGAATGGCCCTTCAATAGTGACTTCTGCCACCGGGAGATTTCGTGGTGAGGCATCAAGCGGTTGCAAAATCCACACGCTTTCTCCCGTTAAATTCTCGTCGCTAATAAATTTCTCATGGACAAGATCGAAACTGGCACCACAGTCGCGCAAAAATCTCCCGGGAATTTTATTAATTTTTCCAAAGAACACGTACGGTGAAAACAATTCCGTAGCTGTTTTGTCTGCCACATGATTCATTTTTTCGGCCACGCGGCGCTGCGGGCATTCACGGACCATGTGGTCTGTGGCACCACACCCGTAGCATTTCCGCTTGTCTGGCTTCTCGTATGCTGCCCTAACATCGGTTTTCTTACCGCTCGATTTCCCCTGAATTTCCGGTACTATCGGCATCGTCTTGCTCGTGCTTGCAACATGTTCCCCTACGGCTTCCGATTTCCTATAAGGCTTGAACGAAGACCGTTTCCAGCCTGCCCTATTGTTTTCATAGTTGTCTAGTTTACGAGCTAGTTCTAACGGCATCTTAAATTCCCCCCACTCATCAATAAAGTGCTCTTTAATATCAATAGGCACACGACGCTTCAATTGATCGGTTACAATTAGATTCATTAAGTCCTCGAACGTATGAATATTTAGTCCTGCTACCCATTCTTTGCAATAATTTTTCAGCTCTCTCGCGTATACGTTCCAGGTAGTATTCGCGGCTTTTACATGTTTCGCGAACAATTGTCGAAACTTCTCGGCATTGAATCGATACATTTCTAATAACCTACTCTTTAAATCGGCATATTCTGTTCTTCTACCTTGCCCTTCTAAAGTTAGCGATGCATTGATTTGGTGTGGGAGCAGTCCCATAAGATTTGCCACCCACTCTTCTTCTGGAATTTCTAATTGTTCCGCCTGACTCTCAAAAACACTTAAAAATGCTGTTATGTCGTCGTCCTCCCCTTTGAATCGGCTCATAACTTGATTTAATCGAATGTGCATTTTGCTATTTACTTCGGACTGCGGACTAGCTCTACCCGCCAGTTGGCCCTGTTCTATTCTCAGTTTTTCTAACTGAAATGCACGTTCCTTCTCTGATTCGCGTTCTTCCTTATATGCCTGAGCTATCCCTTTCACAAATTCCTCCTCGTAATCGGAATGCTCCTCTATCAATTTTTTTAGTACTACCAAAGTTTCCCCACCTGTAATTTGGAGTCCTAATTCCTGTGCCACGTGCACTACACAATCTTTCCCGAATCTCGGTAAGTAAGCCATAACTGAAACCTGAACCGAACCTTACAATGCAGATAGCTATACTTACACCAGATCCTTGCTGACTTCTTGATTTTATCAAAGCCGGTTGGCTTTGAGACGTCCTTCCTTCTCCGTCCTTCCTTCCTTCCTTCCTTCCGGCGTTGCCGTGAAGACGTGGGCGTCTGGCTAGGAGCGGACCCTCTCTGCTCCCGTGCGTTGTAATTATGTCTGCCCGTCGACACACCCACGCACTGGCCCACCCACTGTTCGTAATATTGCGACCACGTATGAGTATGGTGCAACAATGCCGTGCCGTTCCGGCGTGAATGTTTTAACTGCTGCTATTATCACAATTGAGCAACACTTCCCCGTGGAATTCTTATAACCGCATCCACCAATTATACTATTTGATGAATGATATTCCCCGTGGAATTCGTTTAACCGCTGCCACCAATTATACTATTTGGTGAATGATATTCCCCGTGGAATTCGTTTAACCGCTGCCACCAATTATGCTATTTGGTGAATGATATTCCCCGTGGAATTCGTTTAACCGCTGCCACCAATTATACTATTTGGTGGGTGCACGTACTCCCCCGTGGGTTTCTTTATAACCGCTGCCACCAATTATACTATTTGGTGGGTGCACGTACTCCCCCGTGGGCTTCTTTATAACCGCTGCCACCAATTATGTCTACCCGTCTGTGACGTCGTGGGAATACACAATAATCACAGACACGAGCTTCAATGATAAATATGTACAGGTTTATTCACAATATGTACAGTACTACTTTAAGTTACAGCTCTGGTAGATCTTTACTTTCCTGATCGCAGGAGCGATCCTTAAAAATGAATAACTGACTCGTGGCCCGCGCCACTCCTCAGCGAGCCTCCCGCACACAGCAGACAGCTCCGGCGACCTCTTGTCACCCGTGGATATAGTCCACAACGGCGTCCCAACACATGGTTTGCCGCACGAGCCTAGCTCGGCTCCGCACCGCCCTGGGCGCAAGTTTTGTGCGTTCGCACGAGGGTTCCCTCTCAGCTCAACAAAACCCCACCCCCGCGCTCTGCGTTGGCTCTTATATAGCCGCCACCCACGTGACCTGAAACGTCACTGGGTTTTGCACACGGCCCACACTGACCGCTTTGCCAGGCATTTTTGGACATCCATTTCCCTGGATTCCAAGAATTTGACACGCGGCACGCGGCAAAAATGCGCTGTCCCGTACTTTGGGCATCCCTTTCCCTAGCTCTTAGGATTTCCCAGAATACCTCGGCGTGTCACATCCTGCCTGGCCCCTGGCGTCTAATCCTCTGCCGCCGCCCTTTGTGGCGGTTGCTAACTGTAGTCCTACAATACGTTACAATATAAGGGCGAGAAAGCAGAAATGAAATGGAAGTTCAAATTATTTAGTGTCTATATTTTCATACGCCGTCGACGTCAAGTTTCAATATAATCTGTGTTGTAAACGTAAGATTTCCTGGGAGACGATCCCAAAAGATTCCCTTTCAGAAGAGTGAAGTGAGAGTGAAGACGTCTCATCAGATCGATTGTATTGGGCCAGACTTCCATGGCTAACGAACCCTGTCTTCTTACTACACCGTGAAGTGTTTTGCGGCCTACGAAGTTCTTACGTAGTTCCACCACCGTTTTTCGTGAGGTGAGGATTTCTATCACCTGGTTCAGTAATGTCCATTAAAGAGCGGACAGAAAAAAATAATGAAACAACGTTTTTCATTCAAATAATCATCAAACTAGTAATCATTTTAAATTGCATTATACTGAAAAAGTGATATTTTTAACTTAATCCAGAATTCATCCTATTTAGTAAAATTAGTTATATTAGTCCCATGTTCGCAATGAAATGGTAAATATGCAGAACCAAAATAAAGTGTTACATCGAACTATTGGACTCCGTCACTCCATTTTTACATTTTCGTGTACATACGTATATACGGGAGTAATATACGTAGTATAGCGTAAGTTATGTAATGCTGCGGAAAATCTATTTCGAGATTCCAACGGAAATACACGTTTTGGGGTCAACAAAAATACATATTAAAGATTAATAATAACAAAAAAACATTACTTTTTCAAGAAGTAGTGCAGACATCCCTTTTCCAGCAATGTACCAAAATTTGGTACAACATCTAAAAGCTCTTGAATTCGGCGGGATGATTCACGCTAATTCCTTTTATGAGGCCGAAGATTGCATTTAGTGCAACAACTTGCACTTTTATTTTCATACTCTGAATTGAAACGAAAGTCCACCGTAGAAAGAAGGAAGCTTATTGATGAGAATAACTAGTGCTTTAATTGTGTGTGTCCGGGTGATAGGCTAAGAGTATGTAAATCATCTCTTTGTAAAATGCTTGGTATGAAACGTATACCTATTGTATGTATATTCATAGTGATATGGAGATCGCCTTTGCGCCTTTTATGGAAGGGCATGCTACTTACTGGGAACTCCTTTCAGAATCTTTCGGTATTTTCATAACTAAGCTAGCTCACAACAATGTGTCTGCACGTAGCAAGGGCAAACAGGTGGAATATCACTGGTTCTCCTTTAAATTGCAACTGGGAAGGTAACAGGCAAGTGAGGGCGACGTTCAAGGGGAAGGTGCTAAAGCAACACATACCATTGGCGAGCAATCCAGGTTTGTTCACATTTGCACATGCTTAACTTTGTTAATGTATGTATTCACGTTGGAGGATAGTGCCACGCAGGTCCTAAACATTTTTCGTAATAATTTACTGTTTTATCAACTTAACGTATCAAAGAGTACGAAAAAACATTTTAATGGCCGGCATCCTTTAAGAATTTAATAGTTAGTCGTCCATTAAGATCAATCGAAACAAATTAGTTATTGCTAAAGATGTCGTATGAAGATTCTTATTCCAAGAAATATAATTTCTCTTTTACATGATTTTTTTCTTGTGAGAAGATGTACGAGTATTATGAAAAATACTGAATACACATTGCCGATAACTCCAATTACAAACTCGGTCGGCATTTGCTGTTTATCGGCCTAATGACATATATACTTCTACTATCAATTAAACCAATAAAACGGAAGATTTTTTCTACTTATATGATAAAGTTACTGAAAACTCAATACTGAAGTCTTTCAGTATTTTAAAATTCTGTTTCTTTGAAGGAGCATCCACAAACAAATTTGGTGATTGAATTTTCTTTTTTGGTGGTGCATCCACGCAGAGTATAAGTATTTGAATATTTGTTAAGTATTTTTTTCTTTTTTGTGTCTACCCCAAGATCAGTGAACCAGTGAAACAAATTCTAAACTTAAGAGCTAAAAATTCACTGAATCCGTGTTAGTTTCACACAATGCGGGTGTATTCGCAGTTAATAAATATATTAAATCAGCACGTGTCTCCCTCTCATTGCTCTCTGACTATACCTCGTCGTCTGGCACCTCGTGGGAATCCGAGAGCCAAGCCAGGAGATGGGTCTCAACAATGGAGTATCCGCCCTTAGGATGCGCCCCCAGTCGCAGGGCGCTACGCAAATCCCCAAAAGCGCCCCTCGCGGATGAAAGGGAAAGCGAGCGGGAGGAGGGAGCAAACAGAGTGGGATGGCTCCAAGGTGGCTCTAACTCGGTAATCACCTCCGAGAATATCTTGACCGCATGCACCATTCGTCACGTTCGAGGGCTGCGTGGAGATAAGTTCTTAGGGCTAATTGTCCCTCTTGCACATTCGGTGTTTGTTGAGGCCACTTTGCACTCACTTGCAAGCGATGGAAGTATCTCGAATGCCAAATATTTCAAGGTCTTTCTGATTGTCTTTTCCATAAATTGTGAACAGTTTTATTTTGTTTTTAAAGTGAAATCGGAGGCCCAACGGATGAGCAGTATTTTCGTCCACTTAAAATGGCGCGTATATTCGTGGAGTAGCTGGCCCAAGGAGAAGGAACAGAAGACCTCTATTCGTCAAAATCCTATTCCGCGCGAGACGATGCGCGCGGGGCAAGCAGCAAGGGAGGGAGGGCCGAGCGGGGAGGGAGCCGCTCTCGTGAAATCACCAAATCGCCATTTGCAATTCCCATCCACGGTTTACATGGGAAATTTTCTTATAATACGAGTAAAATTCAAACAAGCATATCTCTTCATAAAACGAGTACTAAATTTCAGAAGTTACTTGAAGGAAGAAAAACACAGCGAAAAAGCATTGAAGCTTTTTTTAAAACTTTTCTCTTTCTTTAGGTAGCGAAGAGAAACCAGATCGCTTGCGTTCGACTTGGAAGAGGAAGTGGCGTTTTGTGCGGTGGAATTGCATAAGGGGCTCGCGCAAGAGGGGAATGCAGCAAAACGCGCGGGGCGGCGCCGAGCTGGCTGTAAGAAGCAAATGACGCGGCGCTCCTCCGCGCCTCGCCCGCCTCCGCTTCTGCTGCACTCTAGCGGTCTCAATACCCGCACACCGGCAACCCGCCCCCTTTTCAGAAAACCGTGGGCCCAACCCACCGGTATAGAAACGGGCGCAGGAATGCGTGCTAGATCCGTATGAAACGGGTCTAACTGCATGAAACGGTTCTATCCGTGTGAAACGGGATGAACTGATTTAACAGGTACCTGTATCAAACTGTTCCTGCACTCTTTGGCGAAATACTATTGACATGAAGGTAGTTAAGTGGAAGAACCTCTAACTTTTATTCATTAAATTTATTTCCTTCAGTAATCTGAATGTGATAAAACATTGGGACCTGTTAGAGATTTTATTTTACATTTATATACACTCAGATTATTCATAAATCAATAAACGTGTTTACTTGGTCTTATGTCCCGACACCTTCTTTTATTGAATAAATAAATATTTTAAACAGGATTTGAATGAAGCACCGTTGTGAAAGTTGACAAGTAGTTTGACACATTTTTCACGTTTTGGAACTCAAAATATTACGATATTTTCATTTTAAAAATCAAAGAATGATTATTCTCTTCGCATTTTACTTTCTTGCATACGTGCGTATATACGGAGTTGATAAAGAAATATGCGTAATGAAAAAACGGCGGATTTTCGGCAAAAAATGCATGGCCGGACTCTGATAACGAAGAAGTGGATAAATACTATAGTATCATTTTTACCAAATTGAAAAAGCCCGTATCGATCTAGCTCTAGTTGAAGATTTCAAATTTTGAAAAAACATTCTTTAAAATTTGGGGGTACTTTGCATGAAGCCACTTAAATATTTTCAAAATTTTCTCAAAAACGGCTCCAATTTTTTTCTTTAAATTTCTTATAAAAATAGATTTAAAATACACTTATAAAGGTGACATTGATCAAAATTTCCCGGTTAACACTGAATTTTCGAACATTTTAAGTGTGAATTATTTCCGGCGTCTTCCTACAACTACAAAATAAAAGATAGAGATTTTTCATTCAAATGAAATTTGTTGTTCATAATCAGTTCTTACAATAAGATCAGGTACATTTTTTGAAAATTTTAGTAGTCTTCGAGCAATATTGCGTGCAACATATGCAATTTTGAAAAATAACAAAAACAAGATTTTTTCAAAAACGGCTACAAATTTTTCCTTCAAAATTTTGGTATTTATAGTGCTAAATGCACACTATGAAATGATATAAATGCTATTTGGCTCCATTATTTTGTTTTTTCAAAGATTACAAAAAAGTAATTTCTTGGACTAGCCTCTCTTGTCGTTAATATTTACATTAGCGGCGATTTGTTGACACTGTTGCATTTAATACATCTGCTTTAAATAAAGTTATATAAAGTTTCTCGAATGCTCAACAGTTTTCTGTGAAAAAAGGCTCAAAATTCCGCATTTTCAGAAACGTCTACACGGCATATATTCAAAAATGGTTCCAAATTTTTTGTTCACACTTTTCCAACGGATAGTGCTAATTGAACTGTTTAATATAACATAATGTTCATTTTGGTGTATTCTTTTGTTTTTTTTTAAGTTACAGAAAGTAATTTTTTTAAATATCTCTCACGCCGTTAATATGCGCATCTCCAGCTATTTGTGAAATGAAGTTTTTCGAAAACCCAAAAATTTTCTATGTAAAAGAACTTCAAATCTTGCATTTACAGTAACGCTTAAACGCCATTTTCTTAAAAAATCTCCAATTTTTTTAATAAAAATTGCTATTTAGGACGAGGTATTATTCTCCTTTAATATTCTTAAAGTAATATTTCGGTTCTACTATTAGAAAATCGAAAAACTGAGAAAAGTTTAAAAAAATGTACTTTGGACGACGATTAATGGCAGCTGACTAGAGGATGGGGCAAGACCATAAAGCCAGTCCATACCAAAGAATTTAGAAAAATTTACAAGGAGAAAGTCTGTGCCATTCCTAGCACCACTAGTTTTGCTTTAAATTCACCTGCCTTTGTATATAGATAGACATAGATATCGTTTGGATTAATTACGAGGTTGCGGCCATTGCCCGTAGGTCCGCACGCGTGAACACGCCCCACGCTTCCTCTGAGGATTCTCCCAGCGCGGATCCATGCTTTTCCGCCAGATGACGCTCTCAGTTATCTATATCCGAGCTTGCTAGTTGGGAGAACGTGAGATCTCGTTAGGACTCCCGTCCATTGCCGGAGGAATATAATTTTGCCGGGCACCTGCAGGGTTCGTTAACATGCCACAAGCACAACTTGACCACTCACTGGGGGATTTTCCGCCCTTCAAAATTCCACGCTCCTAAGCTGAAATCGAACCCGCGCACTAAGGCTTCAGAGGCCATTAAGACAACCACTCGGTCACCGTGGCGCGTTTGCATGGCATTTTTCTTTTACTATTGTCATTCGCAAGAAATTGTTGTCTCCCTCAAGCGCCGGCCTACATAGTTCTCTCTAATAGTCGCGCGTTCTATGTTGTGCAAACCCGCGAGTTTTGGATTTAACGTGAATGGGGAGCAAAAACATGACTTTTGGTCAACACGTTGTAAGTGGGGAATAATGTGGTTTGGAACGCAAGGAAAGGTACATATTGTCATTTAAAGAAATCCTCAGACGCATATATTTTCGAATTGTTGTAAAATTTTAGATCCTATATCGTTCCTTAAATAAATTCACAAATCTTCAAATTTGTAGTGTACTTTGAAATATACTATCTGTAGTAGCATCCTGCTGTATACTAGTATTAGATGTATAGAAAACATTTTCACTCATTCCGAGAAACTGCTCTCTGGATCACTGGTTTGTGTGTGTAAATGTCGGTGCTGAGAGAGAGCTGAGATCGTTGGGAAACAAAGGAAAATCAGCCTCTTAATATAAAAAAAAACTAACTTATTTCTGTAGTTACTAGCGGGTTTGATTTCGCTTTGCGTGCACTCGTGAGTGAACAGTTGGGAGATTTCATAGTGATTGCACAGTGCGGTAGTTGAAAGAAATCAATGACCGAAATTTCATTGACAGGATCACCTAAATAGGCGCCAATTGATGTAAAAATGTTATTTTGAAGTTTCAACTCGATAAGGTTCAGACTTGGCTCATCAATCCCCGAGAATAATCACATTCTTCTCAATAAAATTGAAGTTTTTTTTTGCAATAAAATAAGAACGCTTTATACTAGAATGTTATTTTTACTTCCACATACACGTAGTATAGAGAAAGTGTTGTAATATTTAAAAAATGGCTGTAAAGATTTTGACAGAATGTATGCTTTGAGGGTCTCCGATACAGAGAGAGTTTTTCAAAAATATGTTTGTCCGTATGTAGACATCACTAGTGTCTAAATGGTCCCCAGAAGTTTCCCTAAACACCTCAATTAATCTGGCCGCAAAGAAGGAACTGCGATTTTGAAACGCATCTTTTAATTTTTAGGGATATATACCATAAATCCCCTCAGACACTTTCAATTCTTTTTTTCAAAAATGGCTCAAAAATATTCTTTACATTTTTCTCGAAGAGAGAAATACACGCTTATAAAAGTAGCACACGTCCGATTTTCCGTAAAATGTCAGAATTTTGGAAAATTCAAAACTTCAAAATTTGTTCGATCCCTACAATGTTATTGAAGATAAAAAGAATTTTATTATACAATTAGAGCCTTAAATAATTTCTCGGAAAAATTAGTAGTATTTGGGAATTCTGAGAGAAGTCGTGACTACTTTAAAAATTCATAAACAAAATCTCATAAATAGATGCAATTTTTATTCTTTCGCCTACAAAATATTTACATAGTAAAGAGAAGGTATTGTAATACATCGGAAAGTGGCGATTTTTCGGTTGAAAAACTCGTATTGTGGGGCCTTGGTAATAAAAAATCTTGTGCCTGTATGTAGCAAATTACTTCCCCCAACAGGTTGTGTAGCCAGGATCCACGTTTTGTGAATCCTTGATATTAGAAAATTGGTTTACGGTAAAACGTCTGTCTGCCTGACCTTGATTAACTCTAGTACGTAAAGCGTTTCGGAAGTTTTTCTTCAAAACTGACATTCCCCGATCGCTCTGGCTGAACTCAAGATTCCGAGAATTTGAAGTAGATGTTTTGATTTTGGGGATACTTTACATGAATCCTTATCATTTTCAAAATTGTCTCAAGAACGGCTCCAAATGGTCTGAATATTGTATCCTAGAATAGAGCGAAGGACGGTTAAAAATAGTGCATGTATCCTTTTCGTTTAACTCACTCGATTTTCGAAAATAGAAAAATTGTTTTTGAAAACAACTTTGTTCGACGTGTTCCTACAACTATGATTTTGAAGATATATTGTTTTCCTTAGTGAAATCTGCTCATCAATCTTCAAATAAAGTAATGCACAATTTTTCGAAAATATGAGTAGTTTATATAAAAAATTTCATGAAATATAGTCTATTAAAAATATTTTTAAAACTTCAAAAAATTTAACATTCCAAAACTACAATATTGATGACAGCGAGTTTTCCTTCCTCGCTACCACTTACACAGTAGAAAAAACGGCGATTTTTCGGCACAAAAACTCTTATTGTCGGGTCCTTGATAAATCCAGTTTGCTAAATTAAGAAAAAAAACTCTAACACTTAGTGTAGCCAGAATCCATGTTTTATGGGACCTTGATACCGAAAAACCAATTGACGCCAAAACGTCCGTCCGTCTGTAAACACTACTACCGTCTAAACCATACGTACTATTTCTACCAAATTGAAGAAGCACCTATCGATCTAGCTCTAGTTGAAGCTTTGAGATTTTGAAAAGCTTTCTTTAAAATTTGAGGAAACTTTTCATGAAGCCACTTAGATATTTTCAAAATTTTCTCAAAAACGGCTCCAAATATTGTCTTTAAATTTCTTGTAAAAATAGAGTAAAATACACTTACAAAGGTGACATTGATCCGATTTTCCCGGGTATGACTGAATTTTCAAAAATTTCAAAAGTTTGAATTATTTCCCGCGTCTTCCTACAACTACAAAACTGAAGATAGATATTTTCCTTCAGAGGAACTTTGTTTTCCATAATTAGTTCTTTCATTAACATCATGTACATTTTCTTGAAATTTTAAATACTTTTCGTGCAATATTATGTGCAATATATGCAATATTAAGAAATTACAAAAACAAGATTTTCTCAAAAACGGCACCAAATTTTTTCTTTATATTTTTTGTAGGAATAATGCTAAATGTACTCTATAAGATGATATAAACGCCATATTGCTCTATTCTTTTGTTTTTTCAAAAATTATAAAAATTTAATTATTTGACTAGCCTCTCGCGTCGTTAATATTTACGTTAGCGGCGATTTCGTCACATTATTGCATTTACGAGTGCATGTTCTTTAAATAACGACCCCGAAATTGTTTCTTGAATAAGGAGTTTCGAAAACTCAAAACTTTTCTGTAAAAACGAGCTGAAAATTCCACATTTTCAGAAACGCTCAAACGCTATTTTCTCAAAAGCAGCTCCAATTTTTTCAAATTATTCGTACAGATAGTGCTAATTGCTCTCTTCAATTTGACATAAAATTAATTTTCCTGTATTCTTTTCTTTTTTTCGAAAAATACAATTTTTTTAATCTCTCCCACTGTTAATATGCACATTTCAAGCGATTTGTGTACATTCTTGCACTTGTGAGTGGAAGTGCTCTAAACGACTTTCAATAAAGTTTTTCCAAAACTCAAAAGATTTCTGTAGAAAGGAGCTTCAAATGTCGCATTTACACCACAGCTTAAACGATTTTTTCTTAAAAACGGCTCCAAATTTTTAAAAGAAAATTTGTTTGTAGGACGAGCTTCTACTCTTCTATATTATTCTTAAAGTAATATTTCGGTTCCACCATTAGAAAACCCAAAAATTGAAAATTTAAAAAAAAAATGTACGTTGGGGCTGGCAGCTGGCTAGAGTATGTGGGAAGTCTGAAAAGCTACCTATAACCAAAGAAATTAGATAATGAACCAGTACGAGAAAGTATGTGCTATTATGTAGATGTTAATTTTAGACTTATTTGTAGTTGCAGTTTGTGTTACGATTCGTTCACGCAAGCTGTCGATTCCGAGAATCAGTCACTCGCTTCGCGGCCATAGTGTGCACAACGGTGTAAGATATCTTACACCGTGGTGTGCACCAGAGTATTGCGCCCCCCCTTACACACACACACACAAACACACACACACGTACATGACACGGCCCTGGTGTGCGCGGCCGACGCACTTTCCCGGGGAAAATACGCAGTTCCAAGTTGAGGACGTAGCTCGGGCAGTCGACCCTCGCGTTGGTGTGGAAAAGAAGAATGGAAGAGAAGATAGGAGCATAAAACATCCTCGAGTCTGTCATGCATGTGATACGCTGTGATAACAGTACAATACACTGAATTTTATAAGTATGCGCCATTTTTAATAAAACTTTTGAATTTTCAAAAAATATGGGTGTGTATTTTTTTTCGAAAGAACAGATGCATTTAATTATTTACACGTGTACTGTGTGCAAAAATTGTGTTTATGTCGTTTGTTGTGTCGTGTATTGTGCTCAAAATATTAAAAGAAGAAAAGACAAAAATGAAGCAGTGTCTGAAAAAATCTGGTTTATTATTTTAATTGTCATTATTTCACTTTCAATTTCTGGGGTACACCTAATGTTTAAAAAAATTGTACATCACATAATTTAAATATCTAATTTTGATGACTATATTTCATCATTAAAATGCCTGTGTTCAATAATGCTGTTGTAGAAGGGGATCTAAAATATTCGAAACTTTTTCAATTTTTGAAAATTCAGAGGATTTGAAGAAAATTTGGCTTGTCCCATCTTTATAAACGCATCTCAATTTGTTCTAACAAAAGAGCTTTTTTGCGATAATTTTGAAAATGTAGGGGTTCATATAAAGTTCCCTAAAACATAATTTATCCGTTTCAAACTGCAGGGCCTCGAGTGCGGTCAGATCGATAGGGGATTATCTACTTTGAAGAAATCCTGTGAACAATTCAGGCTCGGGTTGACCACAGAGAAACAGATGTTTGGCCAAAAAAAACACTTTTTCGGTATCAAGGACCCACCCACAAACGCGGATTCTGAATAAAGGCCCCACCCAAAAACGCGTGTTCGAAAAATAATTTACTACAATACACGATGGTTGGGGCATAAATCCTGGCATTTATTTTTTTGTGAGAACACGAGCACGGGTGAACAATAGGAAATATACAAATGAAAGGACAAGGTATGAACTACGAGTAAATACATGGACATTTAACGGCACTCAAAAATTGAGTTTCTCATATTTATTAGGGGATTTAAAATGACAGTACTGGTTTCATGTTCCAATGCATTTTAGCATATACGAGTTCACAATTCCAAAAGCCTCTTCCAAAAGTTCTAAAGGGCCGATTAGGCAGATGCTCCATTACCGCACGTGCCACATCGGTCCGCACACTTACAGGTCGTCACGTGCGTTGTTGAGCACTGGGTGCTACACGTCCTCGCAGAAGCTCTCCAGCCCATCTCGCGACCGTGAGAGACAGAAAGGGACTTCACTCCATATCGGCCAACTTTACGCAAAGGACTTATAATCAAACGTAAATTTTGAATCAAAAAGCTAACATCAAATGAAAATAAATTCACCAAACATTATAAATAATGCATTGAATACCATCAATAAATTGCTCAACTTGTGTACTTTCACCAACATACGAAATTCATAAAATTAAGTTGCTGGTAGAGTCAGACGAAGACAGAAAATTGGTATTCCCTTCGGACTACGCGCAGCTCTTGACGACAAGATCCCCCACCCACTGGTTGCCCACCGGAAAGCCCAACTTTGGCCCGGCATAGAGCCACAGAATAAATTCAATAAACGCAGTAATAGAGCGAAGAGTGTGACATGGTGCAATACCTGGGAGAGCACCAGACCCCCGGACCGGGAGAGATGGCTTAGGGCATCAACTGATATCACTGCAGTCCCTCTGACTGGGGAGTCCTAGGTTCGAGTCCCGATTGTGGCAGGATTTTCGACACTAACTTTTCAGCTAGATCGAATTCAGTCGCTGTCTTGAAGAGAATTCTAGCGGCCGGCTGCTCTGCTCGATAGTTTTCCGTGATTTCTCCGATCAGCACCAGGCGAATACCGGAGCAGTATTCTAACAAACGGGCCATGGACCGCGCGTGATCTTTCCTTCCACTTCCTTGTCCTATCTTCTCCCCTTACCCACACTTACACTAACATGCACTACACTATCACATACGCCGGGAGACCGGTCAGGAGCTTAGAGCTTGTCCCAGCTGGGTCGGTTCCCCTCTGGTGGGAGATACCTGAAAACCCCGCTAGCCGACGGTAGGTCGGCGCCGGATCTCGCTATACAGCGGGGAGGACCACCGCCACCTCCCGAGCAAAAAACACGCACTACACTTATGGGGCTAATGACCATAGTAGTTGACGCGCCCGGAATCACTAACAATCAATCAATCAACCAGACTCCCGGAGAAAGCGCTAGTTGGGGTCTCAAAGTACTTTCATATACATCGATATTGCCAGAATATTTTGAATATTGAATGCCATTAAAAGAAAAATGTACATTCCTAACATAGAAGATCATTTTGGATCATCTGGGGGTTGTGCAACCGTGTAACCCAAGCACGATCCACCACTGAATTTGAGCATGTTTGCTATTTAAAATCTCAATTATGAAGATTAGAATTATCAAAGTTAAAAGTATTCAGGATTTGATTTTCTGTAACAGTTTTGTTAAAAACGTATTTTGCTTCAGATAATTCTGATTTGATTTATTTGGTCAAAGAACAGTAAAAACTGTATATGACATATGGGGGTGAAGTTTGATTTGTACAAACGGTTTTACTGATGATGCAGTAGCGTGTCCCGTTATTTGTTATTAAAAGTTTGAATAATCTGACAGGACATCTGCTTGGGTGATCTGCATTCTGTGTAAACCATTTGGCGAGTTTCTGTTCGCCCTTGTTTCGTCAAGTTGTGGGTGAGTTTCTGATTCCCCCTTGGCCAGTTTTTGAGAATACTGAATTATAAGCTACCCTCTCCGTTGGTTTACCTTCATGACTGGCTTCTTGAAAATAATGTATTAGGCAATATGATTTCACCACCTCGCCATGCCAATTCTAGCGATGCAATAAGAAAAAAATCTAAATTTTCGTGCCACAAATCAATCATTAAATGATATTCCTTGGCACTTAAGGCTGTAGAATTAACCTTCCTTTTTTTCTGGCAGAAGCTTGAGCGTTTCTTACGCCTCTAGCAGATCGAAAATATTGGTCGGTAAATGAGTTTAGATCACGTCTGTATTCATTAAAATATTTTTCTGGGATAATTTTAACTGTTATATTCCAAAATGTTTTATGGTACATTTTTATACTCGTCTCCATGTAACTTTAGCATTATAACTGCCCAATCTGTTAAAATATTTGCAATTTGTATCGTTGGGGTTTCTTTTTCCAAGGTCCTTCTTCCTTGCCTTGCAAAATTCTTCAAATTGTCTCCAAACGTAATTTCCGTTTATTCGCATTTACCTCCTTGAATTAAATTGTTTGTTTTGATCTGTGATGGTTCACAAAATCTTTTTGTCGCCATGATGTTTGTAGTTGTTTGAATTAGTCACATGTGAACTTTTCGATTTTAGGCACCTGTGATTGGTTTATAACTATCCTATTATAAACCGTTATTAGCCGGATTGAAACTAATAACTCGTGAATGGAATAGTCCCTTGATAACACTATATCATCGTGTTTTGCTGGAACGTTTAATTCAGTCCTGGGAGAAGGGTCCCTGTAGGATAATTATTTTTTCACAGAAAATAAAATTGAATTGTTGGGTCTTACGTGCCTCCTTTACAAACTGACTCCCGGCGCCGGGAAATCGGTGAACAAAAGCGAACGAACGTCACAGCATTTCCTGTGTTTTTTTATGATAATAAAATAAATAAAAAGAACGACAGATGAAACCTGCGAGAATGAGGACATTCATTTCCTTAGTTGAAATGTGCGTTGTCGAACTTGCTGAACGTAGCGTTTTTACTTTCTCGCCTTACTTCGTAAGAAGATAAAGTATTGTAATCGTGCACCAGAGAACGACGATTTTTTCAAGAGAAAACCTCTTATTGTCGGAACTAGGTAACGCAAACGAGGAGAAATCTTTTACGTATATTTAGTAAGTAACTTCCTCTATCTAACATGATATGTACTCAGAATCCGTGTTTTGTGGGACCTTGATACCGAAAAATCGATTGACGGCAACGTATCAGTCCGAGTTCAACGCTAGCACCTTTACTTTTCAAACGAATTTCTACAAAGTTAATATTTCCCGATCGATCTGAACGAACTCGAAGCGCTGAGACTTTTAAAACGGATAGTTTAGTTTTGGGAGTTCTTTACATGAAGCCGCAACATTTTCAAAATTTTCTCAAAAATGACTCCAAATTTTTTTAAATAAATTTTATTTTTGGACTGATTAAATAACTCTTAAAAATGGCGCAGGTCTCATGTTCGTTAAAATCCCTAGTTTTTCGAAAACCAAAGTTCAAAAATTTTGTGGTGTCTTCCTAGTGTTGAAAATATTTTTTCCTTAATGAAATCTGCAGTTCAAAGACATCTTACAGACTGTTCAAAGATATCGTGTACACTTTTTCAAAAATATACTAACTACACTAATTACATAGCGAGGTCGAAGGCCTGGAGGGGAAATTCAAGTGGCTGGCTACTCTGATCGGTAGTTTTCCGTGGTTTCTCCGATCGACAACACGCGAATGCCGGTGCAGTACCTTAACAAACGGTCCAGGGACAACGCGCATTTTCTTCTCTTCCTTGTCGTACCCTCATCCCTTACACATACTTACACTAACTATTCTACCACTGCACTACACTACCACACGTGTCGGGAGACCAGTCAGAAGCTTCGAGCTTGTCGCGGTTGGAGTGGTGCCCCGCTGGTGGGAGGTACCTGGTTGGGGAAAACCTCACAAGCCGGTGTGTAGATCGGCTCCGGATCTCGTCATCCAGCGGGGGAGATCGCCGTCATCTTCCGCGATCATGTAGTGAGGAATTCCATAAAACGACATACATGTGACATTTCCCCCGATTGTTCAGCAACTCATCATGCATTGCGTTCGGCAAGAATGCGAAATCTGCATTAGAACGTGACTTGCAAACAACCAGTGCATAATGATTTACCTACCAATCAGGGATAAATACCGCACGAGCACTTTGATACATGAAATTTCCTAAATATTCATCTGGAAAAGGAATCATTTTAGACTCCCCTACATACCCTAGAAGTTAGCAACATTTATTCTGAGACAGGGTGCAATAGCAATGTGTTTACATATGAGTTAGGCCTCACTAATCTGGCCATTAAATATCGCACTCTGCACACTACTGTACTGCACAGTAACAATATAGGTCTAAAGTAATCGTTGAGTTTCATCGCGGCTAAAGAAATGACGTGACAGATGAGGGAGTCATCGTCTCCAACGCGTGGCGGCTGGCCGGTTGAAATACGGAATATTAAGAGGGGGTGCACTGTACACTTAATACATCTTTTTTTTCTCCACGGTAGGCTAAGCAGACTAGTAGGTTATCCACGCGAACAGCACGCCACTGTTTTTATATTTGACTACAAGATTTTACTGACTTCATTATCTCCAAACGTATCTCACATCTTTCAATTTCTGGTCCATTTTCCATTGTGAGAAAGGAGCAGTTGCTAGGTGTTCCTTAATTTTCTAAATAAATAAGCGAACAGGGGGAAAACTCCAAGAAGTATTTATTTATTTTACGTCAAAAACAGTTAAAAAACTGTGTGACATGCAACGACAAGAAGTGAATTCTTTGATTCAATCCCTACCCTAAGCCATACACTACTTGAATTTTGAATACAGAAAGAAATGCGTCTTTGGCAAGAATTGTTAACAAAATATTCGCTACGATATAATAAAATCTATTTTCAAGAGCAAATCAGCTGTAAATTTGGGCTCTTATCCCTCATCATGTCCTTCGTCAAGGAATAAAACTTCTGCCGCGACAACATGGAGAACGATAATTTGAATAACTGTATTTCCCACTGAATTCTAGAAGATGTGCACAGATAAGTTACATTTATGTCCAGAAGCCAAATAAGGGGTTCTCTCAGCATATGCTCAAAGGATCGGGGAAACTGGGCGAAAAACCTGATCGAGATGGGGGTCATTTACCCAGAAGCTGGGTACAATACTTGTTACAGGTTGTTTAGAATTATACAGTCCAAATGGTAAATAATGGCATTAAATATCACAGTTAAAATTAATGTTACTTTCCTTCTGATACTCAGTAGTGTCTCTAATTGTATAGAAACAGTTATGTAGCAGAAAAAATTTTACTTGGGATTTAAATTTTTCTATCGAATTTAATCATTTAATATCATCTGACAAAGTATTGTAAAATAATGTACATGTATTGTAAGTGAATTTTTTGTAGTGAGCTATTAATACTGTCACCTGATAAATATGATTATTACGTCAAATGTTATAGTTATAGACATCGGCGTTTGCTGAAAAAAATAAAAAATTAACATTTTTAGCTTTGAATATTCCAACTAAACTTTTTCATTCATATTTCAAATATATTCATATTTCATATATATTTAGAGATATTACTATACATTGAGTATAGAGAGAGAGAGTTAGGTATGAGCACAATAATATAATCCATTCACCTAACTCTTCTTTGTGCAACACAATGCAGGTGGCTCTGTCATCACCCATTTGTTTGTGTATGTTTTAACTTTATTTTATTTTTATCTATTTGCAGGTGTGCAGCTATTCTATTCTCATCCTGCACTGACACAAGCCTTCTCTTCTCACACTTACTCTCAAAATTTGAAAGATGTTGAAAAGCAGGTCAGATAATTTATTTCTAACAACTAAATTGTTCATCCTATATACATCAATTGATACATGTATTTTTTGTTGCTGTTTAATGAACAGCCTATTATGTTTGTGCGTTTCAGGGGACAAAACAATATGAAGATGAATTGCAAAGTGGAAATAATAAAGTTCTTAATCACCATAGGAACAAAAGAGAAAATACAAATGATACAAATTCTCAAACAAATGTTCAGTTATCTCCTGTGAGAGATGATAATGACATGGAAATGGAAGTGGCATCAGAAGAAATCAACAATACTCCTTCACCCACTTCAACAAATAATGATAATCAGGAAGATATTACTGGCATGAGTCAACATTTTTTCCCTTCATTTGCTCCTCTATTCCCCCCACCTCCTCCTCCTCTTGGTCATTCTCGGCCTCTTTTATTTCAAGAACAAGCACACAGTCACCGTCCACCAATTCTTCGACCTCAACATAATGTGTTCCAGCCTATAGGGTTTGGAGGACCTTTCAGGGAAAATAAATATGTGCAAGCACCAGCAGCTACACAAAACACTAAGAGTAATGGTATTTTAGGATCTGGCAATTTTGGTGTCATAAGGGGAGGTACATTTTATGATGATGAAAGAGGTGAAATAAATGAATATGGAAGTGGTGAGAGCCACAATGTATACAGTCCATTTTACCACAATGGGCATGGTAGGCCTGCTTTCTATAATGGAGCAAGTAATCCTAGACCACAACACCATCGTGGAAATGACTTTTTTGCTAATTTTCGTGATTTCGCTGATATTAATACTCCTACAAAATCTTCTTATTCAGAGTTTTATGTAGTTTATGTCAACAGAAATGCCACCAATCCCAATACACATAACAATTATGTGACAGAAAGAGCAAAACCCAAAAATATAAATGAACAATTGACAATTATTGACCAAGAAAAACACACAGTACCTATAGAGTCTAATTCTGCTTCGACAGCCATGGAGGAAAAACTATTAAAGAAGCTGTCTGCAGGCAAGAGAAAGCTAATTCAACTTCAGAAAAGCAAACTCAAAAAACAAAAGGATAAAATACCCGCATCTGTACTGAAAGACTTGCATGAACCACTCATAGCACTTAGCTGAAACCATTTTCTAACAGTAAATGATATAAATGTTAAAAATGAGTCTGTATTTCCCTTGCCTTATGTATTTACAATGGTGTAAAAAACATATTTTGCTCCTTTCTGTTGAGAAGAGCTCGTAAACACATATCATAATGGTATTACCTAAACAGCTGAAAAGGACTAAAAATAACAAAAGCAGAATTGGTTCATTTTTGTCAATACTGATGAAAGAATAGGCTTTGTACCTGAATATTAACAGAACTATTATGGAGAGACATAGTCTTTACTCATATGAAGTACAAGTATGCATTGATGTGCCGTTTCTGAATCAAGTGATTTGATTTGTAAGTAACAGTAAACTTACTTTTTATCTAACAACAGCATACATTAATTCCATTAAAACTTCTTTATTTTAGAAGAATGTAAATCTTAAGGAATTCAGCAATTATCAAAGAAACTGAAAAATAAGTCAACAAATAAGAGCCAAAATAACAATATAAAACTTTCTGTAAATATGCACACTAAATATAAAAATAAATCTCTGGTATAAAAATACATCAAAATCTTCATCAATACTTCAAAATTTAATACATTTAAATTGCCAATAACAGTACCAGAAAAATAATTATTGACAGAGCATCAGGATCCAATTAACTTTTCAACTTCGTGATAGTTTGATAAAGTAATAACAGGCAAGATAACAGATGTTAGCAAATGTCAAACATTTTGAATTTAAAAGATTTACTGTTTACTCAAAAAATATTTCCACAAATTTTTAATTAAAACATGCACTACTGAAGAAAACAGCATTTGATGGTTTAACGTTTCCTTCATATTTTTCAATCAATTCTACTTTGTTAAAATGGTTATTAGGAACAAGTATTTTTTGTTTATCAGCAATTATATTACTGATACTGGACCAAATAAATTTAAAATTAAACATCAGCAAAATTATACATAAATTGAAACATTAAGTGAGTTTAGATCTTTCATTTACCTTCAAATCATACGGGAAAGAAGCACATGCTAATGTCACACAAATCTGTGAAAATAATATCCAAGTCTGCTGGCACAAATGAAATTGAATTACTGCTTCAATATCTATGTCTACAATGAAACACTGAATTTTAAGATCACTCTTCCCTTATAAATTCTTCTATCAATATTAATTTTACTTTCTGTAACAGAATATTTACCCATAATGCTATATTGGTAGGTAAAAAAAATAAAGTTTTCATTCTAAGTGTTCAGTTTAAAATATTAACCTTCAGATATGCATTACCTGATCTGAACAGATACATTAATTTATCAGAATCTGTATAGAGCACTTTAAAAAATAGGAAAATATTGATCACTCCCTTCAAAAACTTTTTTTATTTATTTTTCTTTTTTAATTTATTTAATACAATGAACACAATAAGCACATATATTAGGATAAATCATTTGCAAAGTTATTTTATTCCAGATCTCAAAATTTTGTTATTTACCAATTACAATTTATCTCAGCAATGTTATGACAACATTTTCTTGAGTCACTCATAACTTGCAAATACTAAAAATGAACCAGATTATTTTGGGTACTCAAAATCACATACACATGGACAATACAATAAAATTTATTTCTAAGATTACAAAAGTCTGTAATACAAAAATGTTTTCAAAAACATTAGCTGACTTATATGTATTTTTGGGCATTTAGTAACAATAATTTAAAAAAGTGTTTTTCACTGAGTAGCATATTATTTTCATGCCTGCAAAAACACTAAGTTTTATATTCATGTCATTGACACGCTGGTTGTTTATTCTTTTTCCCAACAACAAAAAATATAACTTTATAATTCATATATTGTTGCTTTACAGCTACTAATATAACGTTGAAGCCTTGTCCTTAGTTGAAACTAGATATTTTTTACATTCTACAGTATATTCAATGCTCTGTTAGAAATTTGTTTTCTGTAGATGTAATGAGATTTTCTGGTTTATTAAGTTTATTACCATGTTTATTAAAAAAAAAAACACTTACAATTGTTCCTGTCAAACTTATTCAGTTATCAAAATGACAACAAGAGATTGTTGTAATTCATCTGTTGTAATTCATATTGATTACATTTGTAGGGCTTTTGTTGTAAAGAAACATTACAAACTTTGTAAAGAAAGTTAATTATGTATACTTTTGGGTAAAAGTAGGAGTCAACCAAAAAGCCATGAGCTTCATACAGTATGCTCTATTTGTGTGAAAACACTCACAAATGTTTCAACATAAACAAAAGCTTCCTGTTTTAGGGGTCCAATATTATGATTGGAATAATACATGAATGAAACGATTGTAACTCACAAATAACAAAACAAATTGTTACTCTTGTTTGGGTAAAAGATCAAGATACAATCAAATCAAACACAAAGCAATTGTTGATCTTAGTGTTCAGTCAGTGTGAGGCCCTAAACCTTCCCCCTCCTCTTCTTAAACCCAAAGGTATACTGAAATCTGGAAGATAATGGTGACTGAGAATAAATCACAGAATTTAAATGAATTCGCAGTTACAGGTAGTTCTACAGCTTCTTCTTCTTCTTGTTCTTCTTTTTTAAAAATTTTACTTAGGTAGTAAATGCTGGGAACATAATGCAATTAATTCACTCTCTTCCAAAAACTCCATATTAACTCTGCATTGGTCTGATGTTCATATGTAAAAGCAGTGGTTTGTGGGGGTTATGGATCCCCACCATTGCAATTCTCTTTCATTAGAAAAATATACACTGCCATTTAGAAAAAATAAATAAAAAAAGAGAATATTTCCAATCAGTCTATGGAAAAAGTTGGTATAATAAACATCAATCAATAGAACAGTTAAATTACATCGGATAAGTGAACTTGCAAGTTCAAATGAGCACTGAGATATCATTCACATCATATTAACAACATAGCAAGAGGTTTAAAATCATTATAAATTAAAGAAGTATAATATAAAATTAAAAATTACAAATATGTCACAAATTGATAGACTTGACTATGAAAACTCAAAAGTTTGAGAATGGTGGGGTGGAGTGAGGTAGGGATGGGGGTGGGAAGGTATAATCTTCAACTGTGCCTGAACTGGTTTCATTGTTGCTACTAAGAAGTTCAAAGAAAACTTTATTTATGCACAACAATGAACACTTGAACACTAAAATAATCTCTAATTACCACATATGTTGATGTGATTAATTTGTGTGTGTGTGTGTGTGTGTGTGTGTGTGTGTGTGTGTGTGTGTGTGTGTGTGAGTGTGTGAGTGTGTGTACACACGAGTGTAATTTGAAACGTACACACAACAAGAAGTTACCAAGTAATGTTCATCTTTTGGAAAATTATAAAAATATATACCCTGGCATTTGACAAACCCAAACAGACCATTGAATCATTAACTATGAGAGAAATTGTGAGATAAGAGCGACAAATGGTTATATTTTAAATTAGTACACCAAAGTATGAGAAAATACCTATAAATTCACAAACAATTTTCAATAATTTTGCAAGCCTGTGTTTTCATTATGCAGAGACTTTTCTAATCAAAGAGGAATTGTTTAGGAAATTGAAAATATTACCATTGAACCTTCATTATTTGACTTTTAAAATCAAATTTATGCACATGTTTTCGCTACTACATGTACATTTGAATATTTTTCTTCTACATAAAGAACTCATAATTGATTTATCTTTACCAAATGAAACAATTTGAAAGATTACATTGTATTTTTCAAAGAAGGGTGAAAAGATTATTCAGTTTGCAACCTTGGTGAAACCAGATGTTGAGTTGAATTCCCACAACTTATCCTCTCAACATCTCTCAAATTTTCTTGGACTAAATTACTTCATCACTATATTCTTAAAATAAATATTTAATACATGAGAAAAAATTAAAGAGTAGCAAAGATAATGGGATACAAATATATCCAACAATTTGTTTTCAAAAACTAAGCCTCTGCAAAATGGCCTCATCACTTTTCTATACTATGATTTGAAACGTACTCATTAAAATACTTAAAATCAAATACAATGCCAAACCCAAAAGAAAAGTAAATAACAAAAATCATACTACCAGAATACATTTATTAAAAGAGAGACTTATGGGATATTATAAAATAAAAGGCAAAGCAAGTCAGAAAACATTGGTTGAAAAGTGGTATTCTGTTCAGGAAAGAATTTCAAATCCAACACAATTTCTTAAGCTTTGATTCCACTAACACAGAATATTATTCAAACAATATTCTTATGATTGAAACTTTAAATTTAATATAAATATCTAAGAAATTACACACATATAAATTACAAAATATTTAAGAAATTTGTATGGAGTACCACAAGAAGAAGTATGTAATTATACATATTATAGTGCAATGAACATAATTTTTTGAATTCTATATAATGTATGTTTTGTTACAAAAATAAATCTCCTATTGAGATGGAAAGAGACCAATACAAGAAATCAATGTCAACTCCTAAATTCTGAGTGGTATAAGAGCACAATAACAAACTGGTCTATTTTAAAGAGATTTGAGTGCAAGTTATTATTGATTCTGGGCTACAAAGTGTGTAAAATATACCCAAAAAAGTGCAAAATCTCAATAGTTGAAGACAATTGAACATCATATGTCACTTACAACATCTGGGTGCTAATGAGAAGGTATTAGCATCAAAATTATTTCCTAATGTAAAAAATGTTTATATTGCCAATTTGATACTTTAACAACACTGCACTACAGACAGTAAATGGTTATTTTAGAAAAAGTGTATATTTACAAAAAATTAACTTGTCACTATTGTGTGAAAATTTTGAGCTTGGTAATGAACAGAAAAATATACTGAAAAGTAAAAAAGCCTCAATCATAACTCAAACATAACTATAACGTAAGAAATTATTCAATATTACTTTACAACCTTTTCTTGACAAGAATCAAAGGATAACAAGTATCTGGTAAAAATTACATTAATATAAAAGTATGTAGTTTGTGAAAGATGTGTACATATTTTTAAAAGCATGAATAATTATTGTAATCTTTCCAGAAATTAACTGACTTTTCTCACTAATAAAGAGCCTATCAACTGCACCTCAACAAAAAATGAACTGTTATTAAGATTGTAAAAGTATGTATCTCAAAAATTGACAAATCTGAGTGACGCATTTCCAGATCTTCAATAAAATATGCAGTATGGGATGCAACACCTGTACCCCAATGCTTGAAAAAAGAATTACAAGAAAAAACTAACAGACTGAGGAAGCATTATGTATTGTAGTTAAGTTTGGTTCTTACAAATGGTTATTTTTTGAGATATAATATTTTACCTTTTTAATAATGCAACATGCAACTAAAATTTGTTGAAAAGTAGTAAAATCAATGCACAGACTGCTTTAATTAAAAGGGATATATCAATGATACAGACTACATTATACAATTGTTATTTTGTTGTTGTTGTTGTTGAATTTTGTAGATAATATAAAAATATAATGTAAAAATGTTTAAAAAAATCTCTGTATGATGAAATGTAAAGTATAAAACATCATAAATAAACACATTTTCAAAAACGAAGTGTATAAGGAAAAATTTATTTATTGCTTCCTTGTACAACAAATGTTCACATTTGTGAACTAATTATAAAAATGTTTTATCATCTACACATATATTCCCTTACTTAATTTGACAAACTAATTCTTTAATCATTAATTCAATCCCATCATATATTTCATGAAATTTGCCTTCAAACATAAATGCTGGAGTTGTTATTATGTTATTTTTGGTATCAACAGCAATTTCATCCACATTCTGAAACAGAAATTTTAATTAGCATGTCATAATTAAAAACAATACAAGAACATTTTGTAGCCTTGGTTTGACAAAGTTCTAACTAACAAAATTGGCAAAATAGCGTTTTCCCTCAGAAATCTCTTACAACAAAGAAATCTAGCTTCCAAATAAATTTCAGTGCCATATGTTGAAAAATGGAGGAACTAGCAGTGTGACATAGTTCTATCTGGTGACAACTTTTGAAAGAAATTATTTGACAAAGTTCTAATTGCAAACTGCTACAAGATTTCAAGTTATTTTAGTGTGAAGTAAGCATGAAATTATATCATTTATATTATTAATAATGTTCTGTTTTATGTGAATAACATATTTATTCTGAACTGTTCTTTGATCTTGAAAACAAATTTCTATGCCCTGATGCAAATATTAGTTGTTTTTTTTCTACTCAAGAAAATTGAAAGTATACAATTGAACTGCATATTACACTGTAACTGAGAAAGAGTATAGTGCCATTTGACCTGAGCTGATGGCAGGGCATGCAAGAAATGACATAGAGGGAAGAATACTAGATGCACTTATTGAGAATTATTTTAGTTAATTAGTAACTTGGTCAGATTCATGCATTCCTCAGAATCAAAATTCCTTAATGTTATGTGCTATGTTGGATTTTTATGAGAGAACCTGAATGTCACATCAATGACAATGAAATCATCTGTGCCAGGATATTCATCCACGCAGGAAGTAGATAACGCCCATAGCGTAATAGAGAAAGCAGTGGCTAAGATAGATTTTTATATACCTCCTGGACTAGTACGATTGCTGAAGCAAGTGAGCTGATGGAATCCTTATAGAGTAATGCAGATATAAGAGAAAGATTTCAAAGATTTTGTAGTAACATTAAAATTGCTCAAATTCAAGACCATACAATTTATTCATGTAACATGTTTTAAATTTGGTCAGATCCTACATAAAGTGAGTAATATCTCTCACAAGATCCTGAGCATATTGCATGCATTAAATACTGGGAGAAAAAACAAAGGACTTCTCTCATCAAGTGTACAGTCAAGACACAAAAGAAAACAAGAGACATATCTGATCTCAAGAAGAAGGATATAAAATCTATTTTCCCTTGAATACTTCTTGAGGATAGAGAGTACTATACAGCAATCTTCCACTTATAACATTTTTGTAGGAGAAACTTTTATGAAGAATAAGAGTTAAGATGATGGTATTAATGTAATATAAATCTCTAATGATTGTATGAAATATAATTTTATTTCTGTAATTGGAACTAGTGAAAAGAAGGAACCTTCTTTCATTCCAGGAAAAAATAAGTTCATAGCATATTGTGGAAGACAGAACAGCCTTCTATTATTGTAATCCATTAATGATCTGTGAAAAAAGTTTTAATTCTTAATAGAAAGTTATTAATAATATGATTGTTAATCTGCAAGGATATAGTATTTCTATTAAATTTACAAATATCCCAGACACATGTGAACGAAGGATTGTTCGTTTTTCCTCTAATCCATTTAATAAATGTTTTGAATGTTCATTATTTCCCTCAAAGTTATAGAAAAGTTTTTTGTAATTAATAACAGTATAAACGAAAATACAATTACTACAAGAAATATCTATCTGCATTTACAAGCATATCTCCCAAAAAATAGTAAAATAAAATACAATTAACAGTATGACAAAATTCTAGCTGCACTTACAACTTTGTCTCATGCTGAAAATCCATAATGAAATGACAAAGTTCTAAGTGCAAAATTAAATATTCAAAATTACATTGATAAGAGGTGCAAATAAGCAATAAACATATGCAAACATAAGTTCACTCCTTCAAGATACTGTGCAAAAAAATTGTAAGTCTAAGTAACAAAATCTTCATATTACAGTAAATTGTAACTTTGAAGCTTTGTTTCTTGAAATCATTGTTAAGTCAGTTAGAACTTTGTCAAAGCAAGGTCACGATTTGTTTCTTCAAAAAGACACTGTCAAATATCCAACAAAAATACATTTTTTCATTGTTGAAAAGTTGTCATTTCATACTTCTGTGAAAGATTCACATACCAATTGAGGTAATTCGATTACCCCAAATTACATTTTACAATTTTTTATTGTTTTATAATTCCTTTACAATTTCAATATCTTGTATAATTTAGTTGTTTCTAAGTCAACTACAGTTTTGCCAGTAGTTAATATTCTGGTTTGCATTTACACCTGGGGTTTCTTCGTTAATCATCTTGATATAGTACGTTCGTAACCTATTTTGAGGTTATGTGAACAGTGGACATTGGTGGACATGTTGCGAACTTAACTTCAAAGTTATAATAGAGTATATTTATTGCTAAAACAAACACCTTAGAGTGAGGTCTGTAAACAGTGTACATAAATTAATGTAAATAAATTGTATATACCCACTCGTGTCTGTTTCCTTGTGGCGTAGATCCCTACCCACGACGTTACATTAGTCTCCCTTTCAACATTTATATTTACAACATGTGTAACAACGCAGACGAAAAATAATATAATTATTAAAGTTTGTTTCAAGCTTCGTTCCCGTTTTGAGCAAGAATGACAGATGATTTCTTTGCTTGATAAAGTCACAATTATCGTATCATGATTCTGTTATGTAATTGAAATTGTGTGTGCGTTTGTGTGGGTGTTTAACAGATTTTGAATGTTTCTAAATGTATATTTTCAATATGTAATTAATTTGACAAGGTACCTGGCTGCTGTGGCCAGCTACTGCTCTGCAATATGATTAGGCTTGACGAGGCTGGCAGGTCCGTTTATCAAAAAACATTACCCTCTCAGAAATCATAGGCTGTTGGTCCAGCACGGTTGATTTTTATCTTAGATGCTGTCGTAATCAGGAAAGGGAGTAAAGCAACAAGGTCTCCGTTTCGCGTAGGAATGTTTTGTGTAACTATTGACACCTTGTTGCGATTTATGGGATCCTTTTTTTTTTCAGTGAACACTTAATCCCGTCCCACTAACACCACCCTGAGGAGAAGAGCAGGTGACCGCCGTGGCCACGCGTTCAAAGAGAAAGACACGCGCCTGCTTGTTTGGCGTCGAAAGAAAATTGAATTGTCAAGAACGACGATTCCTTCGTATATTGTTTAAAAGTGAAATAAACTTCCGTTGTAAAATATACATTGAGGTAAATTTAACAGTAAACTTTACTTGTTTTAGTTTCATAACAAGGTACATATGCTCCAGAAATGTATATTTTATACTTTTGTTTTAAATAAATATTAATAAATTATAAATTCAGATTCGCAGAACAAATATTTATTATTATTACTATTATTATTATTATTATTATTATTATTATTATTATTATTATTATTATTGAATAAGGTTACTTAAAAATAATTAATTAATTAAAATATAATAAAAATTAATTTCTCAGTTTATTTTGATAGTATCCGCCGTTACTGTTTCCTTGCAAAACAACAGATCAATTAATCTGCGTTGATAATTGGCACACCGTTCTCCAATCTTTTTTTTAAAGCAATGGTCTCTCTACTGTTTCCTATGGTCTCTCGGTACCCCCAGACTACTATTTTGCTGGTTAACATATCCATCCAGATGAAGCCAAACCTCATCACTAAAAAATTCTGCATCAAGACCTTCGCTAACAATTCGCCGTAGCCAATTACAGTAATTCATGCGAGCAGTCCGATCGGGAACTTTAAACTCTTGAGAAGTCCGCTGTTTAAATGCGCACATTTTCAAGTTTTTGTGGCACAGTGTGCACTTCCATACGAGAGATTACATTGCTGCTCATTGCTTATCCTTAATCATTTTTTCGGGGAAGTTGAAGGAACATCTCGAACTTCCTCTAGTTTTCCCTGCGTGAGCACTGTGTTTTGGTGACAACAAATGTGCTCCAGAAATGTACAGATGTTTTATACTTGCTGTTTTAAATATGCATTAAAAATTATTAATTCCATATCCGCAGAATAAATTTATTATTAGTGTTGTTATTAATAATAATTAATAATAATTATTTTTAATGAAATAATATAACTTTTAAAATAAAAGTACTTTTGAAAGAGCGGGCTCAGTAGTCAGTGACTAATAATCACTGGTGAAATTATCAGTGAAAGATAGTCACTCCTTAATGATACATCACAGCCTTGCCCTTCATCCCCATTATTTAACCTTAACATAAAGGTTTTGGAATTCTCTGCAACAAAAATAATAAAGGTAGTTAGGTAATTGGTAAAGGTGAAAAGGAAATTATTTATTATGAATGATGAAAAGGAAATTATGAATTATACATTTGAGTCGGAAACAAACAAACCTCACAAAATATGTTCAAAATGCCCTCCATTTGCTAACAAACAAGCATTAACTTGCTTGAGAACATTTGTTGTAACACGATGTAAAGTTTAGTAAATCAATATTTCTTCTTGATTATCAATATACGTTAATTGCAAAAATGCAAAAAATTGCAAAAAATTACATTATTTTGCAAACGATGTAATGTTTGTTCATCAATCATGGGAATCGCTTCCTCGACGTTTCTTTGGACCTCTTCGAGATTAGCCGGTTTGTTTGCATAAACTTTACTTTTAAGGCATCCCCAAAGATAAAAATCTGGTGGTGACAAATCAAACAAACGAGGGGGGACACAAACCTCGAAAAATTATTCTGCTCCAAAAAAGCTCTTTCAAAAATTGCATTGTCGACTGGGCAGTATGTAATGTCGCCCCATTCTACTGAAAACAATGATTTCTCTCATCCTTTTCAAGAAGGGATACAAAATTTCTCAGTATATTCTCTTATGTATCCACCGTAACCGTTTCTTAGAAAAACAACGGATAAATTATTCTGCGACGAGAAATCGCACACTATACTCCAATTTTTTTTAATGCAGTGGTCTCTCTACTATTTCCTGTGGTCTCTCAGTACACCAGAGTCCACTGTTTTGCTGGTTAACATATCTATCCAGATAAAAACAAGCCTCATCACTAAAAAATACGTTATCAGCCTCATCACTAAAAAATACGCCTCAAGCCCTTCAGTAACGAATCGACGTAGCCAATTCGTGGGCCATCTCGTGGTGCAGAGCGAAGTTGCTCGCCTTTCACCAAGGAGATCGGGGTTTGATTCCCGTTGAATCTCATGTGAAATTTGTTCCAACAAAACGAGTTCGGCTGCTTCACAAGGGCTAGTCCAACCCCTGTGAAGTGTCCTAAACCCTACCCCTATCCTTATTCCTTCCTAATTCTGGCCGCTGGGTAGTGACGCAGGTGCGCGCGGTAGGAGGCGCGTACGCGGAGATGCTACCTGGCGGTCCTCTTGACAACCGACTGCGACGAGACGCGACAGACAATATTAACGGAGGATTACTCCAAAAGCGCTGTAATTAATGGAGGATTACTCCGAAAAAAGGCTTGGAGACGCGTTGCGTCAAAGTAGACGCCAAAAATTAAAAAAATATAATAATTCATGCGAGCAGCCCGATCAGGAATCTTGAAGCTCCTGATATTCCGCAGTTTGAACGCGCGCGTTTTGTGCAGTGCGCACTTTCATATGAAAGATTACATTGCTGCTGAAGTTTCCTTAATGTTTTTGGGAAATTTAAAGTACATCCCGAACTTCCTCTAGTTTTCGCTGCGTGAGCACTAATTCGGCGACTGCGTTTCCGATCAAACACACCTCCTGTCTCACGATAGCACTTCACTAACCGAAATATGGTACTCTTGTTCGGAATAGACTCAGATGAAAATTTTTCTCTGAAAGCTGCCCGGCATTCTTTGGCAGATTGCGTTCGGAAATACTCTTCCATCACAAAACTGCGTTGTTCTACGCTGAGGCGCATCGTAAGTTAACTGTGAAAAAAGGAAACTATGAATGAAGACGCGGCCTGCTTTGTTTTGAGAAGGTAAGATACACAGAAGCAGTGTTGCAAAACTTTCACTTTTCTCTCAGTACCTTAAACAATAGGATCGCGTTTTATACTGATCACCATATGCGTGTGTGTGTGTGTATGTATGTACATAATTATATATATATATATATATATATATATATATATATATATATATATATACAGCAGAAACCTCTCCTCAGTTACCAGGGGGCTGTCGCAGTCGAGAAAGCACGCAAAGACCCCTCAACTCCCAGGTCACCCATTCCCTTGGACACGGGTCGCCATGTACAGCAAACACACGGGTGGGCTTTCAGCATACAGATAAGACCAGCAATAAAGAAAAAATGGGGTGATAAAAGAATGGTGTCATGAAATGAAAAGTAAGAGAATGAAAGATGGAGAAAGGGACGCTGAGAGCTTTTCTGCAACCCTCCGTCACAACGTGGACCAACCTACCTTGCCAGGTAAAAACTCAATATTGTCATTGGCAGATCGTTCTCTGAGTTTGTGCACCTGCCAAACTCAACCTCAGGATGACCTGCCTACCAATCAGAAGCGAAAAAGGCAAAAATATCACCAGCATAACTTCGTTACATGAGAATCCTCACAAGTTTATTAGCAAAAAGAGATTAACTTCTACCACCTACATGTTCTATAAGTTTCTCACATTTATTTTGAACCACATGTATACATTTCGGTTCGCTATAAAATATTTTAATTGAAAAAAAAAAAAATTGCTGCCCTTCAGTGACTCCCACGGCAACTCCCCATTCAGCTATTATGTTATTTTGCGCCAGTCTCCACACTCACACTCATAATTCAGCAATTTTGATTTTCTACTGGGTAACGCTTTCAGCATAATTTTGCTCACTCATAGATCTAGAGAAAGGCTTTTGATAATGTGAATAGAATATTGCTTTGGAGAATTCTTAAAATAGGAGCTATCAAATGACTATACACTGGAAAAACAATGATAAATTAACGAAGGAAATTCGCACAAATAAAGGAGTGTGACAAATTGCAGCCTCTTGTCAAGAATTTTTAATATTTAAATGGATGACATGTTCAGAGCATGGAAGGCATGGGTAGGTAAAGGAATTCATCTGAGGAAAATGTTTATTTTAACTCCTTATGCTAGGCTGACGACCAAATAATCTTGCAAGATAGTGAAGACAAGCTACAATACATGGTGTATTATTTATATAATATTGAAAAAATATACAATTTTAAAATTTCGACCAACAAAACAAAAACAATTGCTTTTAAAAGCAAATTCCCATATAGAACGAAAATCGTAATTGACAACAAAATTTTAGAACAGGTGACGAATTTTAAGTACTTAAGGTACTTTGTTACGTATGAAAAAGATATGGATTTAGACGATAAATTAAATAAGTTCAGAAATACATGTACAAACATTCAGAAGAATTTTAAAAATAAAACATGTAATGATACACGTATACAGTTCTTTAAGACTATTGCCGTTCCTGTACTATTGTATGGAAGTGATTCAAAAGTAATGTTGGAAAGAGATGAAAGTAGATTTCAGGTGGCAGAAATAATTTTTTTTCGAAGTACTCTAGGACACATCCTCCTAGATAAAATGAGGAATAAGGGTATAAGAAACAAGGTTCGGTCTTCAATATATCCCACAAGGAAGGAGAGATGTAGGCAGGCCAAAGACAAAGTGGACACCGAAACAAGTTGACGCCTAATCCTTGTTGGCAGAATAACAATAATATATTTTTGATTATACAATGTAATGATTAAATTTGGTTATATTAATTTAAATTAAAGGTAATAACTGTTTTACAACCATATAAATTACAGTAGATTTAACGACTAATATTAGATCCACTTTTGAACAAAAACTCAAGAACTCTTCGGTCAGCGTCATACTATGAAAAAGGAAGGTTCTTCCTGTATCACAAACATCTGCTCGGGAAGACCCTCTCTGACTAGAGAAGTTAAAAGTCACGTGTGAAGCTTCACCAGTATTATCGACTTTCAAGATGGGAATCGGTCGTCATTTTTCTGTTAAATAACTTGAATAATTCAGAGATATAAGAAATTGATCTTTGATACAAAAAACCATGGAAATAGAAACAAAAAAATAAAATTTATAAAAAGAAATACGGAAAATTAATATGTAGTGATACACATTTCCAAGAAAAATATGCAAAATAGTTAACAATTTGCAGAAATATAATGCTTATTGAGATAACAGGAATGATACGCAGTAAAATATCAAGATCAAATGGTTGGAAACTGAATGTTTCGTGAACATTGCAAACAAGCACACTTTCTGACTTCAAGGGAGATCTGCACTTGCATTTAAAACCGGAATATGAATATGCATGGGGAATGAACAAATGAACCAATATTTTTCTCACCTTGAACTCCATTTTTGCACCCATCTTCTCAGCCTGTTCAATTGCTCCTGCATGTGGCCAACATTCACCATCTATTTTTAAACAAAAGAATAGACAGAAAATAACCAAAGAAACTATATTAGCTACCCTAAAAGAAAAGTTTTATCCCTGAAGTACAAATATAATTTTATGTTTGATCAGCTGATTCAGAACAAGAGGGCATCATACTACTAATCTAGTTGTTAAAAGTTGGACTGATAATTAGATGATATTGTGACCAGGCAAGAAGACGAGCATTATTAGTTTGCTTGTCTGAGAATTCTTGTCTTACAATAGCAAAAAATTATAGTTCCCACTAGGAAACAGACAAAGGTGTTATATAAAAAAACACTACTCATAATACAGTAAAACTTGTCTAAGGCGCAACCTGGATAAGGCGGAAACCTGCCTTAGATGGAAAAATCTCAGAACGGACATTTTTAAATGCAAAGTACACAAGGTAAGCAGAAACTTGCCTAACGCAGAAACGGAAAGGAATTTTTAATATGGCAGTATTAAAAATTCTGGATACAACGGAAAACAAATATTGTTTTAAAATTAAATACTGGCTTAAGTGTGGCGTCATCATACCACTAGACTCTCAGACCCGTGCTTGTCCATTTCTCAGCTACCCTCATTCGAATTGTTGTTTCCCACGCTGCTTTGCGAATGCCATTGTTTATTTGTAATAGCTCTGACCTTATCAAGCCCGTGTGAAGGAAGGACAAACACGAAGTGTGATCCTTCCAGTTCTTGCAATGCTTGATTTGGGTTCTGTGGTTTTAAATGTTTATTATTGTTGAATTCGATTACTTGCAGGTTTTGTGTTAATGAAGTGCTTATGATGCCAGGAGGCAAATTGAAAAGGTTAACTCTTGGTGGGAAAATTAGACGAAGTAAAGAACGCGAACACTTTAACACGTCTGTCAAGGTTGTGGAAAAAATTTGAAGTTGGGAAAACTCAAGTGTATGACACCTTAAAAACAAAGACAAAATCAAGAATGGTGGTTTAAAGAATTTTTTTATAGGTTGCCACAATATTCACGGGAACCTAAGCAAATAACCGAAGCCTAAATCATAGGATGAATACATATGTTCCTACAGAAAGTGAAGAAAATATTTTTTACTTTTTATGAGATTGTTTCATTAGACTTTGTGTTGCTTTTCTGTATGTCATTTTCTTTGTCTCCCCGGGACATCGTCGTTTCTTTGAAATGTATTAGGTGAGATAAACTACTCATATAACGTATTCCATTTTTCAACGACTGCATTTGCTGAATTGACAGATTTTACTGTAAACCTGAATAAGCCTGTATAAGACGAAAGAAAATGTTTGACCCAAACGATCCGGCTTGGACAGGTTTTACTTAAAATTTAGAATTTCAAGAACCTGAGAACAATCGCAGTTTATTTATCATCAAAAATTATAAAAACCATGTGATGTATGGAAGAAATAAAACTACATTTAATGTTCAGAAGCAAAGCAAAAGACAATCACAGCATTTGCTCAGTGGGTCACGGGAAACTGGAAGAAAACCTGAATAAAATGGGGCCATAGGTTTATTACAATAGTCTTGTTATAGGCATAACAACATTTAAGGTTACGGCGGTATGGGTATTATACTAAAAAATAAGCGAAAACTATTCATATTTTCAAAAACATTTCCATCATTTAAAAATCAAACATGAAAGAAAAGACTAAGAAAAAATATATTTTCAATATAGTAGTTGTAGGAAGAAACAGGAAAAAATTATATTTCTGTAATATTCGAAAATCAGAGATCAACGAAAATCGGACCTATGCAAGCAGCCTTTGTTTGTGTTGCAAGCAGCCTTTGCTGTGAGATAATATTTAAAGAAATATTTGGTCATTTTTAAGAAAATTTTGATAATATCCTTGAGGCTTCACGTACCTCCAAAAATCAAAATATTCGTTTGTAATTCAAGGGGACACGATATCAAGATCGATCGAAGAATGCCAATTTTGGTGAAAATCTGTCTACGGTTTAACCGCTAGCGTCGTTCACAGACGGTGGGATGGACGTTTTACCGTAAACCAATGTTTCGGTATCAAGTATCCACAAAACTGTGTATAGCACTACTCTACGTCAGTAGTATGCGAGAAAGTAAAAATGACTGTTTTTCTGATGTGTCACGTTTCTTGTGCATCAACGATAGGAAATAGAAATCGTAGAAGACATTCAAATCCGTGACATTGAGGATATTGAATGAGGTACGAAATTTCTTACCTCTTTTTCCCAATGTCAGTACAACATTTCCTAGAACCTTGGCTGCTAGAACAGGGGCAATACAGCACAATCCAATGGGTTTCCTGGCTTCATGGAATTCCTTCAGAACTCTTGCAACTTCTTCATTAACGGAACAATCGGCTCCTTTCAATGCAAAGTCACTCCTGTACAAACATATCCACGAAAAAAAACAGTAAAAAAGAGAACACCTATCATGCAAATCATTACTAGAATTTATTGAAGTAAATGTTCACAAAATAACTGCACTTAACGTTATGAACAGGAGACGGATTTATATGGAAAACAATTATAGGAAAAATGTAAATATATATGTAGTTATTTTTATCAAGATATGGACTTAGTATGATAAAAAATTACTATGGTAAATATTATATTTTAATCAAACTATACAAAGAATATAATGGATGCGCAAGCTTTTCATTCATGGCACTGTTTTGTAATGTGAGCTACACACTATAACACAATCTTTATTGCCTGTTACCATAGCAATGAATTATTTCCTTTAAGTGCTCGAAGGTGAACTTTCTTCTATTGTCTCTTAGAAAAGATTTATACGGACTAAAACTGCGTTCAACGCCAAAAGAAGAAATTGGATCATATTTCAATTTTACAATGTCTGTTGGAGATAAATCCCAGTTTATCTTTTCTGTCGAATCATCACTCAACAATGCAAAAACCTTTCGTAGTTCTTCACATCCAGAGTTTTTTGACAGTACTGTGTCCATCTTAGTTTTTACTGCATCTGCAACTTCACCTCGACCACAGTACTATTTACAATTTCAAAGCTTTCACAAAGTGAAAGGTGCATATTTTGGAGAGTTTTGAGTAATTTCGTGATGGATGAAAATGTATGCAAAATGTAACTTAGATAATTCTTCACACTTGTGTCACAGGCAACTGTTTTCGCGGTATCAATTGAGTCCGCATATTCAGAGTCCAATGCAAGGAAAACATTCTTAATAGTCTGCGTGCTCGGCATAATACTCAATTTCTAGCTGCCACGTTCCCCAACTAGTTAGAACTGGCTATGGTGGCAAAGGAATTTCAAGGTGCATTTCTATCTATATATTAACTCGACTTGGAAGTTTCATTGATTGATTAGGGTTTAGAAGGAGCTGCAACTACCGAGATGATTATTAAGGTTTATGGGCGCATCAACAGCTACGGTCATTGCCGCACGAATCAAATTATTTTAAGAACAGTACGCTGAATGACACTGCACTAGGCAGATTATAAATCCCGAAGGCTTCGGACTCCAGCCGGCGGCGCTAGCCGAATGTGTTTACTACGCTCCGTGAAGTCACGAAGGTTAAGCGCATTCGAGACTCGCGGGTTCGTGGTTGGGCGACCGGCCAGGAACCCCGGGATCTAACGGTGTCGAGCCCTGGCCGAAGGGATAAAAGGCACTGACTGCGACGTGACGAGACTTGACATATTAAAAGTAAAAGCACATTAATGGAGGATTACTCCCCAGTGCAAAGCGCTCAACGCCCCTTAAGGGGCTTGGAGACGCGTTGCGTCAAGGTGTAGACGCAACAAATTAAAAAAAAAAGAACAGGACGCACTGTGGCAGTGCCAAGCAAAAAACATTTTAAAAATTCCAAAGTAAAACGTAAGTAGAACTGAAAATGAACGTGTCCAATTATAAAAAAGTTTGACAGAATATAGACAAATAAACATTTTGAAATCTCCAACTAAAAGCCAAATAATTGGCATTACCCTCTTCTCTCAGATAAGGCTGTAGATGTTAGTCTCTCGTGAAAAGCTAAAAAGCTTGCAGAGAGAAGATTCGTCATTTCCAGGTAACTCTCTAGCTAGCAAGGTGATGCCTTCGGCGACAAGCTCTTACCTCAGAACAGTGCAAGAGAGCATGCCCCACAGTAAGATTCGTCTCGCAATTATCGCAGGTAGGGAGTGGGTCGCCGCGGAGAGGGTACCTGACCGATCTGAAGGCGTGCCAGAATAATATCCTCGCGCCTAGAATCACGAGACGAGCAAAATCAAGGCTTTATGGAATTCTTGATTCTCGTGAGCGTGAAATAGAGTTCTGACACTCTGTTTACCATGAATATAGAGCGTTTCACATATGCTTTAGAGTCAGCTGAGAAGACGTAAGGAATGTCAATAGACGACTTCTGGGTGGCTGTTTTCGCGGCTTGATCGGCTAGTTCGTTGCCTGCGATTCCCACATGGCCTGGTACCCAACAATACTAATAGGCCATAGTGGCGAGATAATAGACGGTGAAACAGATCTTGAATAGTTGTAGACAAATGATCCGAGGGAGAAAGAGACAAACGTGACTGAAGTGCACTTCAGGAATCACTGCACATAACTACTCGTTACGCACTTGATTCTATATATTTCTTGCGGCACATCGAACTAATCGGTAGAGAATACACTGCACCATGGGTGAATTTTGAATGAGATAGTGGACGTTCTACAGCAGAATGCACATGCCACAGTCTCTTGTGACAGAGCCGTCAGTGTACAAGAAAGTATGTTCAGGACAAGCTGCTCTCAACTCACTGAAGCGTTTCAGATGTAATGGGCGCATTTGATTTAGGGATGTTGGATAAGCTGAAGTCTATTAGAGGTCGGAGAAGTTCCTAAGGAAGGACCAGATTTTTGGGGTTTCACAGAGGCAGGAAGTTTCAGGTTAAGCTCTTGCAACAGTGTTATTTATTTTTTAATTCTTTAATTTTATTTTTACGACAAAAACAGTTAAAAGCTGAGTCTGACGGGCTACGGGGAGAACTGAATTCTGTGCACGTTTTCAAAACTCAGTGATCCCTACCCTAAGCCATATACTAATTCAATATTGAATACAGAAAAAATGAGCGCTTTTTGCAAGGATTGTTAACAAAAGTATTCGCTCCAATGTAATAAAATCTATTTTCAAGGGTAAATCAGCCATAAATTTGGGCTCTTATCACGGAATAATACTTGACGATAATACTGCCCCGACAACATGAGGAACAATAATATGAATTTTAATTATATTTCCAAACTGAATTCTAGAAGACGTGCACAGATAATAAAGTTACATTTATGGCCCGAAGTAAAACAAGAGTCCATCTCAGCATTTGCTCAAAGGATCAGGGAAACTGGACGAAAAACCCGGGTCATGACCCGGAGGCTGCGGTACAATAGTTGTTTCAGATTGTTTAAAATTATATCGTCCAAATAGTAAAATATACATTAAATATCTCAGTTAAAATTAATGTTACTTTCCTTGAGTTGCTCAGTATAGTCTCTAATTGTATAGAAACAGTTATGCAGCAGAAACGATTTCACTTGAGATTGAAACTTTTCTATCGAATTGAATCGTTTAATGTCATCTGGCAAGGTGTTGTAAAATAATGTACACGTATTGTATGTGCATTTTTTGTAATGAGCTGTTGATACTGTCACCTGGTGAATATGATTACTACGCTGAGTGTTATAGTTATAGACATCGGCGTTTTCTGAAAATATATTTCCCCCCTAAGGAAGTCATTTTTGACAGAGTGAAAGCGAAGCGGATACCACGGGTTTAGGTAAAGATGGTCTACTGAGTATAATGTTTGGCCTAAGTACAAGAATGCTCGCTGAGATGGAAAATCCAGCTCCGACACTTTCGAATCCTACGAACCGGCAAAATTTCTCGTCTACGGCAAAGAGACGGTTCTCCAGCTTCAGCCAAAGACACTCGATATGGCTCGTGCGATAGACACCTGTGCTAATGCGGATTCCGGCATGATGAATGGTATTCAGAGGTCGTAACGATGGTGACGCTGAGACGTATGCAATGCTGTCATAGTCCAAAACAGATCGAATAAGTGTCCTAAACAGCAAGAGATACGATCGACGCCCCATGAGGTACTACTAAGGGTGCAAAGTAGGTTTAAAGGTGATACACATCGACTCTGTAGGTTACGAACATATTTTCGGCTTGTCAGGTTTTTGTCGTACGTCAGATCGAGAAAGGAAGCTGCACCAACACACGGAAGTTTGTGGTCTCTAAAAAACATCTGGGGGATTGTGGAGGTGATATATCCTGCAGAATTGGGTGGATTTGGATTTTGAGGCGGAGAACTTAAATCCAGTTTTTGCGGTCCACTCATTCAGTTTATTCAGGACGAATTGTAATTGCCTTTGAATAACGCTCATACTCTTAAATGAGCAGAAAATGCCAGAATCATCAACAAAAAGCAAGATCTCGTACGACTGATTATGTCGCTGATTGCAATGGCAAACAAGAGTGGCGTTCAAGATTGATCCTTGGAAACTCCATTATCTGAGTGACTGGAGGCTAATTTTCCACCAACGCGGACTCAAAACGATCTTGAAGAGAGGATGTTCACAAGGAACAACAAGTCCCCAAGAGAGCAAATTGCGATGTAGACCGTGCCTCCAGGTCATGCTATAGGCCTTCTCAAAGACGAGAAGACTTCTACGTGGTGTTGCAATACGAAGTGGATATCTGCGAAGCGAGAGTTATGCAAAGTAGACCGAGTGCTCTGCTATGTCTTCTGGGGAGGTGATCAGGTTTCTGTTCACCAAGCAATCCTGGGACGTTCGAATGGCGACGGACCTTTCGCCGTACCACTTACGGCAAGAAAGAGAAGAAACATAGGATCTCTAAGACGTTTCGCTTTAGCGTATAACTTTTCTAACTATGGCTCTACATCTCTCGTATTCGATTAAATTTTCGATTGTAGGGAACCAATTGATCCTTGCCAATGCTCGTTTCCGCTCAAGGACCGCGGTGGCGCAGTGTTCGTTCCACCAGGATAGAGGAGGACGTTTTGGTCGGTCCGTCGTTCACGGTATGCCGGCGTTTGAAACATTGAGTCCAAAGAATGAGAAATGGGTGGAGGCAGTTGAGAGATGCGAGTCACAAGCTCATCTTCCGACTTGGCTTGCCCAGGCAGGTCGTTGCAAATATTTATCAAGATAGTACGGAATTTACACGAACGCAAGATGTCTAAATCCTGGTTCGCACGTCCATTTCTTTGGACACTAGGGATTTTCTGACAAATGCAACGATTCTGCCATGGGCACGGAGGTCATCATCGTCTTGCCTTTAAGAAAAAAAGCCTCGAAGAGAGAGTGAATGTGCAGGAAGATGTGTTTCCTGTGGAAGATAACGGGTCTACATCGAGAGATTATCAACTTCAATTGGTCTAAACGAGTACGAAAGGCATTTAGATTCCATGAGAGGAGAGCAATGATTTTTAGGTGTTAAGTTTTTTCTATCTTCTAGAGGGATTTCATGTTAGGTTTCTTTTTCTTCTTTTTCCTCCTTTGTGGAAATGTGATGGACAAGCTCATATGGTGCATCTCATCTACGGCAGAGTCGCCTTTACTGTTGCTAGAAAGGATCGCATGTGTGAGGATACGTTTCACCATCTTTTAACCTTCCACCGGTCGCGCCTATTTCTATCACATGAGCGGTCGCGCGTTGCACAAAGTACAACACGTTGTTTTGCTTCAATTATTGGTCTCATTTTAGATTAAATGTATTAACTTATTTTAACCATTTTATGATCAAAATAGAATGTGTTTTGGGGTATATAAATATTAAATTTGTTTATTATATTAAAAACAGACAAAAATAAATGTAAAGAACCATTTATTTTTCTTTGTATCACAACACAAGTAAATTATTACATTTTGTTGATTACTGACAATTACTGCAATTTTTTTTTTGTAGAGTGAGTTTTGCAAACGAAGCGACCGCACAGACTACATGTCATTGTTGCGGAGCTGTTTTGAGACCTCCCGCTAAGGCTGCATGTTCCACGCTTCTTTTTTTCTTGTGGACTCGATAAAGCTGAAGTTGAGGGTTGTGGATATTGGAGCTGTATAAATGCTTTGAGGTCTATTGGAAGGCAAGTAATTGTGCTCCTGGAATACATATGTTCCTTCATTAGTTCAAGGGACATTTTCAAAAAAATTCTACGTAAAATGGGTCTTTCATTTGCTTTCAGCATTACGTACCTCTCCTGGCTATTTACTCCAGCTATATTTATAAGAGCGAAAAAAATCGATAGAGGCCATCTTCTTGTTGTTCTGGCTACACTATAGTAGCACGTAACTTGTCCAGCGTGTCCACTCCACCTTTGGTCCTATTATAATCCAGAATATCTGGTTTCCACTTTCCTGATCTATCTGTCCACTATCATGCATCGTAGACATCAAAATAACCGCTTTATTAATTTTGTTTATATACGAAACGAGAGTTCGGTCTTTTTGGTAACCAAATATTGAAGAACCTATAGCTCTTGTCTTGTTAGGCAAAAATTCTGGAGGAATGACGCTTTTTTTCTCATTATTCCTAAAAGTGTAATACTTCTTGATATAAGGAATGTGGCCAGAGGCATAGAGGTATACCAGTTATCGGTAGTTAGGTTTCTGTTTGTATTGACTAAGTCCTCAACAAGACGCTTTACAACTTCTTCTGGCGAGTTTGAAACAGTATGGGCCTGGTGGTTGTTTACCGACATATACCTCCAAATTTCCACAATAAAATGTCTTTGCATCTGCCATTGCATACATTTTGATGCCATATTTAGCAGGTTTCGATAGTATGTACTGTATCCATGAACAGCGGCCACGAAATGGGTGCAACATTTCATCAACTGTAACAAGTTCACTCATGCTGTAAGATTTATATTTTGAACAAAGCTGTCAAAAATATATCTTATGGCAGCAAGTTAATCCAACTTCCTTCTTTCCTGCCGGGTTGTGTTATCATCAAATCGAAGGCTCCTCAAAATTAGTAGAAACCTGCGATAACTCATAGCTACTCTCAGAAGTGTCATTCCCGTTCCATTCTTTGCCCATAACTCTTCCACATTTACCAATCGTCCTTTTTTCAAGCCGATTTGGATAAGGATACCAATAGTAGCCAATAGTTCTTCTCTGGTTAGATCAGTGCAATCTCGGGGCCGCCCATACATTGGGCGTAATTCTTCGATTTTTGCATTAGTGTGTCTCAGAATTTCATCAATGTTTACATAAAAAAGTTTCAAAAAACAGTCAATTGGAGATTCAGAATCTCTTACTATTTTTCTAGAACCAGGTCACATTTTTACAATATTTTTTTCTTGATTTTTGAAGATTTCAATAAACTTTGATTTGTACCATGTCGTAACTTTATCCTTCCCAACATAAAAATCTTCAGCCCTTGTTTCATCTGCATCCTTCCGATCACTATCCTCAATTTCAGTTTCAGACTCCTGGTCAGCATTTGTTATTTCTTCTTCACTGAAACCAGAATCGCTTTCCTCAAAATTTCCTTTTGATTGATTTTGAGCTCTGCTTTCATTCTCTTCTTCTAATTCTTGCAAAATTCTAGGAATATCTTCAAGTTTTACCGGTTCCCACCTAATAAAAACATTCCGAATGTGTACTATGCTAATCACTAACATTAAAAATAAGAAAAATAAAAAATAGTTGCACTTACATTTTGTAACAAACAGCTTAGGAAAGAATAAACGTGACGGATAACAATGAGAGCGAGAGCGGTCGCGCGATGTATTCCGTACAACTGTTACGCACGCTCTGACTAAATTGTTTATGGGCAGAAAAGTAGTCGCAACAATTGGGTGGGGTGGGGCAGGCGGCAAGAAGAGTATTGTTTCGAGGAATAGCTGGCGCCAATATTCCAAGGAGCTGATGAGAAGCGAAAGACAGCTAAAATAAGGCAGATGTACAAAATACAACAGCGCGACCGGTGGAGGGTTAATGCAGGCGACCGATGTCTTAAAATAGGTCCTTTCGGCCTTAATTCCCAAGGTTCACGCATTTGGGTGTTTGCTGAGGCACTTTTAGTTGCCTTTTTTCTTGTTTCAGATGGTGTCTGCGTCACCGCACTGGGATGACCAAGGCAAACAGCAATTTATTGGGTGGTGTTACATCAGCATCTGACGTAGCCCAGCCTCAGCGAGGACTGTTCTCCGGAGCGACTTTGCAGCGGCCATCGGACAGATCGGCGACACTCAAAAAGCACAGCGGGAAGCAGCTAACAGAACCTCGGAGGGTCGGACTGGACTAGCGGGGTGGAGTGTCGGCAGGGCCAGTTAGGCCAGGGCCGATCTCAACCGACGGAGGGGTGGAAGGACGTCGGCATGGCTAGATTGGGCCTAACTGAACCGACTAAGGATGTCCGCAAGGGCCAGCTTGGACCGATCTGAACCGATGGCGGAGCGAAGGGCCCGTACACACAGGCGACGAGCTCACAAGTAGCATTCGTCCTTCCGCCAAGCAGAGGTCAAGCTGTTATATATAGGCACTTACTGCTGAGCGGCTCGTTTCACGGCGGACCCACGTCACTGTGCTTACGTGGACGCAAGCTGTCTGTCATGTGATAATATCTTCCAGAGACACTTGATAGGCAAAGTCACATACAGAGGTTGGTTGTATCTCAACACTTATTTGGCAACTCGAGGAGGATTTTGACATCAAGTTGCTGGCAAAACTCCTGGAGAGGGTCACCGGATTTACGGCGGGGAACCGTCGACGCGCTTCAGTTAAAGGCACTTTCTCACAGAGCCTGATTTTCTGTATTTCTCTTTCTTTTTGGATAGGGTATTTGTTTGATTTGGATGGTCTCCCATACAGTTGACACATTTGGGGCCAGTTTCGCAATCAAAGTTATGACATTCTTGGGCGCAAACCATACAGACAGCGCATGCAGCACTGCAGGGTATGGCCGAATCTGACACTTAAAGCAGCGCAGAGGGTTCGGCACATACTGTCGCATACGCAAACTGTAGAAGCCACACGAGATATTCTCCTGAAGAGAAGGGCGGTCAAATGAGAGGATCGGCGTTGAGGTGTGGATGGGTACCGAGTTCACCTTCCGCTGAGTCCCCTGGACGTCCGTAACTCCCTCAGGCAGGAAGGTTTCCAAGTCTTCCTCGGTTACGGTGGCGAAATCGTTTGGTGATTTACTACACACCTACACAGGTGTAAGGTAGGGTGGGTAGACACTTGAACCTGGAGGCCGGCTTTTCCTTCACTTTCAAATCTCTATTTGATCCGACACTCGAGAAGAAAGGTTCCAATACGTTGACGAACAACTACCTGGAACTTCTCTAGTTTCTCTATGGTCATGGCATTTATTGAGCTTACGCTCATATTGTCTCTCCTTCGCTGCACGTCATTACAAGAAAGCGGGGTTTTGATGGCTTGTCACTTTCTTTGTACAAGCTTTCTAAATTTACATTCCTTTCATTTAATGTCCTCTTCCTTTGGGAAGAGAACACGGGGAGGGGGAGGTTGTTTTTGAATCCAAGAGAAGGGATTCCAATTCACCCTGTGGAGACCAATACGGGGACACTCCGTTGGAGTGCCAGGGTTGCCGCGAGGATATAGCAGGGAGTGGCATGGCTTCTTCCCCGCCGCACACTTGCAGGACACCATGACACACCCTACTCACCCTGGAGTTCAGTCACAGACCTAGTCCCAGCGTATTGATCGGGAGTGGGTTAGCTGTTCGTCTAGACTGCTCGTCTAGAAGACGCAGAGGCCAAAGAAAGCGTGTTGGGACTTGCAAGGTGCAGAGACCTCACCTCAGTCACCAGAGCTCACTGGTGTTCGCCGTTAACGGGGCTAGATCAGGTCAACTTACAAACATCTGGCATCAAGGCGGCAGTCGAGAATGCATGCACAGACCCATCAATTTTCATTATTACGTACTCATGTGTAAGAAATAATATCAATGTTGGTATAACGAAAGTATAACTCCATTATTCCATACTAATATGTATGTAATAGTACCAATGTATAATTGTAACAAATGTCATTCACCAGACCAATAATCATGACTCCTCAATTCAAGATACAAGACAATATTAGAGAACTAAAAGCAGAAAGTTGGATAATTAGTATTAAATGGATAAAATCTTACAACAATAACAACGGTAAGCGGACTAGCCAACAAAAAGCGCAAGAGCCGCCAAGAAGAAAGCTTCGGAAAAATACCATCACAGAAGATGATAAACAATTACAAGCAGAAACCCTAGATGGATGGAAAAAGAAATGGCAAGAAACAACAAAGGGACCAACAACAAAATACTTCTTCCCAACTGAAGATTGATTGAGTTTAAGGGCGTTTCAACAGCGAAGGTCATTGGCGCCCGTGTCAAATTATTTTAAGACCAGTACGCAGTGTCAAGCAAAGAAAAATTGAAATTTTAAATGGAAAGCAAAGTAACACTGAAAAGGAACGTATCCTAATAAGAGGGGTTGGCAGAAAAGCCAGATAATTACTTTCAAATCTAGGACTAAAAACCAAATAATTGGCATTGTCTTTTTCTCTCAGATAAGTCCGTAGGAGTTACTCTCTCGTAGAAAGCAAAACGTTTGCAGAGAGAAGATTCGTCATTTTTAAGAATCTCTGCTACGGTGGTAGCAAGGTGGTGCTTTCGGCGGCTCTCTCTTATCTCACCACAGTGCAAGCGAACCTGCTCCACGATAAGCTCTATTTTTCAGTATTTACATATAGGGGTGGATCCCACGGAGGAGATACCCGTGGGAGAAATGGCAGTGACCGATCCGAAGGCGTGTTAGAATGATCTCCTGTGCTGTAGAGATCACGAGATGAGGAAGACCAAGGATATATGGAATCCTTATTCTCGTGAGCTTAAAATCTGAATTCTGCTACTCTGTTTACCATTCACTTAGAATAGAGCGTGTGATAAAGAGCTTAGTGTCTTCTGTGGGAACTGTAAAGGTGTCTCTCTTTTCTTCGTGCGTACTTTGCTGCTTGGTCAGCTATTTCGTTTCCTCTTATGCCCATGTGGCCAGGGATCCAACAAAAGACGAAAATATAGCGGCGAACCAATAAATGATAGATAGATAGATAGATTATTAAAGTTCGCTTTGAGCTAATGCTCGGTGGCAAACATTATTACAACTAGATTACATTATTACTAGATTACAACATTATTACAACTAGATACGACAATTACAAAACTATTACGAATATTTACAAATATAATTACAATTAGAATTAGAGATTAATATCCTAGTTATAATTAATTTTGAGTTATCTATATGTTGACTTATAGCTTTTCTAACACTTCACTTCACTCCACTTCACTTCATTTCACTGCGCTGCACTACACTACACTCCCCACCCCTTCCATGCCCCCACCACACTTCACTTCACTTCACTTCACTGTATAAGAGACATGACCATATTATTAATAATACTAACGATTATAATAATGAAACTAATAATAATAATAATAATAATAATAATAATAATGATAAAAGTCCCAGTATTATTAATGATGACCTACATAGAATTAAGTATATTTTTAAATTTCACTACATTAGAAGGAAGAGTCTCTAGTGCTTTTGCAGGTAGTTTGTTCCAATCTACTATAGTACGATTCACAAAGGAGAACTTGCCTACATCAGTTCTTTGCTTTCTACATCGTATTTTCCAGGGACGGTCTCCTCTACTTTTATAATCAGGTTTCTGTAATCTTTTACTGAGGTCTGCCCATGCTGAGTCCCCTTTGTATATCTTGTACATTACGCATAAACGCGCCCGTTCCCGTCTCTTAGATAAGGGTTCCCATTCATCTCGTCCATCAACGCGTCCATGACTTACAAACTTCCCGGCCCGTTTTTGAATTTTATCTAACGCCTCGATTTGCCCTTTTCTGTACGGGTCCCAGCAGGCCGCTCCGTACTCTAAAATAGGACGAACAAGTGAAGTATATGCCAAGGATCGGGCATTCAAACTACTGTTTTTTAGAATGCGCATTACAAAGTGCAGCGCCCTCCATGATTTCTTGACCGTATTGTTAATATGATCCGACCAGCCCAAGTCGCTACGCAGGACCAAACCCAAGTACTTACAGTTTTTTACACGCGGTATATCGTTAGTTCCTAACTTGTAATTCGAGTGTACATTCGAACGAGATTTGGTAAAACAAATGAATTTACTCTTTTCCGGATTTAATTCCATCTTATTTCTGCACGCCCAGTTCCATAAACAGTTAAGATCGTTCTGTAAAACATTTTCATCCGAAGACGCGCCAATACTCCTATATATTATGCAATCATCGGCGAAAAGTCTAACTTTCGATTTTATTCCTGTTGCAATATCATTAATAAACGCTAAGAATAGCAATGGCCCTAACACACTCCCCTGGGGGACCCCAGAGGTTACATCGGCTTTCGATGAGTGTTTGTCACCTATTCTGACTGCTTGAGTTCGGCCCGTAAGAAATTCTTTTATCCACAAGATTATTCGATGATCTAATCCAGTTTTTGACAGTTTTTCAATTAAAAGGCCATGTGGAACCAGATCAAATGCTTTAGAAAAGTCTAATATTACTGCATCGACCCTACTCCCTTCGTCTAATGAATCTGCTATGTCCTGACATAAAGAAATAGTCTGGCTGTCGCACGAATAGCTAGGACGAAAACCGTGTTGATTTTGAAAAAGCCAGTCGGTTTTATTCCAGACTCGTCTAATATATTCCGCAATCATGTGTTCCATCTGCTTGCATACAACTGATGTCAAACTTATAGGCCTGTAATTATTAACAATCCTTTTGTCTCCTCCCTTGTGAATCGGCACTACAATTGCCTCTTTCCAATTTTGAGGAATCGTATTATTATTTACAGTGACGTCCATTAACCGAGCAAGGATGGATTTGGTGTTGGATGTTTATTGTCCGAGGGTCACAAGACGAGAAGGAAGAGACGGATTCGAGAGCGCTTTTAGAATCGTTGCAGATCACTACTTTCCTCAACATCCATTCAGCGAACTTAAGTGCCTCCAAGAGCGCATACTTCTCTGCAGTATAGACGCTGCACTAAGAGTATAATCGGAAACCTCGCGTGACACTACTGCAGTAGAAGGCACATCATACTTTGCCGTTTTGGGAGGAACCATCGGTGTACATGAAGTAATGGCCAGGATACGTAGATTTTATCGCCTGAAATTCAGTTAGGAATGTACTGGCAGAAGTTGAGGATTTAGGGAGGTTAGACAGTTAAGGAGGTCTATTAGGGGCCGGTGGAGCTTCCAAGGGGAAACAAGGTTTCGGGGGGCGGTCACAGGGTTGAGCAATTTTATATTATGCTTCTGTAAAAGCATACGGAGACGGATTCCCAGAGGATGGGGTAACGACTGGATAAGTGCATACGAAGTCAGGTGGGTTAGGTGGAGGACTGCTTGGCGTGAGGGAGTATCCACAGTGGATAATTTCGCGCCATATGAAGCAATCAAAATATCTCGCCTTCAACTCAGAGATGTTTCTCCAGCCTCGGCCAAAAGGCATTCGATGTGACTCGTGCGGTACGCGCCGATACTGATACTTATACCGGCATTGTGTATGGTATTTAATGACCGGAGGGTTGATGGAGACACTGACCTATACACTATGCATCCATAATCCAAAATAGGGCGGATGAGGGTCCTATACAAACGCAAGAGACTCACACAATCAGCGCCCCGAGAGTTACCAATAAGAGGGCGATTTAAAGGAGATACACATCAGCCCTGTAATTTATTGATGTTTTCGCCACGTTCTTGTCGAATGTAAGCCCAAGGAAAGTTGCGGATTCAATAAATGGAAGCTGATGACCCCCCTCCCCCCAGAAAAAGGTCTGGATGATTATGGAGGTGATGAATTCTGCAGAAGTGCATGCAGTTGGTTTTTGATGTGGAGAACTTGAATCCTGTTTCATCGCTCCATTCCTGCATTTTGTTGAGCACATGTTGTAACTGCTTCTCAATAACTTGCATGCTCTTGAAGGAGCAAAATATAGCGTCATCAACGAACAATGATGCCTTGACAGGCTCACGAATTACTAATACAATACTACTGATAGCAATTGCAAACAGAGTGACGCTAAGAATCGATCCCTGGGGGACACAGTTTTCTAACTGGTGACTTGAGGATAACGTGTCACCAAGGCGGACGCGGAAAGATCTTGACGAAAGAAAACCTACTAGAAACAAAGGGAGCCGACCCATAAGGTCCCAAGAGTACAAGGTGCGAAGAATGCCGTACCTCCAGAGTTGTCATATGCTTTCTCTATATCGAAGAAAATTGCTACCAGGTGTTGACGTAGCACGAAGGAAGTGGAGATCTGTGTGGCAAGGGTGAATAAGTGGTCCATGGTTTAGCTGTGCTTTCTGAAGCCACAATGAAGAAGTGTAAATAGATTCTGTTCCAGGAGCCAGACCAGACATGTGTTTACCATTCGATCTAAAAGCTTGAACATATAGCTTGTGAGCGAGATTGGACGGTAACTTGAACGGGTTGTTCTGTCCTTTCTTTTTTAAGGATTAGAAGAGCAATGGCTTCACGCCAAATCCTTGGTAGGGGATGATCAGCTCAAATGTTGTTGAAAATGCGGAGGAGAAAAGAACGAGCGTTTTCAGATAGGTGTTTCAACATTTGATTATGTAGCTGGTCTGGTCCTGGAGCAGAATCTTTCGCACACGCGAGGGCAGAGGAAAATTCATCCATGGAAAAAAGAGCATTGTAATCTTCATCCACGCGACTCGATAAATCTAATTTGCCATTTTCCATTCCTCTTTTGGTTTTTTGAAAGCCAGGAAGATGTACGCAGAAGTGTACGGATATGCTCGTAGTGAGAAGCCAATTCTTCGGCTATATCTTCAGAAGAGGGAAGAATATTGCCATTTTCCAGAAGCCCTGAGGCAGACGGTGAAGGGAGACTTCCACCGATATGTCGGATCTTTCGCCACACTACTTTAGGGGGCGATACGGCAAGGGAGTGATGAAATATAAGCTCTTCAGATCGCAGCCTTACATTCCCGTATGGTCAATCTAGCTTTGGCTCGGGATCTTTTATAATTTATCAGATTATACATGGTTGGAAACCTTCTAAGTTTTGCCAATGTCCGCATCCGATCACGCACCGCAGTAGCACAGTCGGCATTCCACCACGGCACAGCGGGACGCCCTGGGCGACCCGACGACTTCGGGATGGTAATTGAGGCCGCATGAAGAACGGCATCAGTAAAATGGGCAACCATAGCATAGATATCTTTTGGGCAGTTTTCCGATATCCATATTTCTTTCTCGAATGTTTCTCACTCAGCTCGATGGATTAGCCAGCGAGGGCGGGCAACGTTTAGGTTGAAAATATCGAAGCTTACCAGAATGGGAAAGTTGTTAGTGCCATGTAGGTCGCCAAGGACAGACCTCTCAACGATTGTAGAAAGAGAGGAACGGCAGAGAGCCACGTCTGACGAGAAAGTGTTTCAAGCCAAGTGTGTGCTTTCGCCGATATTCAGAAGAATTACATTCTGGTTGTCAATAATATTTTATTTGTCAATAGTATATTGCCTCTCGGGCACGACCTTGTGCCAACCCAGGCGGGATTGTGGGCATTAAAGTCCCCCACAATATCTGCGTCGGTCGGGCAACTGAGGAAACACGCCTTCCAGTTCTTCTTGTGACAACTTGTTCAGGCGGGTATCGACGTCGCAAATAGTGATAGAAATAGTGCGGAAATTCACACAAACGCAAGGTATCTGAAGAGAGGTTCGTACGTTTATTTCTTTAGACACCAGGAAGTCTGTGACAAATGTAGCGACTCCCCCATGGGAGCGGAGGCCATCATCAATGTCTTGCCTATAACAGCAAAAGCCACGAAGAGAGAGACAAAGTGCTCAGGAAGGAGAAGTGTTACCTGCAGGCAGTTAACCACGGATCTATGCGGAGACACCGTCAGCTTTAATTCGTCTAAACGACAAAAGCCATTTAGGTTTCACCCAAGGAGAGCCATAATTTCTAAGGCGTTAAGTTTCTTTGCTTCTAGGAAAGTTATGTGTCGGGTTTCTTCTTCTTCTTCTTCCTTCTCTGTTGAAGGGTGATGCACGGGTTCATGTGGGGATCCTCATTCCCAGCAGAGTCGTCTTGACTACTGATAAGAGTCGCATGTGTTGGAGGACCACGTCACATGTGTTGGAGGAAACATTTACAGTTTTCATTATTTGACATTTCCGGGTTTGTAGGCCGTGGTCTAATGGAGACTTGTCCATACGTTTCGCCTGCAACTGTGGCAGGCAACTTCAGTGGCGTTGCTGGCGGGAGCGAAGTGTTCTGCCTGGCAGCACCGCGATGACGTGAAAGCCTACATTGTATGTTATTTACAGTTTTCGTTTTCTTCTTTGTTTCAGAGACAAGGTATCTGGTATCTGCACATCTCGCCGATGTCAAAGTACACCTGACAGGCAGCATCACGCATAGAGGTAGATTTCGGTGTCTGAGTTTTGCAATTTAATTTCTTCTGCTGTTAACCCAGGGTGTCAGCAAAACTTCGAACAATATTCAAAGGGTTATGCATCTGGTACAGACGTTGTGCCTCAGGAAAGGAAACTTTCTCTGAGATCCGGATCTTCTGGATCTCCCTTTCTTTCAAGACGATGGGGCACTGGTTCGAGTTCGATGGGTGCTTCCCAGAACAATTTATGCACCTTGGATCTACGGGGCAGTCCTTAACACGATTCTTTTCCAAAATGTACGCAGACTCCGGCGCTCATGCAAAGGGGCTGCGTATGGCCAAATCTCTGGCATTTAAAGCAACACAGGGTATTTAGTACATACTGCCTGACACGGAAATTGTAAAAGCTACATACTATTTTCTCTGGCAGAGATGGACGGTCGAAGGTCAGTATCAGCGTTGAGGTAGGGGTGAGTACCATATTCACTCTCTGCAGGATCCTGTAGATGTTAGACACATCAGAAGGTTGAAAGAAGGCTTTTAGGTTTTCTTCCGTTTCTGACCTAAAGTCCTCGTGGTTCACCACATTCTTACTGAGGTTTAAGGTCGGGTGGGCGGACACATGCACCTGGAGGCCGGCTATTTCCTTTAGGTCTGAGATTTTGTTAATCTGTTCGTCAGTGTGGCATTCGAAGAGGATTGTGCCGTTTCTCTAACACGCCACCGCCTAAAACTTGCCTTTTTTTCAATTTCTCTGGCCAGTTTGATGGGACTTACACTCTTCAGTGTTTCGCCATCGTTTCTAAACATGAGGAAACGAGCTTCGTTGGTCTATGGGGCATGCATCGTCTCTTTACTGTAGCGGCACAGACCACCACGAGGTATTTCGGTCATAATCCTTTTCAGCCACAGGAAGTCGAACAAAGGGATGGAAATGCCCAACGGCTTGTCAAACCTACGCCAAGGAAAAACTCCTGACGTCATGGGAAGGGCGCGTCTCGTCTTGTGAAAGGGCGCGAATGCCTACGTCACAGGGCGGTTAATAGATTAGGCAGATGGTGCTACTTGACGGTTCGTACGCCAAGATGAGACAAGTCACGTGACGCACAACCCGATGCGTGATTGGCGGAGAGCCACCGCGTCATCGTGACGGGAGAGGGAATGGCGCGTGCCATAAATAGGGAGAGAGGAGCTTCCCCAGTCTTCTTATTTGAAAATTCTTCGGTGAGCGCTTCTGCTTCTCTGAGTCGGAACTGGTTCGGCTCATTTGAGTATCGCGCCGCCGTATGGCTGCCGAGTGCCGCGATCAGTGTCTCGCGCTGAGGCGTTAGCCGCCGAACGTGAACTGGTACGAGCGTGGACGTTACCGCGTGTACGCACGCAAGCGTGTCCGTCCCACATGTGCAGGCACCACCCGAAGCAACGGAAGACGGAAGGCGCCTTCCTTGAAGCATCGCTCTCACCACGCCGCCACTTCAGCGAGTTGCGAGGGAGACCCGGCGTCGACTGGAGCTGACTAAGCCTCGCTGCCACCGGCGACCACCACCTACCAGCGCCGGTCACGGAGCATTCGGGGGAGATCGCCAAATGAGGCAACCGCCCACGAACATTTAAATCAAAAGGTGGAGAGAAAGACGGTTAAGAGAGAGAGAGGAATAGATAGTCAGGAATAGATAGAGGAATAGATAGTAGGCGTCAATTGTAATTTAGTACTGATATGATGTATGGGGCATAAGTGTTTATCTTGGGTGGGTATTAGGATAATTAAGGTGGTTAGAGCGAGATACGTGTTATGTTTAACATGCCTTTTTTATTGTACTAATCGAAAGACGGGAGGTTTGTGTATGTTCTGATAAAATTTGAAACTGTTTCACCGTCTAGTTTTTGAGAAATGAGACCGTAAAGTTTGTCGTTTTAACATAGGCTCTTACGGCGACCCGACTGAGCCGACCAGAAATTTTAAAATTGTGGGAAAACTAACTGTTGAAAATGTTTTAAAAAACTCTTCCTTAGGTAGCTAGCATCTCGAAGAATCAACATGCGCAATTTGAGGGACATCTACCGTCTCAAATAGGAGAAATACGCAAAATCGTAAGCCTAAATCACTCCAAAGAGAGACATTCGCGCGCTTTCTACAGGGATGGGCCGGTAACGCCCAATTCGGCAACACTGTGCGCGTAGCGCGCTTCATTCAAATCGAGTGACAAGTCTCCGGCAAGAGTTCTTACATTCCTCTAGGTCTTCTGGGCCCAATTAAAAGATCCTCACTCCTGGAAAACATTGCCTTTGTATATAATCAAATATTTAAATTTGATGGATAAAAGCATTTGTGCGTTCTGAATGAAAAACTCAATTCAGTTAATATTCCAAATGATCACGTTTTTTCTTTTATATTATATGAGCTATATAAACAATCTTGTATGCTATGAAAAAGTATGAATGATAGACAGGCCCGCGCAGAGGATTAAGTCCTCAGCGGAATAATGTATATTTTATATTTATATTATTTGTATTTATATAGTCTGCAATAAATAAATAAATCACTTTGATCAAGTACACCTGGAGGTGTAAGCTTCCTGTTCTACTGGGAAACAGGAAAGGGCCTGCAGTTTATGATGATGATTCACTGTGATTCAACTTTATGAGCAAATGGGTAATTTTGAGAGTTTATAGAAATATTTATACTTTTATTATAGCATTATTTCAGTTTGAGCTCTATAACAGCTTTTTTCATTTTAGCTCCTGAACAATGATTAATTATTTGAAAATAATTCATATTCTCTTTTTCATTATATGAGATACACAGTGGATACTGGACTCGAAGCAACAAACTTTTGCATATGTCAGCACCTCAATCAGTAGAACTACTGGGGTGAGAATTCAATTCACAAAGGTATTAGAAATTGCTGGTGTTAATTTCAACCATGCAAGGTATAAATGTAGAGCTGGATTTCCCTACTAGCAAAATATGAAAGCTTGGGACTCCTTTCCCTGTGCCTGCATTTTTGAAAATAAATATTCTTAAAAACTTCAAGAAATGTTTTTATCTGAATAATAATCAATCAAATATTTTATTGAACCATAATATTTGAATTTAAAAATAAATTGAATGAAACAATAAGAAACGAAACATGCATTTATAAATGAGAATTTGACAATGGAACTTTCAATTTTTAAGCTATTTGTTAATTAACATTTGTGTTTGTACATGGATTTATCTTATCATAATTAGTGATATTTAGTTAAAGTTTTTTTTCTGGAGTGCCCAACACAGTATTATGCTTCAAGACCCACTGTATATAAAACCAACCAAGGGTAAATTGATTGAAATAGTAAGAGGAATTATAAATTCAATCGTAGGTAGTATTAGTATTTTAACAGAAATCCCTTTTTCTCTGTAGCACTATTTTCTCAAACCAATTGCACTCCCAATGAGCTCAGACATTGTTTACCGCGTGTCGACTAAGCACCAAACAGTACAGAATCTATCCTAAAATAGTCAAAGAGTATATCTGGAAATAATATTCAAAGTGAATGAAAACATGGACAATTTGAAACAGCATGAGCCCTGCGCAGGTATACCAATATCACAGACATTACGGCGTTGCCTAATTTACCAAAGACATTTCGCGATATTCAAGATGAGGAGATTTCGGCAATTATTAGTGATCTCTGTAAAAAATATGTAGATATATGTCTATAATGTTACTTTTTATAATTTTGATCTTGCTAATGGTGAAATAGTGCTTTTTTATATTCGATCTTATGCCTCAATTTTCCATTCTTTGGCTACGCGATCTGTTGGTACTAGTTAAGAAACTAGTCAACGATAGGTCTTTATATAATATTGAAATATTTTTATTTTCTATCTATATAACACAATTAATTCGTATAATTAAATAAAACTCTTAATAGGAATCCCTGGTTTGTTTTAACATGTTTCACAATACCCACATGTCTCACAAATAATTATTGTTGAATGTAAAATGGACTCTCTATCTACTAGGGAATATCTCGCTCTAACCACCTTAAAGCAATATTTATTATATAATCAGCTCGTTCAATGATAGAAAACCAGAATCCAGTCATGCATGTCTCCCGAATCCTCTGCCAGATTCTATAAGTGGCTACGCAGGTGAGTTCTCACTACCACTGGCAGCCGGGCAAACAGCCAGCCCACGTTGGACAGGGCAGAAGCTCACATTACAAAAGAAACGATCTAGATTCAGTTTCACCTACAATTCTCCTCTTCCTTACGGATGAGGACGGGGGGGAAGGTTTTTTATCCATGAGGATATCAGATTCATGCCCGTGGTTCCACCCACCACGGAGCCCAACAAAGGGACACTCCATGGGAGTGCCAGGGATGCCACGGGGATATACTGGTGGAGTAAAACTATCGATCCTAAGCGCTATCTATCCTAAAATGTGTAAAAATCACTTATTTCAGTTTTTGTTTCAAAATAACTCAAAAGCCATTCAACTTTCGTAATAAACGGTCCTATGTGAAATTAAAGAAGATAAACAGTAAAATTAAAGAAGATAGACATTGTGTTTAAAAAGTTTTCTTCTAGGATCAATGGTTAGTACAGGGATCAATGGTCCCCCGTGAGTGTGCAAAATATGCCTGGATGTTACAGTGAAAATGGCACTCCGCTTAACCTCCCTCTCATTAACTCCTATTCGAAATTTACATTCAATGAAGTTGTATACAAACAAATATGGCGCCTTGGGAATCACATTTTAAATGGAAAAAGGAAAGTGTACTTAATTAATAACGAGAATGAGAAAATTAATATTTTGGAAGACGATCGTGCCTTCAGCGTAGGTTTCGATGGCCCTGTTTTTTATAAATATCTACATATAGATGGAATTTGCGTTTTTTTACTGGATGACTTGTAAGTTATTTTTCAAAACCTGAAAATGTCCTAGTTTTTACATATGTTTGGCTTTAAAAACGTGTTTTGGGGCCAAGTAATAGTTGACATACCTGAACACACTTTCAATCATTGAAACATTCAAACATACAAGCAATTTAGTGATCTAGTTCAGTACGTCTCAATGACGGGTTTTTATCTGATACAATACACAAGAGTCTATCCGTGACAATTATGCTGAATATGTGTCAACGTATCGATCACAAGCAGATCTACTAAGATATTTTATGACTACTCTGAACTGCTTAGCGAATTAAAAAGTCTAAAAAAATGCATACATAGTGTTAAACAACATTGATTCATACGATGTCTAAGGAACATTTTCTTGCTAACACGAATAATAAAATAGGGTTAATAGCAATGTTGTTTACAAAGTTTTTATTAGCAGGAATACCATGCGAACAAGCGAAGACGCAAACACTCCGATAATGAATACAGCATTGTCCTAAGATCCAACAAACTAGACCATGATTGAAGTTAGTGAGGATGAAGTAGATCTGTTGGTAATATTGAGAACTCCGTTCAAGCAAGCAAAATGTGTCCTTTTAGAAACCGAAGAAAGACAAAGTTTCTTTACCCACATTATCCCGTTTGCTGCTATAAGTGAAACAAATACGATAACTTTGTTTTCCCGCAAGTAATGAGTGGTTGCGAAACCTCGGCATTGGCCAAAGATGGAATAATGAATTTCTGACGGACCAAAAGCACTAATCTTACTGCCTATGAAATTATTCGAACTCTCCAACGCAACTAATGGGATGGTTGCCGATGTTTAACTTTTTGGGGTTTCACTCTTCGGCTCCAGGGCAAACAAAGAACGTGCCTTTTCTCAACAAGTTGAGATATGTCTGCTAAATCTGCCTTCAGTTACAAGGCTGCACAACAAATATCTGCAGCTGCAGCACAGCAAGACGTTTTAAGAGTTTATTATCAGGTTCCGCAACAACTATATTTAGAAAAATTCCAGAAGAGTGGAGAGTGATAAGTACGAAAAATGGCTTTGTGCCTTTGACTACAACTTGCTTTACCACCTGGTCTACCAGTTTTATTGAAATTTAATTCCTGCAAGAGGTCTAAAACCTGCAAAAAGGTGACTGCAAGAAGACAGGGATTAGTGATCGAACTTGTGTCTGCGAAAAGTATGCGATTATATGACAGTCGTTTCTGAAAATGACCTGAAGGGCGAGTAACAAGTTGGAACAGTGACAAGAAGATGAAGTCATCGAGCCTGATGTCCCAATGGAACAGGACTTGGATATTCATGATATTATACAACGCTAATTATTAGAAACAATATAAAACAATATATATATATATATATATAGTAATAAAGACCCACTAATGCCATTATTTTGTTTGTAGCAAATGTGTATGAAAAGCAGAGCCTTCGAAACCTACGCCTCGGAGAATATGCAGTCCATCGTCTTCCAAAATATTAAGTTTTTTTCATATTATTAATTACCTACTTTTCTTTTCTCCAAGTGGGGTGCCATTTTTGCAGTAACATATATATATATATATATATATATATATATATATATATATATATATATATATATATATAATGTTACATACTAACGGCGAATCAATTGACCCTGGAGGAAAGCTTTTCACACGCAAAATGTAGGCAATTTTATCAACTTTAATTTCACATTAGGTTAATATTTACGAACAATTGGTAGTTTTAAAGTTAGATTTTTGATAAAGTGGGATATGTTCGTTTTTTCGTGTGCTTCGCTTTTATCTCAAAATTTCCCGGTGTTCTCACGGCTAAACCGTTAATTGGAGAAAAAATCTTAAGGGCATTAAATGTAGGTCACTTTATTTTCTTTAATATTATCAGGACATTTATTACGAAAAACTTCCGAATCGAGGTATATAGAAAAAAAACAAGGCGTAATTTTTACACTTTTTTTGCTTAAAAACGTATTTCCAGGCAAAATGTTTGTTGGCAAAATTGATATTCGTGTTCAGCGACCCAAAAAACATATAGATACTAAATATCAAAACTACACCAAAATTTAGAGCTATTTGCCCTTTTTGAGTACCATTTTACTTGTCTAATACATTTTCAAATTATTTTAATTAATAAGGGGAAATTTATAGACGATGTATGGTAATATGGTACAAAGATGGAAAAAATCTTAATTTAAAAAAAGAATTTACTCACAAGTTTTTGGCTGCACCAAACCCTCCAGGAAAAACAATGGCATCGGCACACGATTCTTTAAGCAAATTTAAAGGCTTGACATTGCCTCGAGCAATTCTCGCAGATTCAGTTAACACACTTCTACATTCGTGTTCAACAGGAGCGCCCTGAAAAACAAAGGCACCATCGCAAAGTATTATCAAATAACAAAAGTAGAAAATTTTAACTCTTAATGATCTTTACTACACTTACAAAACTGATGCATACCGCACATACTTTCTCACGTTATTTGTAACGGCTATGGAATTTTACAAAATTACATGAACTTGTGTTTCGAACAAGCATTTTTTCTCTGCGCAAGGATTCGAACTCAACATCTTACACTCAGCATGCCATTCACGATACCCCCTCAACAGCAGCCATTAACTCTCTGCTGGAGGAACTACGAGGTGCTAAAACACATTTTCCCGCCTCTTAGTAACGATTATGAAATAATTAAGACCGCGGATACTTAGGTAAAAACCTATTTTTTCCCTAATAATTTATATATTATTTCATAATTGTTACTAAGAGGCGGGGAAAATGTTTTAGCACCTCATAGTTCCTCATATATGTATGTATTGTAACCGCCCATATGTCGGTTCCATTCATTTTTGAGAAGCACCCGAGAACGTCAAGACACAAGATGCAATTATAGTGTTACCGAATTGCAAGAGATCGCGCGAGCAGTAAATGGTATCCCTTGCGAGAATTTATTAAAGTTTCTGAACGCACTCGCGCAGAATGGTACGACAACCAATCAAAAATCACCCTTGAGAATATAAGCACTAGCGCAAAGCACCGCTACGAAAAGCTGTATCTTTCGCTGCCGACCGCCGATCTGGACACACCGCAATTGTTCGTGTTGGACGGAGAGGAGAATTCGCTGTATTTCGACGATAAGAAGCTTGAAAAAGGTAATTCGCCTCATCATGTTAAAATAACGATACCATGTATGAGAGAATTGAGAATTTTAAATCATGAATATTCTGATAAATTCAGGTGAACGCATTACGCAGAAATATACTATTTTTCTATCAACGAGGAAATAATATATTTCAACGTTCAAGAACGTATACTGAAGTAGAAAGCATGTGCTATTGGAAATGTTTCTATTTCCAGCTTTTTTGCTTTTGTCTCTCGTCTTGGCTTGCCACGTAAGAAATTCATTACGCGAAGATATTGCAGTCATATTGTATAAAATTCGAAGGACTGTGGTATAGATTCACCAGTGCACATGTTCACCGAAGCAAGGGGTTGCCACGACCTTGAAAGGATCTGGGTCGCCGTCGCCGCTCCAAGCTGTGGAAATATTTCTTCGAGACGACTTGTTGTGAGTCAGAAAACTTCTGTTGAGGATATATACTCAGACCTTACACTGCGACTGAATATGCTACTGTTGTTGTATAAACACGGTTGGGATGGAGACCGATAAATGCTTATTGTTTTTTGATGTATGTGGCTAAGAGGCCTTGCTATGTAATGAATTCGAGTCGCTTATTAAAGTATTTAAATTATTTAATTCAGTTAAACTTTTTTTTCGTGATTCACCACTGCTATTCTCAACAACTTCACTAGAAATTCTCAAAAAAAGAACTGTTTAAAGAAGCGAGAATTATTCTACAGAGACAGAAGTCACCTCACTTACAGACGTAGATGGTCGAGTAATTATATTAAAATCATTTAAACGTAATCTTTTACAATATTGCAGTCGTAAAAGGTTACGTGGCAGGGAAGAAAGAAAAATGTACGTTATCTGAGGCGCAAAAGATCATGGATGAGGCTGTGGAGACGACAACAGCAGAACAATAACGCAATGAGGTAGGTCATATAAAAAGGTAATTTCGAAGGCATGGGAAGACGAAGGAATCCAATATGTGTATGGGTTAGGGTAGGGATACCAGAATTTAAGAAAACGTTCACAGATTACATTTCTCGCCATAGTACGTCACACTCAGTTTTTCTGTTTTGGACGTTAAATAAAAGATTTAAATAAATAAAACAAAGCCTCATAATGGTTCCAAGAATTCAAAAGAATTTCACATTTCATTATCTTATATTGTCACCGTTCAACAATAAACTTTTCGAATTTCCATCGCTGCATTGTTCCCCAAGGCAGCGTAGGTAGTAATATGAAATTGAAATTAAAATGTTCCTACAAATTTATAGTACTCAATTTTTTCATTTTTTCTTTCATGTAAATTTAGAATTCAAATAAGGTAACGACGGGTAACATTGCCAGAACTTCGAAAAATTTAAGTAGCGCAGTCTGTATAGTAAATTAATTTGCTGCCTGTGTTCCCATAGTTAGGTACCTCTCTTAGAAACATTATATACAATTGTTTGTTGCGTTAAGTTATAGTTGCAACCTAAAATGTCTGTAAATATGTATGGTGTATGATGACGCAGCCAAATCTCGTAATCGAAACTTCGTTAATTTTGGGTTAATTGAGTTGAAATAAACGGCATTGATAAGTTAATGTGTTATATCCAAGGCACGCTATGTCATGACTTAATAATTATTCATTATAAACAAGACAAAATGTATTATTAGCATATACCACTTACAGGGTAACATTGCCATATGGCCATCTTGTTTTTCTCATATTTACATCCTTTGAGAAGATATTCTTACATTGAAACAATTGACATTTGTAAATTTATAAATAATTTCTAAAGCATATGACATAAATTGTAAATATTTATTATTTACATTTAATACAAAATTATTTTTTGTGGTTACCATACTTGCAGTGTAACTTTGAGATTCATACCATTAATTCACTTTGTCTTGTTTTTAGAGAATGCCACATAGACAAATAAAAATTCCAATATCTAAGGTTTACAAACCTCAGATGACGTTAAAATGCACCAAGCAATGGAAAATGTAAAGAATGGAAAATTAAGTAGGGAAGAGCTACTAAACTCTATGGAATTATCAGGTCCTCTTTAAATACATGGATGAGTGTGTTATGCCAAAATATGATATTGTTGCTGGGCTTCCCAGATCAAATATAAAAAGGAAAAAGCACTTTTTTCCTATTGCATTTTATCACAATGTAAACCAGTTAATAAAACTAATTTTATACTAAGTTCTCAAAGCAGTATTTATCTCTATTTATTGTACTTGAACAGTCTAAAACCAAAGACTAATATTCATAAAATTTGGTTTGATGCATATTTATGTGTTTCTGTTTCCTATCCAACTCTCATACTTATAAACATTGCCAGAGACTTGGAAATAAATAGAGATGGCAATGTTTGAGCCCTGCAGGGTAACATTGTCACTTTGCTTGCTTTTAAAATAATAAAAGCTTTTAAATTAGGGAAGTTCTGACTTCAATATTTTGAAGAAACATTATACTATAGTGAAACATTAAATTGCCAAAAGAAAATTGTGAACATTGATGCAACAAAGTAGAACTTTAAAAGACACAAAGATGTAGCAATGTTACCCCCCCCCCCGTTACCTTAATCCAAACCCAACCACTTCAAACGAAACGCTTGTGGTGCATTACTGCGTTTATTTCGATAGTCAAGAACAGTAGTCATTTCTAACTTTTGCAAATAAAACATACCACAATCAGCGATCAAAATTTCTTGAGAAGAAAGAATTAGAGAAGTAATTTGTTATTTCCAAATTAAATGTATTACTTCCTTCAATCTACTTTTCTTTACAAGAATAGCAACAACTTCCAAACACCTCTCAAATTATGTTGTTGAATTTAGCAAGAAAGTCTACACTGAACTACGGTAAACCGTCATTAACACGAACTTCAAGAGAGCGAAATAATCAGTGTTCAAGATATTCGATTATTATGTATATCCTATTACTATTAGCGTTTTCCATTCGCTGCAATGAAACCCTCCCGCATGCAGGGCAAAGACGTCAACGCTCCGCAACGGGGCTGCCTCACACGCGTGACGGGCAGCCAGGAATGAAACAGATTCCAGAACTGAGTCAGAGCTTGCACGCTGCGCAGTGAGATTATAGACAGCCGTTCTTGGTCTGTTACACTCATAGAGCGCGAAAAATAAGAAGTTTGAAATATGTTCGTTTCTATACTTTTTAAATAATAATATGTAGATTGTTGTTTTTCCCTGTTGATCCTGTATTAATGATGTTGAGCTAGATGGAACGCGGATGCAGGTCGGGACCAGATAGGATCAATCTTCAATACATACCAGGAATTAATGCATCTTGTTCATTTATTTTTCTGCCTCGACATTTCGTGGATCATGCATGCACCTTTTCAAGAGCAAATTAAGTTGAAGTCCTAATTTGTTTTTACATATTTACATGACTAACAATTTTTTTTGGACACCATATACAGAGTCTACTTTGGGAGCTTGTATAGACCATGTGCCGATTGCGGTAGTTAGTCTATGACTGCAGCGGCAGTCACTGACAGCCTGGCTGCCTTCGACAGTAGTGAAAATCTCGTAGGAATTAGTAATGCCGACTGGCGATCGGACGGACCCTTGCCGAGCCCTGAGGCGGGATATCCCAAGACCACTGAGGGTCACAGTCACGGATGACAGGAAATAGCTAGATGATAGAAAAGGGTTGTGTCATCTCTGCACTCGAACTTGCTTCCTGCGAAACTTCCCTTAAAACTAATGATCAAAATAGAGAGAACAAGAAATGTAATGAATCTTAACGTGCCGTGTTCTACTGATATCTGCTCAGAAACAGAGCTAATGTCACTTTGTCGACGACTGGCCATCCCATGTAAATTAGTCCCAGAAACCCAGAGCTGGCAAGTAACTCGAAGTCATCGTCAGAGACGGACCACGTTGAATTGAAGGAACTGATATGGTGCTTTTACTACGCAAAAGCGCAAAATGGGGGCTCAGAAATTGAAGTTTACAAGATACGGAGGGAGCGCAATCCTGAAATAAGGCCTGTGACATGCCACCTTCGAAGTTAACTTCAGCGTATTCCTAGTGCGTCACGTCACTTAGAGTACTCTGGTGACTGGTATGTTATAAAGATCGAAGGAAAGGGGGAGCTTGCTAAGAGAAAGATCAAGTTCAATCTAAATGCATTTCCTCCAGAAGCGGCGCTCTGCCGTGGCGAGCGTGGCATCTTCCTCCAGTGACTCTCGGTGTAGGCACGATGAATCGCTTGCTTCGTCCGCCCCTCATCTACTCCCGTCTGGCTCCGCCGGGCCCGCATACAAGGTGTCCAGAAGCTCCCGTTACAAAAATAAATAAATAATTCTAATAAAACAATGTAGGCTTTCATGGCCGGAGTTGTAGTCAAAGATTTCTTCCGGGCTGAAGGGCCGTGGACCATTGGAAAACATATTTCCATACGTTTCGTCCGCAACTACGGCAGACATCCTCAGTGGCGATGAGGTCTCGGACGAAGAATCCTCTTGGAAGGTTCAGTCACCGGGGAACCTTAATAATAATAATTTGATTTTTCAACGTCTTGTGATCTGTTGAGTGAAAGGAATTGATAAGTTTCTTAATAGTATCTTTATTGTCTAATTTTTCAATTGACATTGAATTTAACGGGGGTTTCTCCAATCCAATGAAACTATTGTTTGTCTTTTCTACATTCATTTCGCAGACACTTGAACTATCTGAAGAGCTTAAATTGTCTCCGATTGTTTTCACTACATTCACTGGACTTTTTGCTACTTTCGTAATGCCACGGATCTCCACGCTCTCTTCACTAACAAAAAGCATTTTTGGAAGCCGGCTCCCTTTTTTCCGACTTGAATCACAAATTCGCCAATTTAATGTGTCCTCTAAATCAAGTTTCACCAGTAAATCGTGGTTTACGCGACTTGGAGATTTTATTTTCTTAAAATCGTGATCAGACAGATTAAACTGATAGTAACATCTGTCGTATCTCATACGGTGATCGCCACTCATGTTGCACAGTGTACACACGATTCACAGAACAAACTCTAGCACTCTTCTCTTTATAAGAGGCGTATTGCGACTGATGTTCAGAAAATTTGACTCACGTCCCTTGACAAGAGATCTGATGTATTTCACGAGCAAGGTCAAGAGGGCACCCCATCCCTACGAAGCAAAGGGACTCAGCAATTAAATTCGTTTCGCTGACACAAGGAAAAGCAGTAGTAGATTTCGTTTCGCTGTCACCCATCCCTTCTGGAGACAGAGTGAACATACGAGTAACTAATATTTCTTGAAACCCTAATCAGGCAGATGTCATTCCTTTTATTGTTCTTCGGCACTCGTATCAAAGACTGACCGAAGGTCAATTCGTTAGTGCAGAGGCAAGAAGCCCGTGCCTGCATATTTACAAGAAATTTAGATTTTTAGATCTGTACACGTTCAATGTATACTTTTTTTCTTGTTGTGTTTTGTTGAAAATTAAATAAAAAATACGCCTATATTTTTTTCAAATTTTTATCTGAGCGAGTTCATAAAGAAGGTCTCATGTTTTAAAATAATTACAATTTTGTTAATGAAATATTTAGTGTTTGTGAAAATAATTTACAGAGAAATAAACTAGAACGATTAATGTATTAAATGAAACAAACCAGGACTTTTTTATGTTAAGTACATTCGGAGCATCAATCAATTATATTTTGCGAAGTACGCGTAAATTTCAAAATTTAATAGTGGCATAACTACACAATCAATTTTTAGGCAAATAAATAAACACGTGTCTCTTTTTTTGATGTTCAGATTTATTTTTTAAAAAATAATTTAAATAAATAGCCGTATCAAGTCTCGTGCAATTTGATGTGGAATGGCTCGTATTTGAATTCGTTTCGTTGTCACCCATCCATTCTGAGGGCAGATTGAACATTTGAAATACTAATAACTCTTGAAATCTTAATCAATCAGACGTTCATTCTTTTTATAGTTTTTCAGCACTTGGATCAAAGACGAACCTAATACAGTTCGTTAGTGCATGGGAAGGTAGAACGCGCCCTCATACATACAATTGGTTTTTTAGAACAGTATGTGTGGAGTGCCCACTTTTTTCTTGGTGTATTTTATACAAAATTGAACAAGGAATACGCCTATATTTTTTCAGATTTTTATCGAGTTTATTTAGAAATTTTTAGTTTTTATAATTAATTACATTTTTTAAATTAAATATTTATTTTTTGAAAAATGTATTTACAGAGGAATAAAACACACATTTTAAAGCATTAAATGAAACAAATCAGGAATATTTATATTAACTACATTTGGAGCAACAATTGATATATTTTGTTAAGTACGCGTAAATTCCAAAATTTAATACAGTCATAACTACACAAATAATCGATTTTCAAGCAAATAAAAAACACGTCTTTTTTAAAGTCTAGATTTAAAAGAAAAAAAATCATACATTTTAAAAAATGTCGTGTCAACTCTTGTGCGACTTGGCTCATACGTGGTTACTTCACTATATACATTTGAAACCATGGTGAACACAGTACGGATGACGGCTGAGTGCATTGGTGTTTAATATACAATACATGAAAACGTCGGGATCGTAGAGACTGTGTTCGAGAAGATGGATGTCACTAATCATGAACAGCGATCATATGTAAAAATTGCATTTCTGCGTAGCAGTAATGCTCATGAGTGTCATTCAAAGCTACAAGAAGCATTGGGTGATAGGGCGTTCCTCTATAGAACTATTGCATGTAGGGTGGAGGCTTTCAAAAGTGGACGCGTAGCAACTGTTGACCTGCCGCGCAGTGGACGTCCAGCATCTGCTCACACAGAGGTGCAAGGGACTGTTATCGAACAATGTTTAGCAAATGAATGGAGTTGGACTGTGGTGGAATAAGCCGTATATACTGGCATGTCTGCATCGACAGTGTTTTGCATTTTACGGAATGACATGAAAAAGCGCAAGGTTTGTCGAAAGTGGGTGCCGTATGCTTTAACTGAGGTGCAAAAATGGACTCGATACGGGACATGCCGTATTAATCTCGCGCGATTCCAACATGAAGGAAATGAGTTGTTGAATCGCATTATCGCAAATAATGAAACATGGACACGAACTATGAACCAGAACTAAAGAGGCAATCAAATGAATGGCGTCGTCGTGGATCACCAAGAAAACACAAGTTTCGACAGAATCCATCCTCCACGAAGGTCATGCTTATGTTGCCTTATGACAGCCCCGGTACTCTCGTGTGCCACGTTCGTGAGGGCCAAACTATCACTGCCATGTGCTACAGATCGTTTCTGCTGCACGCTATCCGTCGTACACTACGGAGGAAACGTCCAGGGCTTTTCAACAATGCAATATTCCTCCATGATAATGCAACAAGCCACACTGCAGTCTGTGTCCAGAACCTTGTGCGGCGGTGGGGGTGAGATATCTAGGAACACTCTCCGTACTACCCTGATCTCAATCCCTGCGACTTTGAATTCATTACAAAAATGAAGACGCCACTGATAGACCGGGAGCCAGTAACAAAATCCACGTTGATAAGCTGAAAGCTAAAACTTTATGAGAAGTTAGCCAGTGTTATGAGGAACAGGGAAATGCACGTATGGCGGCCTGCAGGTGTCGGCGTTGCGCTGCACAACTTTTTGAAAGTGTCAAAAAAATTATGCCATTGGGTAATGAGTACATAGCTAATTCTTGTTGATATTGTTCGTTAGATAGCCAAAGTGTGAAGGAGTTGTACGTCATACCAATGTGGCGTCTCAAACTGTACGCCATATTCAATTCAAAGCGACATTTTTTAATGCCCTCTTGTATTACGATTCAAAGCTAATATTTTGCTCTAATAGTAGAAAATTCTTTTTCATTGCAGAATATGACCACGCCATACCGTTCCGGCGTCTCTAAGATGCCGCCATACTGATTCAAAAATGTCCTATTTGTCACTAGGCCATTTAAGTTCAAAACATAGGTACACGTATGGCGGTCTATTTTTTGGACCCCCCGCGATCCATTTGGATAAATGGATGCAATGCCATACTGATGAGACGTCAAGAAATGACCGCCATACTGATAAATCTGTTTCTTTCAAAAGCTTCATAAAATCATTGGTAAGCGCTGGAAAGTAATTGTATACTTTTTACAACAATAAAAATGGAAGTAATTGGTTGATTTCAACATTTGTTAACAAATTAAAAACAATATAATTTATTGAAATAAATACTATACGGTATTTTTATTTCGTGCTTTTAGATAGATTTATATGTAACTAGCTGACCCGGCGAACTCTGTTCCGCCTTAACAGCCGGTCCCATCTTTTTCTCGCGTCGCACTCACTGTGAGAAACTGTACTATCCTTGTTGCACTGCGTACGTGCAAAAACGTGCGTTCTCACACAGGAACGCTGTCGAACGGGATAAATAGTATCCTATGCCCGTCTCCTGGCTCTAAGCTTCCTGCTCACCAAATCGGTACAGCCATTCTTAATATAGTGTAACTAACACAACTATATATAGATATAACGGCGAACGAAAGGCGGCTATCATTATCGCCTTCTGTTACCAGTGCGGCGTTACAACAATGGGTTACAACAGGCAACAATGACCGCTAACATGCGAAATCACGCGAAAACGTGCGAAAACGTGCAAAAACGTGCGTTCTCACACAGGAACGCTGTCGAACGGGATAAACAGTATCCTATGTCCGTCTCCTGGCTCTAAGCTTCCTGCTCACCAATTTTCAGCCAAATCGGTACAGCCGTTCTTCAGTTATAAATAGTGTAACTAACACGACTTTCTTTTATATATATATATATATATATATTTTTATATATATATATATATATATATATATATATATATATATATATATATATATACTAGCTGACCCGGCGAACTTTGTTCCGCCTTAACAGCCGGTCCCATCTTTTTCTCGCGTCGCACTCACTGTGAGAAACTGAACTATCCTTGTTGCACTCGTGATAATAAAGCAATTGCAGATTTGTGTTTTTCTCTCAAACAAAGAAGAGTTTAAATAAAACGCTCTGATATTAAATAGATAATTAAAAATCTATTACGTAGCAGAGCGTTTTTTAAATTGATTTTTGTTTAAGAGAGAAATACAAAGCTGTAATCATAGGGACCGGCTGTTAAAGGCAATAAATAAGCAGATTTTGGAATTTATTAAGTTAAATTGTTTATTAGAAAATACAAATAAAAATTAAGTAGATTAATCATTCATTATTGTTCCTGTATTTTGGTGCATAGGTTGCACTCTTCAGTTAAGTACCTTCACGCGAAAACATGCGAAATCACGCGAAAACGTGCGTTCTCACGGAGGAACGCTGTCGAACGGGATAAACAGTATCCTATGTCCGTCTCCTGGCTCTAAGCTTCCTGCTCACCAATTTTCAGCCAAATCGGTACAGCCGTTCTCGAGTTATAAATAGTGTAACTAACACAACTTTCTTTTATATATATATATATATATATATATATATATATATATATATATATATATATATATATATATATATATATATATATATATATATATATAATATAATTATATATATATATAATATAATATATATAATATATAATATAATATATAATATATAATATAATATAATATATAATATAATATAATATATATATAATATAATTATATATATATATAATATACTATATATATATATATATATATATATATATATATATATATTATATATATATATATATATATATATATATATATATATATATATATATATATATATATAGAGAGAGAGAGAGAGAGAGAGAGAGAGAGAGAATCTGTAAGATTAATCTTGAATGTTTTCTGGGTTGATTATCCAAAATGGTTGGGCTGTCAAAAATGTACCTTTATCACATAAAGAAAATGTACTTTTATGCATTAATTGTCGAGCTTTAGGCAATACGTAGGCAAAACGTGCATTCAAAGAATTAAAGAATATGTTAATAACATTAAGGAGAAAAACATAAAATTAAACTCAATTTCTCGACATCGCCTTCATATTTTCATTATTTTAATTCTGACAGTCCTGCAATGTTGCAAAATGAACCTAGCGAATATTCAAGATTAATCTCGGAGATATTACGCATAAAAATACACTATACCATTAATGCCATGTTGGAATCGAATTTATTCACAAACATCTATGGTAATGTCCAGTCTAAAATAACACCATAAAACATATTTATACTTTGTGATATATTCCTTTTTCCTTTATTTCTGTACATGTACTCCATTCTTGACCTGTTTCTTCCCAATTCCATCTCAGTTTATTTCCGTTTTGTGCTTGATTTGATTGTTAACCTTGCAAATGATAACGACTTTCTTAACGTTAATATGCTCCCTCTCAATTCATAATTGCCACCTTTTCCTTGCAGGGAGGATGTATATATTTCAAATGGGAATGATTTTGCTTATTTGTGTTTATTTTGGATTTATCTTATTTTTACGTTTTTTATTAATAACATATTTTGGTGAGTTTGTGACGTGCCACCCTCGGAGCTGACTGGATTCAACGTATTCCTAAGGCGGCGCGTCACTTGGAGTACTGTGGTTGATTAAATAAAGTTGAAAAGTTGATGGCAGGGGGAAGGCAGCTTACTCAGAAGAAGTCATATTCCAATCAATGCAGCATTTTATTACTAATTAAAGGTTAGAGATGGAGAAGGGCGATAAACTAGGTAAGGAGGTGTAACGGAGTCAAGCTTCACACATGGCGACCTCTTATCCATCACTCCAAGGGCCAGGTGCTCCGGCGGGGACTGGAACAGCAGCAGCAGCAAAGCTCTAGGACCCCGTCATCATCAGACGGCTCTTGACGTATCGTATGTTCTTCGCTAACTCACGTGTGCCTCTCTCTGACTCATGGTTCCGCCGGGCCCGTTTATACCCGTTTATAATAGCCTCTCGCTTGAATTCGGCAGCATTTTTTAGAGGTCGCTGCCGGAATATTTTGTGACGCTGCATGCCGCTTTAGCCTTCCAGTCACCCTGGCACGGTGTGATGGGATAATGGCGGTTCGCCACAAGTTCCACTTCCTACATATACTTTACTTATACTAGTTTTATTCCATAATTTCATCTCTGAATACTTTCATTCAAAACAATATCCATTTTTGTTTTCATTTATGGGCAAGTATATTAACTTTTTGTTTACATGTGATGTATGCGTATAAATATTACGTTGAAAGTCATGCTCAACTGCCACATAATTTGTATCTGAAAACATGTACGTTGATTGACCAAAAAGAAAAAAAGGACACCTGAGTGTTAAAAGTCATAGAATTTCCTCAGTATCTTTCTTTCCCAAGTATCAATACAATACAATTATTCTGACAAAAGTCAGAATAATTACAATTTAATTATATTTTTATATATTTATTTTACGTCAAAAAACAGTTAAAACTATGTATGACGTGCTATGGGGAGAAGTGAATCCTGTGCACATTTTCAAAATTCTGTGATCCCTACACTAAGTCATATACTACATGAATTTTGAATTAAAAAAAGCTCTCATGTAATAAAATATATTTTCAAGGATGAATACGCAATAAATTTTGGGCTCTTATCCATGATGCCCTTCATCAAGGAATTATACTTCCTGCCGCGACAACATGGAAACGATAATTTGAATAACTATATTTCCACTGAATTCTAGTAAACGTGCACACATAATGAAGTTACATTTATGTCCAGAAGCAAAACAACGGGCCATCTCAGCATTTGCTCAATGGATCAGGGAAACTGGACGAAAAACCTGATCGAGATGGGGGTCATTGACCCAGAAGCTGCGATACAATACTTGTTACATATTGTATAGAATTATACAGTCCAATAGTAAATAATACATTAAATGTCAGTGTTAAAATTAATGTTACTTACTTGTGATGCTCAGTATACTCTAATTGTACAGAAACTATTATGCAGCAGAAACGACTTCACTTTGGATTTAAACTTTTCTATCGAATTTAATCGTTTAATGTTAACTGGCAAAGTGTTGTATAATAATGTACATGTATTCCATGTGATTTTTTTGTAATGAGCTGTTGATACTGTCACCTGATGAATATGATTTCTACGTCGAGTGTTATAGTAATAGGCATCGGCATTTTTGAAAATATATTCCCGCCCTTAAGCAAGTCATTTGTGACAAAACCACTGATTCGTAAATCAACAGACAAGGTAATGGTAAAATACCTAGATTAATGAAGAGAGGCTTACAAGAATCACGTGGGTGGGATTTGGTTATTATTCGTACAATTCGTTTTTGTAATCTAAAAGTCTGGGAGCTATAAGATGTATTTCCGCAGAATATTATGCCATATCTCAGGCGGGAATGAACATTCGCGAAATACACAACGAGCAGTAGGAAAGCTGACAGAATTCTGAACGCGTAGCATTATGAACATAATTTTATGTTCAATTCATTTAAATGGACGTTCCATTTAAGGTTTGACTGAATTGAGAGACCTAAAAATTTTGTTGCCTTAACATCAGTCAATGGTAAACCGTTCATTTTCAATGGATCACAGAATTGTTTATTTGAAATGGAAAACTGCATTAAAACAGTTTTCTTTTCGTTTACTATTAATCTCTTATTTCGGAACCAATTTGAAACATCTGATATTGTACTATTTACGGTCTCTTTATTGCAAAGGATGTTCGTATCATCCGCAAAGAGAACCGTTCTTCCGTTTCGAATCGTCGAGGGCATATCGTTTACGTAAAGTAGGAACAGAATAGGCCTAAAATCGATCCTTGAGGAACTCCACGTGCAATGGGCAAAGAATCGGAAAGGTGCGTACATAATGTTCCATCATTCCAGTAAGGTATTTCCCACTCTCTGAGATCGTTGTTTAAGGTACGAACATAACCAATCTAGAGCAATACCACGGATTCCATTTGAAGGTAATTTTGAAAGTAAAATGTCATGATCAATGACGTCAAAAGCTTTTGAGAGACCGAAAAATAATCCAATAGGTGCCTCGTTTTGATCCAATGATGAGGCGACATCTTTAAGAAAAGAAGACACGGCTGTTTCCGTGGAATTTGATTTTCTAAATCCATGTTGGCAAATCTGAAAGCTCGTCGTGTTTACTGAGAAAGGTTTCCATTCGTACGTAAAAAGTCTCTCTAATATTTTTTAAAAAACTGATAGAAGGGAAATGGACCGATAACTTTGAATTTATATTTTGTTGCCTTTTTTGAAGAGCGGGTTAATTTTAGCTGTTTTGAAAATATCTGGAAACGTTCCGGTACATAAGGATGCATTAAATATGTGAGTTAACGGGTGTATAATGGCATACGCACAGGTTTTTAACAAAGAATCCGGGAATTCATCTAAACTGGCCGAATATTTATTTTTTAGTTTACCGATTATTTTGAGAATTTCATAAGAAGAAGTTTCGGAAACGAACATCATGTCTAAAATTTTTGGGGAAATTTCTGATACTGAATTTTGTGGCTGAAGACCCTTAGATCGGCTGCAACTCTCGAAAAGTATTGGTTAACGAGACCAGCCACTGATGCGGGATCGTTCACATTTATATGGTTATATTTTAAAACAACATTCTCTACAGGGTTACTAGTTATTATGGTCGTATTTTTATTATATTCCACATTGCTTTTGTTTTATTTGAGTGCAAAATATCCTGATCCTGTTTCATGATTTTAGCCAGCCTTATGACTTTTCTTAACAATGATTTGTATTTCTTAATGTAGAGGAGGAAATCTTGAGATACGTTATGACGTTTAGTAATGAAAGAAAGAATTCGTTTGTTTTTACAAGATGTCCTAATCCTTTGTGTTAATTTTAGTTGTTTTGAAAATATCTGGAAACGTTCCGGTACATAAGGATGCATTAAATATGTGAGTTAACGGGTGTATAATGGCATACGCACAGGTCTTTAACAAAGAATCTGGAAATTCATCTAAACTGGCCGAATATTTATTTTTTAGTTTACCGATTATTTTGAGAATTTCATAAAATTTCCGTGCCAATGGAACTGCGTTTGTTTGCACTGGTGCGCCCTAGCAGTCAAATGGAAAGCGCTATGCATTTCCTTCCCATAACCCAAATTTTGCTTGGGTGACGGCGAAATCCGTGTTAAGCTAGTTCATGCTAACGAGGGTGTATGATGATGTTCTAACTTGAACAGTGATACTTTTTCAGAATATAACTATATGTTGTTATGTTGCTTCAAATGTTATCTTATAAATATAATAAAATATATAAATATAATAAAGAATATAAACATAATAAAAAATACAAATTACACAATTATAAAATACACCATTAAAATTATCGAACTCCACAACATACACCCATAATATATGGTTTTGCTGCCATTATTGGTAAAAATGTTTTCCATCTTAACACCTAGATTATACTAAGAGTCTTTACAAATCGTAATGTGATATATGTTATCCCATGCTAGTGCAAATAAAGCTGTTAAAGTGCGAATTTATTGATCACCAAAATTACCTTAAGATGATTGATAACATGTAACTGGGGAATGTCAGGAGCATAGCACAATGGTTCAACTCCTTCTCGGGTAAGATGCGCTAAAACATATGATGCTTCATGTATTTCTGTACCATCATAAACCCCACATCCGGATAATACCTAAAAAAAAAAAAAAAATTAATAAGTACATCGTCACAATGTTAAACTTCAGAAAAACAATTAATGAACTTATAAGAGAGGTAATGAATAAAATATTTTAATTATTAAATATGTAAAAGAATTAATTATATTTTTTTATTAAATTGATTGAAAACGTGAAACTCTTTGTTATTCATAGACACAAATGTGTCAACAATCCCCAAGGACAGAAAAAGATTTAGGAACAAATAAGTATAAATGCTATCGGTTGAAGAAATAATAATAATAATAATAATAATAATAATAACAATAATAATAATAATAATATACATAGCTAGATCGCTAAGACAGAAGTGCCCTGGCGATCTCGGACGGAAGGATCGCGGGTTCCAGTCCCGCCTCGGGCATGGGTGTGTTTGTGTATGTCCGTAAGTGTGTGTCGTCCATTCATCCTTCATTATCATCATTCATTATCATTATTCTCCCATACCCCCAGGACTCAATCCTGGGGGGTTAAAAATTGGATTCAGCATGATGTTGATCCCCTCAAAAAGGAGTCACATACACTTCCTACGGAATAAATGTAACGGAGCCTCGGTAAGTGCAGGTCTATATACGCGTTATCCTAGTCGGCCAATTTGCGAAAAATTATAATAATAATAATAATAATAATAATAATAATAATAATAATAATAATAATAATAACAATAACTATGCAAAACACGCAAAATAACAAAGGCACTGAACTTCTGATGCTACTTAACATAAAATGCGACACCAAAATGTTAAGATATCGGGGAGAGACAAATCACTCCACGGACAATATCTGAAGAGAATGGACAAGTTGCAAATCGATAAAGATCAATCATTATGTGGCATAAAAGCGAAAGAATGAAGCCCAGAATCCCAAGCAGTTGAAATAGCTGCCCAAGATCAGGTGTTGAGATCACCACAATAAGATACAGCGATTTTCAAAACTCCTCAAGATGTTAGATGTCGCATTTTACTTTCTTGCATTATTTCTAACTGTTCCGCTATATTATATTACAACATAAACCTGGAAAAGAATTTTCTCCGAGACCCGAACTCATATCCTCAGAGACAATTTGCCATCACTCATAACTCAACCCCACAGAATCGCCGTATGGGTTGGACTCCAGTGGACGCATAAAAATGTAAATGCTCCCTTCATGTAGAAAACCATAAAAATCAAAATATCCGTTTGAAACTCCCAAAGCCTCGAGTTCGTACAGATTGATCAGGGAATATCATTTTTTGAAGGAAAAAAAAAAAAAAAAAAAAAAAAAAAAGCTAAACTGTTTGGGCGCTGGCATTGACCACAGACTGACAGACGAACCGACGGACAATCAGATTTTGCAATTTTCGAAAAGCGGAAAGATAGCCGAAAATGGGACTACCACCATATGTTTTACCGTTACACATGAGAAAATTTTAAAAAATTTGGACTGATTTTTGAGAATAAAATTTTAATAATTTGATTAACTTGCCTATATTTAGCGCAAAATTACACGAAAACGACTCATATTTTCGAGAAATTGAACACGATCTTATTTGAATATCTGTCTTCAAGGAACAGATTTCACTCGGGGAAAAATCCCTATCTATAATATTATAGTTGTAGGATGACGCCCAAAAAAGGTTGCACTTTTGCAATTTTCAAAAAAATCAGGGATTTTGTCGAAAATGAATCCTGCACCATTTCTCTTAAGCGTCCAATACGCTATCCCACGGCAAAGTTTAGTCAGTAAATTCAGTGCCATTTTTTAGATATTTTTGAAAACGTATTTGAGGCGTCATGTAAGATACCCTCAGAAACCAAAATATACGCTTCACACTCCAAATGCCACGAGTTCATTTAGATCAATCGGGACAAATTTTGGAGAAAATCGGCTGAATGGTTTAGCCGCTAGCGTTGTTCACAGACGGTTGGACGGACATACGTTTACCCGTCACTCGATTTTTCGGTATTAAGCACCCACAAAACGTGGATTCTGACTATACCACATGTTTGAGGATTTTCCCCCTAAATTTAGCAACTGAATTTATCCACTTTTCCGTTACCAGGGCCCTGTAATAAAGAGTTTTTTTTACCAAAACTTCGCGTTTTTCGGACAGCATTACATAATTTTTTCTCTATTCCGTAGAGAGAAAGTAACAAAGACAAGACAAATATTTAACTTTGTCACGCCGTTTGGCAGTTATACGTGCGAGAGTTAAGGCCGAGTTCAATCCGCCCCCACTACCAATTCTATGTATTGCACCAAGCGAGAAAGTGGGCATGAGAAATGATTATTTCCACAGCGTCATTTGGACATGGTTATGATTAGACCTCGGATTTTAGGACAAATGCCTGTTTGTTCCTTTAGGAGATTGTGGAAAATAATTGAAGATGTTTACAAATCATGAAAAAATAGATCTAATAAAAGCATCTAATAGTGCCTAAAATGTCCTATACGGGAGGTTGATGCCTATTTTAATATGTCTATCTATAATTACCAAAAAAACAATTAAAATATAATTCCTCAGCATTATTTACTTACTTTTTACATTTTTTCTTTTGTTATTTAAGGTCGCATCAACATCTAGGTCATTAGCGCCCACTATTGAAGTCAACGTTATGGTAACTATGAAGATGAAACGAAATGGTGATAAGGGGACGAACACAAATACAACCATGCCCGAGGCGGGACTCGAGCTCGCGACCCTTCGGTCCGAGGTCACGACGACAATACTGCCTTAGCGATCTCGGCCACCGGGCCGACACTTTTTACATTTGTTACATCGAAACGAGAATATTCTCTAATCGAATATGCAATTAATTTTTCTCCGAAATATCTCATCCGAGCATAAGGAGCCCTGCAAGTCAGAATAAAGTGGATGTATAACACTCGCCTCCGATCAGCACGCACATCTTTGGCAATTGCTGCACTGTTGACAAGTTGAGGCTTATCGCCGCGGGGCGTAGTCTAAATAAACCGGGGAGAAGACACAGAGGAAAATGCCTACTTTCGGACAGGCGAAGCTTGCAAAATTAAAATTTTTCATTCCTGCCCTCAACAATAGACAAGTTGAAACGCAAAGGAAAACCTTTGACAGATCAAGTGTGCGTGGTGCAAGATGCCGAAGTGAAAATTAGTGTTTCTAGGTTTGCTCCTATAACCTGTATGTCAGTAGAAAGGTCATTTTCAGCTTCCAAAATTATTTTAACAAATAAAGCCCCATCTTACTGTAGAAACGGAGAAAATCTTGATTATATATTGTACTGCTAATTATGAAAATGAATAAAATAATATGACTGTTGTCACTCTCATAAATGTAAAAACACTTGACTTTCCTGAATAAAAAGGTGACTAATTCAAAACTTTTTGGAATAGTTTTAGATATCAGAAACATAACTTTTCATGTTTTTAAATATCTGATTGAATCATTTTGTAACCTATTTTAAGTGTCTCAAATGTCGCTTTTCGAGTTTAATAGTGCCTAATTTCATAATTTTGTTATATATTTTAGGTGCTCTGCTTTTTTAAAATCTTTTTTTTTTATTCCAGAATTTTAAACGACCATTTCTGTTGCAAGGAATCGTTCATAATTGGGCATTTTACGGCACAAATGATGACGTATTAGATTTTACTACAAGTATGATTGCGTCATCACACATTCAGCAAATAGCACCGAGAGAATCGGGGGGGGGGATAAGAGGCAAACGGAACAGCCGACCACAGTTTTTTCGCACAATGTCAAATATTCGAGACGTCACAAGAAAGTAGTTTCGCAAAATTAAATTTAATTCTCTTATAAATTTATAATGCTGTTATACAAAAAATAGTGTATGCAACTCATTTATAATGTTGCTTTATTGCATTCGTACAAATTCGAAAACTCGCTCCTAACGTCGCTAGTTCTCAAAACATGTAGTTATGCAATAAAGCTGAACATTATGAACTACTTGCATATACTGCTATTATGTTAATTCCATATACATACGACATCAACAAGGTTGTTATCCCCAGCAAGGATCCCTTGTCTCCTTATATATCTCAAAAAGAGAAACATATACATCTGTGATTTCCATTGATTGATTGATTGGTTGGGTTTAAGGGCGCTTCAACGGCTAAGGTCATTTGCGCCCGTGTCAAATTATTTTAAGACCAGTGCATAATATTGCAGTTCCAAGTTAATAAAGAAAATTAAAATCTTTAATAGAAAGCAAAGTAAAACTGAGAAGGGACATATCCTAATAAGAGGGTTTGGCAAAAAATTGCCAGATAGTTTTTTTTTGTTTAAAATCTCGGGCTAAAAGCCAATAATTGGCATTATCATCTTCTCTCAGATAAGGCTGTACAAGTCAGTATCTCGCAAAAAGCCAAAAAGCTTGCAGAGAGAAGATTCGTCATTACTAAGAATCTCCGCAAGGGAGCCTTCGACGGCTCTCTCTCATCTTAACACAGTGTAAGAGAACATGCTCCACGGTAAGATCTATTTTGCAGTATTCACATATAGGGGGTGGGTCCCCGTGGACGAGATAACCGTGGGAGAAATGGCAGTGACCGATTCGGAGGCGTGTTAAAATGATCTCCTCTCGCTGAGCATCACGAGATGAGGAAGACCAAGGATTTATGGAATCCTTGATTCTCGTGAGTTATAATCTGAGTTATGCCACTCTGTTTGCCATTCACTGCGGATAGAGCGTTTTATAAACAGCTTAGTGTCTTCCGTGGGGACTGTGAAGATGTCTAATTCTCTTTTCTTCAAAGCAGACTTTGCTGCCTGGTCAGCTATTTCATTTTCTCTTATTCCCACGTGTCCAGGGACCCAACAAAAGACTAAAATATAGTGGCGGACCAAGAGATGGTGGATTTGCTGTTGGATGGTCATTGTCAGTGGGTCACAAGACGAGAAGGAGGAGATGGATTCAAGAGAGCTTTTTGAATCACTGCAGATCACTACTTTCTTTAGTGACATCGATCCAGCATATTTAAGTGCCTCCAAGAGCGCATACTTCTCTGCGGTATAGACGCTGCACGAAGAGTCTAGTCGAAAACCTTGCGTGGATCTACTGCAGTAGAAGGCACATCAGACTTTGCCGTTTTGGGAGGAGCCATCGGTGTAAATAAAGAAGTGGCCAGGATACGTATATTTTATCGCCTCAAATTCCGATAAGAATGTACTGGGGGGAGTCAAGGATTTAGGAAGGTTAGCCAGTCTAAGATCTATTATCGGCCGGTGTAGTTTCCAAGGGGAAACAAGGTTTCGGGGGGGTTTCACAGGGTTGGGTAGTTTTATATGAAGCTTCTTTAAGAGCATACGGAGACGGACACCCAGGGGATGGGGTAATGACGGTCTAAGCGCATATGAAGTCAGGTGAGTTGGATGGAGGACTGCTTGACGCGAGGGAGTATCAACATTGGATAATTTCGCGCCATAGGAGGCAATCAGAATATCCCGCCTTCGGCTCAGGGATGGTTCTCCAGCCTCGGCCAAGAGGCATTCGATGCGACTCGTGCGGTAGGCGCCTGTACTAATCCTTATGCCAGCATTGTGTATGGTATTTAATGGCCGGAGGGTTGATGGAGACGCTGACCCATACACTATGCATCGTAATCCAAGATAGGGCGGATGAGAGTTCTATACAAACGCAGAAGACAAACCCGGTCTGCGCCCCAAGAGCTACCAGTAAGAGTGCGAAGGAGATTCATAGGTGATACACATCGGCCCTGTAGTTTACAGATGTGTTTACGCCAGGTTAGGCTCTTGTCGAATGTGAGCCCAAGGAAGGTTGCGGATTCAATGAATGGAAGCTGCTGTCCTCCAAGAAAAAGGTCGGGGTGATTATGGAGGTGACGGATTCTGCAAAATTGCATGCAAGTGGTTTTTGAGGTAGAGAACTTGAATCCTGTTTCTTCGCTTCATTCCTGCAGTTTGTTGAGCACAAGTTGTAGTTGCCTCTCAATAACATGCACGCTCTTGGAGGAGCAAAAAATTGCAAAATCGTCAACGAACAGTGATGCTTTCACAGGCTCCCGGATAACTGATGCAATACTATTGATAGCAATGGCAAACAGAGTGACGCTCAAAATTGATCTCTGGGGAACACCGTTTTCTAACTGGTGACTAGAGGATAACACGTCGCCAAGGGGGACGCGGAAAGATCTTGATGAAAGAAAACCTACTAGAAACAAAGGGAGCCGTCCCCTAAGGCCCCAAGTATGCAAGGTGCGAAGAATACCGTACCTCCAGGTGGTGTCAAACGCTTTCTCTATATCGAAGAAAATTGCTACCAGGTGCTGACGTAGCACGAAAGAAGTGGAAATCTGCGTAGCGAGGGTGACTAAGTGGTACATGGTTGACCTGTGCTTCCTGAAGCCACATTGGAGAGGTGTAAATAGGTGCTTTTGTTCCAGGAGCCAGACCAGACGTGTATTTACCATTCGCTCTAAAAGCTTGCACACACAGCTTGTGAGCGAGATTGGGCGGTAACTTGAGGGGGTTGTTCTGTCCTTTCCTTCTTTAGGGATTGGGATAACGATGGCTTCACGCCAAATCCTTGGTATAGCATGTTCAGCCCAAATCTTGTTGAAAATGCCGAGGAGAAACGAACGAGCGTTTTCAGGTAGGTGTTTCAACATTTGGTTATGTATCTGGTCTGGTCCTGGAGCAGAATCTTTCGCACAAGCGAGGGCACAGGAGAGTTCGTCCATGGAGAAAAAGGCATTGTAATCTTCCTCCACGCGACTCGAGAAGTCTAATTTACAGTTTTCCATTTTTTTTTCGTGTTTTGAAAGCCAGAAGTATAGTGTACGGAGCTGGAGATTTGTTCGTAATGAGAGGCCATTTCTTCAGCAATTTCTTGTGGAGAGGTTAGGAGATTGCCATTTACCATAAGCCCTGAAATAGACGGCGAAGGGAGTCTTCCACCGATCTGTCGGACCTTTCTCCACACAAGTTTAGGGGATGAACGGCAAGAGAGTGACGAGATGTAGGCTCTCCAGGACGTAGCCTACTTTCCCGTATCGTTAATCTAGCTCTGGCTCGGGATCTTTGATAGTTTATTAGGTTTTCCATGGTTGGGAACCTACTAAGTTTTGCCAATGCCCTCTTCCGATCCCGGACCGCGGTGGCACAATCATCGTTCCACCATGGCACAGGGGGGTGTCGTGCATGGCCCGACCACTTCGGGATGGCAGATGAGGCCGCATGAAGGACGGCGTTATTAAAATGGGCAACCATAGCATCGATGTCGTTTGGGCAGTTTTTCGATATTCGTAATTCTTTCTTGAATGTTTCCCACTCAGCTCGGTGGATTAGCCACCGAGGAGGGTGAGCAACGTTCAGATCGGGAATATCGAGGTTGACCCGAATGGGAAAATGGTCATTGCCATGCAGGTCGCCAAGGACAGTCCACTCGAAGATTGTAGAAACGGAGGGACTACAGAGAGCTAGGTCCACGGACGAGAATGTGTTAGAAGCTACGGAAAAGTGTGTGTTTTCGCCAGAATTAAGGAGAATTAAGTTTTGGTTATCTATGATATTTTCAAGTAACCTGCCTCTCGTGCACGACCTTGTGCCACCCCAGGCAGGGTTGTGGGCGTTGAAGTCCCCCACAATGAGAAAAGGTGTAGGCACCTGAGAGAGCACATCTTCCAGTTCTTTTTGTGACACTACTTGTCCAGGCGGGATATAAATGTTGCAAATGGTAACAGAAATAGTTCGGAAATGTACACGAACGCAAGATATCTGCAGAGTGGTTCGTATGTCTATTTCTTTCGATACCAAAGAGTTTGTGATAAACGTGGCGACTCCGCCATGGGCGCGGAGGCCATCGTCTACGTCTTGCCTGTAGCAACAAAACCCGCGTAGAGAGATGGAGTGCTCAGAAAGGAGATGTGTTTCCTGCAGGCAGATAACCACGGGACTATGTATAGACATTATTAACTTCAATTCATCCAAACGGGTTCGAAGGCCATTTTGTTCCATGAGAGGCGAGCCATAGTTTCTAGTTAAGTTTTTGGTTCAAGGGTAGGTTATGTATCAGGTTTCTTTTTTTTCTTTTTCCTTCTTTGTTGGAAAGTAATGGCTTGGTTCATGCGAGGTTCCTCATTCCCAGCAGAGTCATCTTGACTACTGCTGGAGAGGGTCGCATGTATTGAGACACCACGTTCCCTTGAGACAGGCGACCTAGATCTAGCAATAGGGCCTGTCGGTCTCAGCTTCTCTTGATGTGTTTGGGTGTTGGTTGCAATATTTATGGTTTTTGTTTCCGATTTTGTTTCAGGCTGGACAAGAGATTTGGGATTTGCATCTCCGCCGATGTCATCAAAGGACACCTGGCAGGCAGCATCGCGCAAAGTGGAGGCTTTAGGCGTTTGGGTTTCCGAATTGATTTTCTTATGTTGACCCACGGTGTCAGCGAAACTTCGGGCCATGTCCACGGGGTTTCGCGTCTGGTAACGGCGTCGTGTCTCCGGAAAGGAGACTTTCTCAGAGACCCTGATCTTCTGGATCTCTCTTTCTCTTAAGAAAATCGGGCACTGGTTGGAATTAGATGGATGTTTTCCACAACAGTTTACGCACTTTGCCTCGGCGGAGCAGTTAGAGTCATTACAAACCTCCCTTTCACAGTGCACGCAGACTGCAGCGCTCATGCAACGAGGTTGCGTATGGCCAAACCTCTGGCATTTAAAGCAGCGCAGAGGGTTTGGAACATACTGCCTGACACGGAGATTGTAGAAGCTACCTTACCAGACGATATCTTCTCTGGTAGCGATGGACGGTCGAAGGTCAGTATTAGAGTTGAGGTAGGAGTGGGTACCCCATTTACTCTCCGCTGACTCCTGTAAATCTCTGACACACCATATGGCTCAAAGAAGGCTTTCAAATTTTCTTCCGATTCGGTAGCGAAGTCTTCGTGGTTTACCACACCCTTGCAGAGGTTTAAGGTCGGGTGGGCGGACACATGCACCTGGAGGCCGGCTATTTCTTTGAGGTCAAGGATCTTGCTGATCTGTTCGTCAGAGCGACATTCGAAAAGAATTGTGCCATTTCTCTGACGGACCACCGACTGAAATATACCAAACCTTTCAATTTCCCTGGCAAGTTTTATAGGGCTGACACTCTTCATAGTTTCATTTTCTCTTTTACTTGACATGACGAGAAAGCGGGGCTTAGTAGGTCTGTTTGACTCATTACAGAAAAACTCTCAAGATTTACTGTTTCACCAACAAATCTCTTCCTTATCGAAGAGGGCGGGGGGTAGGCTTTTATCCATTAAGAGGATATCAGATTCATCCCCGTGGTCCCATCCCACCACGGAGCCCAACAAGGGGACACTCTATCGGAGTGCCAGGGTTGCCACGGGGATATAGTGGGGGGTTACCACAGCGCTGCACCGCCGTGGATCCCCCGCTCACCCTGGAGTTCAGTACAAGACCTAGTCCAAGCCGGTTGATCGGGAGTGGGTTAGCTCCCGACCGCCCGTCTAGAAGAGTCCGTAGCCAAAGCAAGTGTATCGAGACCTACAAGGAATGTTCCCCAAAATACGTAAGAACACGTATCCCTGGGTGCCAAGAAAAAAAGGAGCACGAGGAGAGTAATTGGGAAACAGACAGGCCCTCAACCGCCAGGACATACATTCCCTCCGACACGGGTCGCCATGCACGGCAAACACATGGGTGGGCGTTCAGGATACAGAGGGGGCCAGTGAAATAGAAGAGGGAGAAGAAAAGAGACAGGATAGTATAGAAGAATGAGAATGTACAATGGGGAGAAGAAAAGCGACCTGTGAAGGAAAGGAATACTTGAGAGCCCTCTCTGTATCCCGTCAGGACGTGGACCAACCCACCTCGACGGGTGTGATTTCCAGTTTGCAAGATTTTCGAGTTCATAAAACAGGACTTCAGGGTAACTTGGGTCACAATATATATGTACATGTATGAATGTATGCACATACATACTGTAGCGGCACAGACCACCACGAGGTATTTCGGCAATAATCCCTTTCAGCCACAGAAAGTCGAACAAAGGGACGGAAATGCCCAACGGCTTGTCAAACCCACGCCAAGGAAAAACCCCTGACGTCATGGGAAGGGCGCGTCTCGTCTTGTGAAAGGGCGCGAAGGCCTACGTCACAGGGCGGTTAATAGATTAGGCAGATGGCGCTACTTGACAGTTCTACGCCAAGATGAGACAAGTCACGTGACGCACAACCCGATGCGTGATTAGCGGAGAGCCACTGTGTCATCATGACGGGAGAGGGTATGGCGCGTGCCATAAATAGGGAGATAGGAGCTTTCTGAGCCTTATTTGAGAATTCTTCGGTGAGCGATCTTCTGCTCTTTCTAAGTGCGTCGGAACTTTATCGCTCCTGGATTCGGCTCTTCTGAGTATTGCGCCGCCGTATGGCTGCCGAGTGTCGCGATCAGTGTCTCGCGCTGAGGCGTTAGCCGCCGAACGTGAACTGGTACAAGCGTGGACGTTACCGCGTGTACGCACGCAAGCGTGTCCGTCCCACATGTGCGGGCACCACCCGAAGCAACGGAAGACGGAAGGCGCCTTCCCTGAGGCATCGATCTCGCCACGCCGCCACTTCAGCGAGTTGCGAGGGAGACCCGGCGTCGACTGGAGCTGACCGAGCCTCGCTACCACCGGAAATCAACACCTACCAGCGCCGAGCACGGAGCATTCGGGTGAGATCGCCAAATGGGGCAACCGCCCACGAACATTAAAAATCAAAAGGTGGAGAGAAAGACGGTTAAGAGAGAGAGAGAGGAATAGATAGAGCGCAGTAGGCGTCAATTGTAATTTAGTACTGATATGATGTATGGGGCATAATTGTTTATCTTGGGTGGGTATTAGTATCATTAAAGCAATATTTGTTATATAATCAGCTCGTTCAATGATAGAAAACCAGAATCCAGTCATGCATGTCTCCCGAATCCTCTGCCAGATTCTATAAGTGGTTACGCAGGTGAGTTCTCACTACCACTGGCAGCCGGGCAAGCAGCCAGCCCACTTTGGACAGGGCAGAAGCTCACAATACATAAAATACATACAGGATGGAACAACTAAGTGATAACACCTCTTGTATCTCCCCAACCGCGCAAGACCGAAGATGCAGTATGGACAGTCGATTAAATAAAGAGAGGCTACTTGAGTACAGCATATCGTCTTTGCACTATTTTTTACTACAAAGATATAAGGTCAACTTTGTTTTTGAAATGGAACCACATGCTATATTTTAGTGTATCGAAGGGGCTTAAAAACACGATTCCAATTTGTTATGATCAAGGTAGAGCAGGTGACAGAGTAAGCTCATTAAACGTAAAATTAAACTTTATTGTACTTCAAAGCCTCGAACAGTACACGTCACAATTTCCGGCCGTTCCGGATCGCCCCTTCTCCGGACACACTCGCACGCGCAACGCCACGTCGCGTTGCTGTCTCCTAGATCTGACTGCTGTGCGTTCTATTCGTTCGCACACCCAGAGACGTAGCTCCGTGTCTTCCAGTTCTAGGGCAACACATGCTGCCTGCACGGTTCCTGGCCCGTCCCCGGGCCGTTCGGGTGCAAGCCTCCGGCGCGCCAATACCCATTAAGTCCTCCACATCACTGCCCTCCGCGCTCGCTTCGCGTTGACTGGGCGCAGGAGACACCGGCCGTCCTTTCGTCGCATCATGGTCCATCGCACGTACCGCAGACGCTGCCTTCTCCACACCCGTGGCTCTGGCGACTCGTGGTCAAGATAGGCTCTCCGTAGGACTCCAGGCTGTCACTGACACTGCAACCGCGACGGACCGAGACTAGCTGCGCCCGGCTGACAATGACAGCCAGGCTGAGAGACAGACTGAACTGAGACAGACAGAAACTGACAAACTGAGACACTGACAGAGACGGAGACAGACAGAGACGGAGACAGACAGAGACGGAGACAGACAGAGACGGAGACTGACTGACAGACCGAAACTGACTGTATGAGGCAGAATGTCTGACATACTGACAGAGAATGACTGACAGAGGGACAGACCGACAGAGACAGACAAAAATAGAAACAGACAGACTGAGAAAAACTGAGACAGACAGACTGAGAAAGACAGACTGAGACAGGCAGAAGGACTGAGACAGCTGACTGAGACAGACTGACTAAGATAAGCAAGACCGACAGAGACAAGCAAGACCGACAGAGATAAGCAAGACCGACAGAGACAAGCAAGACCGACAGAGACAAGCAAGACCGACAGAGACAAGCAAGACCGACAGAGACAAGCAAGACCGACAGAGACAAGCAAGACCGACAGAGACAAGCAAGACCGACAGAGACAAGCAAGACCGACAGAGACAAGCAAGACCGACAGAGATAAGCAAGACCGACAGAGATAAGCAAGACCGACAGAGATAAGCAAGACCGACAGAGATAAGCAAGACCGACAGTGATAAGACCGACAGTGATAAGCAAGACCGACAGAGACAAGCAAGACCGACAGAGACAAGCACGACCGACAGAGACAAGCACGACCGACAGAGACAAGCAAGACCGACAGACGCAAGCAAGACCGACAGAGGCAAGCAAGACCGACAGAGGCAAGCAAGACCGACAGAGGCAAGCAAGACCGACAGAGGCAAGCAAGACCGACAGAGGCAAGCAAGACCGACAGAGGCAAGCAAGACCGACAGAGACAAGCATGACCGACAGAGGCAAGCAAGACCGACTGAGACAAGCAAGACCGACTGACAGACAGACTGACTGACCGAGATAGACAGACTGACTTATCTTTGAAATCTTCATTGTTTCTTCAAAACAGGTGCTTCATATGTTAATATTGGTTCAATTGCTCCTTGGTAAATAGTAAGTGCTTTGGATGCTAGACCCCAATTCAGCTTTGCAGATCTTGATAACATATGAACAAGTTTTAGAGCTTTCTGCTCAATGTAATCAATATGTTTATTGAAAGGATCATAGTACAATACATGCGGATAATTTTGCGCATCTATTGTACTATGACCCTTTGTCACAAGCAATAAATCGCCTGAAAAAGCTACAATTTCATTTCTGTGAGTGAAATCTAGGGTAAGGATTGTATTATACCAAATATTTCAATGGCCTGAGCCACAACATGATCTTTGGGGGCAGCCCTTTTGAAATTGTTTTTCTATTGTGAGTGTGGTGGTGTGTGGGCAGGCTTTCCAATTTTGGAAGTAATCTCGTACAAGATTATACAGGTTTGTAGGACATTTTCTTTGTCGTAGATTATCGAGTATGCGTAGCTACCAGGCTGCATCAAAAGGTTCCTTCAACATTCGGACTAATAAGAATAATATAGGGATGATTAAAATTTTTCTATAAAAATTGTTTCACGACCATTGCTGCATCTGTCGTCGATTTTTGTGCCATAAATCCAAACTGGCGAGTACTGAATAGATTTCTTGAAATTATGTTATGCAATATTCGGTCTTTCATTAGCTTTTCCAAGACTTTCTCACCTAAATTAAACTGATTGGCGTATAATTTGAAACCGTTGTACATTCCTCTTGGCCAGGTTTCACTATAGGAACAATTATGGATTTCTTCCATTGTGATGGAAAGCATCCAGCCTAGAAACAAGAATTATAAATGGAAGTGAATAATTCGGGAAAAAGCTTGAAGGATCTCAATATGAAGTCAGATGTTATACCATCTTCTCCATATGATTTCCTAGGGATTGAATTCTCTTATTACCGAGAATATCTCTTGTTTGGTAAATGGTACATCGTCTTGAGTTTGCGAAGGTTCCTAAACAAGGTTTCTTAATTTCTTGTGCTGTTCACAATCATTATGATCATCTTCTGGAATAAAATATTCCATCATATAACTAATAGTACTGTCTATATCAGCAGTGTATGTTTTATCTTCTTTCGGCAGTGTGGTAATCGTTCCTTGTCTTCTTATCTTGTTATTCGATACACAACATTCCATAGATTGTTACCATTTGTAACATTACGATAATTCTTCCAAGATGTCCTTTTTGTAGAAATAATTTTTGATTTATACTGTCGATTGACTTCATAGTATCTATTTTTTCTCTCTTCTCTTAGATGTACATCATTAAATGGTCGTTGGTACAGCCTCCTAAGTGTATTTGTTCGTTTTCTCAATACTGTCAATTCGTCTGTCCACCATGGGACAGTTTTCCCGGGATGGCCATGCACATATCCTCGACTTATAAGAAATGATCCCTGAAAGTTTCTGTTATATAATTAAAACATCTCTCAACAAGTTCTTCGGTGTCATTATGAATAGTTCCTTTGGTTGCAAGTTCTATATCTAGTTGTTCATTGTTTAACTCGCAATTAAATGCAGCAGCTAGATTTTGGGGCAGTAGTTTTTCAAATATTTCGTAGTTTTCAGTTTTGATTATGTATTTAATTTTATAAGAAGGTTTTACTATTCTTTCATGAACGTGACTAACGGTTATAGAAATGATTCTGTGATCAGAGCAACTCTCCTCATTGCAAATATTCAATTCCGAAATTATCTTTATAAGGAGGTTGTTAGTCATTGTCAGTTATATTCAGCTTCTCCCTCGACTTTACTCAAAAGTAGGTTTTCCAGCATCTTTGTTGCGCACATAAAGTGTATTTATGGTCAGAAATTCTTGTAATGTTTTCCCACGTGCATTATACATCATGCCAGAGTTTGCTACGAGCATTAGTTCCTGCCGAAATTAATAGACCCTATCCGCGGGTAAATTCAATAATTTTTTAATTTTTTTATTTTACGTATGTCATCTTCAATATTTTCTTGTGGATCAAAATACATGCTTGCTTTAAAGAATTCTAAGTCACTATATTTCAACAACTACGCAAACTTCATCTGAAATTTGTATTATGTAGACAGTAAATTACGGTGGGAGAAGCATGAGGTAGTGAGAAAAACGTGGAAGTCCTTGCATTTTGTAATGCGAATTCTAAAGAAAAGTTCTAAAAACACCAAAGAATTAGCGATCTTTCGCTGGTTCGCCTTCTCATGGAATGCGGGCATGTTGGGATCCGTACAGAACGTCGCACCGGAAAAATGGAGATAGAATTTAGAGAAAAGCGAATAAGTTTACCTACTGAACTAACGCAATAAAAAAGTCATGGGAACCTCTAGAAACAAGAATAAGGGCGAGGCTTTGTGCACTTTATAAATCGTACGTAGGTCCAACCGCTTGAAAGGAAATTCAAATTAGACTCGAAAAAAAATTCGGCCCAAGCGATCACTCTCACAAAATTCGAACACGGAAACAAAATTCAGATCATGGGAAATTTTCATTTTGTAACAGAGCAATTAGAGATTGGAACCCGTAGCAACTTACAAAGCCTTTCCTCTAAATGTCCGAAGATTTACGAATACGTTAGAACAAGCTGAGAGACACAGATGTTAAATAAGTAACTAAGTGCTGTGAAATGCGGTGAAGTGCTGGTCGGTGCAATTCAAAACAAAACAGTGTAGTATAGTACAGTGAAGTGTAGTAAACGCGATCAATGTCTTTTTTCAACTCCCATTTAGCCAATAGTAGCTTGTATTGACATTTAGTATCACCAACATACAATTGTTGTATATCATGACAGAGTTGAAATAATTGTTATAATACTTAATATTAGAGATAGTATGATTGTTGCATTCTAGTTTTGTATTGTATTCTTCTATTATTTGTATTATTATTGTAATTATTGTTAATTAACTGCCACCGGGCCATACCAAATGCAGTTCAAATTAAATGTATGTATCCAGTGTTATCTCTTCTAGTAATGTGGGTACTACTCGTACCCACCCTTTGAGCGTTTCGGAAAGCAGGTAAAACCATCATGGTGACATTTTCCTTTGGTTTCTCAGCGGAGAACAGGCAAGGTCGAATGGAAGAGCGCCTTCAGAAGAAAAATACGTTCTAAAAACACATCAATTTCTAAAAAACGATTCGTTTAAATACAAAGATACACATATATTTGAAATCGACTTTTTAAGCCCATTACGATATGCTAAAATTTAGAATAGGATTCCATTGAAAAAAACAAAGTTGACTTCATATTTTCATAGTAAAAAATAGTGCAAACTATAATGTTTTCAAGAAGCTCCCGTTTATGCAATCGATTGTCCAAACGGCATCTTGTATCTAGCACAGTTGAGGAGATACAAAGAGTTATCACTGAGTTGTTTCATCTTGTACACATACTATTCACTACCGGACCCAGCAATGCTTCGCTGTTGCAGAGGACATCACACACTACCGGTCACGTGATTGTTAATCACTAGGGGGCGAAGTTTGATGACCTAAAACATCGCCAAAAATGATCAATAAAATGGTCGTAATGTTTTAAATGTCCCAAAAACAAAGAAAATGACGTAAAAAATTGATCAAAAGCAGTTCAGATGAACAACTCAAGCTGTTTGCTATGTTACTGATGTAATCGAGGCTTCTTCCTCATGTTCAAGTGAACTCAGCTTGCAAAGTTTTGGTTTGGACTGTTCTTTACCAGAAAATCTGTCTTTAGTAATTAAAAAATCGGCCAAACTGTCAATGGCGTAGATACGCGTCACAGGAGCCAAAGATTACATTCTCACAACGGCTGACATTACAATTTTTGAGCGAAGAAATCAAATAGGCTACTCAGGAATTCTGTGGAGAATATTTGTTGCATTGAATAAATATTTGAAGTACATTTAAAATATTAAAATAGAGGAAATATGCGAAAAGCTGTAAAAATGGCGGGAAAGGTAAAAACTTATTAAAAACTTATTAAACTTAAACTTATTATTAAACTTAAGGACTTATTAGTCAAAATCGACGAAAAATTCAAAAATGTCATAAAAATGGATAATTTCTTTCAGTCATACCATAAAATGAATGTATATACTAAAAAGCATTGTTGTAAAGTGAAAAGAAAAATAACGACATTTCATTAAAATCCGCCCGCTATTAATCATGTTTTACAATACGCTATGCAAAAATTGTACAAGATAAAAGACTTCCTCGCAAGATGGGTTTGTTCTATGCCCTGGTTTGGACATGTTTGTCAAGTATCTTATGGTTACAACGTTCTCCCTCGAATTTTGGCATGCGTTCGCTATGACACTATCTAGGAGAGATTTGATTTACTTGTCAGAGATTAAAGTAAGAATTCCGGCCGATATCTCACAATCGCAGGGGCAGAATACTTGTTTGCAGTGAAGATGCGCTTAACCCGTGGCTGTGCGGTGGGTTGCTTAGAGCTTGGGACAGTCATAAACGAATAAATCAACAACGCCCCCACATCTCCGATTTAATTCAAACCACTCTTTAAACACTTCCATTACTAATAATAACAGTGTAAACACTTCAGCAAAATCGGTCGAGACATTTTTGCGTCTATAGGCGAAACACATACGCACATACGCCTTATATACAAGAATGAGCGCAATTCTTCCTTTCCTATGAGCCACTACTCTGTGACTATACCATTCCCCGTTCACAACTTTCCATGAGCGTGGGATGGAATAGTCACATAGTGGCGCCTCATAGTAAAGAAAGAATTGTGCTCAAAGAAACCGTTTGCGTAATGCACAAAATACCCAAATTGCCTTTAAAGGTGTGCGACACAATGTTTAAATCGCTAGTCCTCCCAGCTATGAATTATGGGACGCAAATCGGGGGTCTGAATAGGATAGACAAATACAATAGCATCGCAATAGATAATTACAAATTAATTCTCGGAGTTTTTAGATTCGCAGGAAATATCGGCGTCCTAAGAGATGTTGGAAGAGTAGGAATTTCGTAAAATTTAAAAATGAAACCCATTAAGCTTTGGATTAGATTAGCAGGTGAACAGGCTGATAGGCTTATTCTAAGGTGCTTTAGAGTGCAATTACAGGAAAGACATCAGCGCTACTGACATTGCAAAGTGAAAATGTTACTAGAACGTACAGTTCCTGGAAACGTTTCTCCGGAGATGGTGGGGAATAGGGGAAACTCAAGATAGAAATGTTAATTTCGGATATTAAAAGGCAAGATATCCTGGCAGCAACGAGAATTCAGTCGCTGTCTGGAATAGAATTCTAGTGACTGGCTGCTCTGATCGGTAGTTTTCCGTGGTTTCTCCGATCAACACCAGGTGAATGCCGGGGCAGTCCCTACCAAACGGGCCACGGACCGCGTGAGATCTTTCCTTCTTCTTCTCTTGTTCTATCCTGTACCCTTACACACACACACACACACACACACACACACACACACAGACACACACTTACACTAACATGAACTAAACTACCACATATTCCGGGAGACCGGTCGGGAGCTTAGAGCCTGTCCCGGCTGGGGCGGTGCCCCACTGGTGGGAGAGTCCTGGTTAAGAAGAAACCCCACTAGCCGACGGTAGGTCGGCGCCGGATCTCGCCATCCAGCGGGTGAAGATCACCGCCATCTCCCGAGAAAAAACATGCACTACGGGACTAATGACCAAACCATTTGACGAGCCCGGAAACACGAAAAAAAATCAATCTGGCAGCAACGACAGAAAAACGTTCGCTAATGGCACAAGTTCCCACCGGAGACCGGTATGCGGATGCTAAAGTTACATTCGCACACTTAGAAGGGACAGAAGGGGGTGATATGCTTAGAATAAGATGAAGCTTCAGCAACCCAATCAAAAAAGAGAGGTAGATGCCATCTATGTGAGAAAATGGACAATAAGAGTTCAATTGCATGTTGTAAGTGTAGCCGATATTGTTGAAAGAAACATTTACAGCAAGTATGCACAATGTTAACAGTAAAATTCATTTTTCATTGTTTTGGAATAATTTTATTTTGAATTCACTCGTCTGGTGTCCTATATTTTGCATCTCAGTTTCTGTATTCACAAGTGTTTCTCTCTAAACCTTCTCTTCTATTTCTCAGAAATGTGTTTTTCAGATGTTCTGATGTTATTAAAGCTTGTCTTTTCCATTAAACAGTGTCTATTTTCACATTATACAAAAAAATTTCATATATTAGCCCTTATATCAGTTCCCAGCACCTATCGGGTCATTTTTGACCTGAACGTCCTAACTGTGCAGGGAAATCGAACGACGCAGCACGGTTAAACTAGCATAACAATTTTATTCACACTACAGTGGAAGAGAAACCCAAATAGCTTAAGTCTCAACAGTAATACAATTTTATTATTGAATCACAGATAACTGTGTAAATACAATGACAATAATGTACTCTCACTGTCAAGAAGGGCAAAAAATTGCAACAATTCCCACTCTATCCAAACCACTTGTGCACCAATATAAATGCACTATGGCTTGGCCCAAATGAAAAAACTGAAAGAAAATACTTTTTATTTACAGTGACACCTTTCAGAAATTCAGAAAAATTAATGATCTAGAAAACAATTGCCTATTATTTCCCACAAAATTTGAATCTGCAGTAAAAAAAAAGAGGCTATTTAAAAAAAAAAGGGTGTTTCTTCTTCCACTTCCCATGGGGACCAGGATGGACTACTTTTAGCATAGGTAAAAGCATTCTCAAAAATATTAAATTTTTAATTCAAACTTTTTTTTCCTTTTCCCTGTTTTCTTTTTACAGAGATATTTCTATGTCTCAAGTTCAATGACAATGCAGAATGTAAATATCTGTATAATTGTATGTGAACCATATATAAATCATACAAAAAATGACTTGTGAATTTAAAAAGTATGTTTTATTAAAATGGGCGATTTTCATAAATTGTAAATTATTTGCATATTCTCCTAGTTTCTCCCATGAAAATGAAAGCAAACCATACTGCCTACATGCATTAACCTCAGATTTACAGCCCAATTTCTAAACTTCAATTATTATATTTATTTGATGCTGAAAGCGGTTAAAAAGGGACATTTGAGAGGGAGAAAAACCACATTTATTGATCAGAAGCAAAGAAAAAGCATGATTTCCTTGCCAATGCATGGGACTAGCATTTGAACAACGTTCAATGAATCAAGATATCTGAACAAAACATCCAATTGAGATGGAAGTAATCAACCAACAGAAACTGACAATAATAAACCAACATAAAGATATTCAGAAGGCCTTATTTTACATTTTAAAAATGCATGTAAGCAAACAGCTCTTCAAAACATTTGTATAAAAACTTGAACACAAACATATTTTTTCTTTGAAATTGCACAATGATAAGATTGCAAAGTCAGCAACTGTAACATAAAATGACAAAAGTAACAAGTCTTTAGTTTTACCCAGTACAACTTACCACTGCAACTTTCTTTAATGCTTTTGTTGCATACGTCGCAACAGATAAATGTGATGATAATACACTTGTGGTTTTTCTGGTGAATAGGCCCAACATAATTTATCTAGAAGGAAACAAAAGATATCAGCAAGTAATAGGTGAAACTAATTTTTGAAAAATGGTAATCGAGTATAAATCATTTACATGTGTCGCACATAAATTCCATTCAAGGTACAAATTAAAATTAAAATTTACAAAAATTCAGGAGAGCACCAGTATCTACATGAGTAACCTAAAAGACATATGCAAACTTTCTTGACCTCATTTCTTAAATTCTATTAGGAATAATATTTTACGTATTTAATAGTTTCAATTTCTTTAAATGTATTCTTATGCCTAACAAGATAACATACAGATTTAAAATGTGAAAATATTTCTTGATGAATATAGGAGAATATGAGCTGGTGATTACATCAATGACCAATTTTTTATGAAAATGAACTGTTGCCTTCAGGAATGTTTATTAAACGTTTTATTGTTTGTGATTTAATGAATTGCTTTGGGTGACGTAAAGATAATCATGTAATTAGTTTGTATTATCCATTCAGTTCATGAGTTCGTGATAGATAATACTTCTGTGTATTGTAAACAATTCATACATACATTCTCATTTTGCCCATAACCTCCCATTCCCATAACCTCGACTATACTATCGCGTTAACATAATTGATGGAGCACCGTATTCAAAAGATCACAATACATTTACCTTTAATAATATCTAAGTATAATGTCAGGTTCGTTTTCTTCCAACAAACCACGGACGCCTCCACACTTTGCTATCAAACTATCACCGGAGGGATCTGTGCTTTAAACCGGTGACATCTACTTACGGTATATCCCCTCGCATCTGCTCGCAGGTTCCCCTTGGGTTCTTCTAACCTAGCCGATGACACTTCATCAGCTGTTACGGTGTCATCCAATTGAGAACTAAAACGTCATCGCGGTGACGTCACTGTGGTGACGTTCAGCTCCCGTTTGGACGAAACCATAATAGCTGATCAGCTGTCATCAGCCAGTTCACAGAAACCCAAGTATAAATCTCGGGACCAGCTCGCCTTGCGAGTCGCAACATACCTTGCCTCAGTGCTGCCCTCATAAGATCGGGTTACAAAATGCATGTTGGGAAAATGACGTTCTCCGTGCGACCACAAATTAAAATACAAAATGAAAGGAATGTAGGAGAACAGCAAGAGGTGTTTGTTTTTTTACGAGGGTAGGTGAGAAACCTTCAAAAGACACAGCAAGAGGTGTGTGTGTGTGTGTGTGTGTGTGTGTGTGTGTGTGTGTGTGTGTGTGTGTGTGTGTGTGTGTGTGTGTGTGTGAGAGAGAGAGAGAGAGAGAGAGAGAGAGAGAGAGAGAGGACGAGGAGAGAGTACAAAAATCGTGGAACAATAAGAACATTCCAACGAAAGCGCATGGAAACATGAATCCAATACGCCTGTTCCCGACCATGATAAATGCAATAAGTATCATATAAAAGGAAACATCCGTTTATATGATATTTTACAAACTTTATTTCAAGAAAAAACATCCATTTTTAATTTTGTAGTCGTAGAAAGACGCCGAAAAAGTCCAAACTTTTAAAAACTTTAAATTTTCGAAAATTCAGAGTTAACTCTGAAAATCGGACCTATGCCAACTATAAAAATGTATTTTACTCTATTCTTACAAGAAATATAAAGAAAAAAATACGAGTCGTTTTAGAGAAAACTTTGAAAATGTCTGAACTTTCAGAAAGGAAAAAACACTATTTTCTCAAAATGGCTCCAGATTTTTTCTTCTAACTTGTACGAATAGAGCTAAGTGCACTAATTTATATGACCTAAAATTAATTTTCCTTTATTCTTTTGGTTTTTCAAAAATTACACCATCGTAATTTTTTGAAATATCTCTCATGTTTTTAATATGCACATTTACAGCAATTTGTATACATTATTGCATTTGTGAGTAGAAGCGCGTCAAATAATTTCCAAAACATTTTTTCGAAAACTCAACAGTTTTCTGTGAACAAAGGCTTCAATTTCGCATTTACAGAAACACTTAAAACCATTTTCATAAAAATGGCTCCAAATTTTTCCACGAAAATTTATGTATAGAAAGTGATAATACTCTTCTATTATATTCTTAAAGTAATTTTTCGTTTCTGCCATTAAGAAACCGAAAAATTGAGCAAATGTGAAAAGTGATATTTGGGCGGCGGTAGATAGCAGTTGAGATGAGGATGTGGCACGACCGAAAAGCTAGACCCGGCAAAAAATTTAGGAAACTAACTAGTACGAGAAACTCTGTCATTCTGTAGCACCACTAGTTACTTCCTTGCACGCGTACGTATACACGGAGTATAGAGAAAGTTATGTAATGCTGCGGAAAATCGATTTCGAGATTCCAATGGAAATACACGCTTTGAGATCCCCTGATACTGAAAAGTGTTTTTTTAAAACGTCTGTCCGTCTCTCCGTCCGTCCGTCTGTCTGTCCGCCTGTCCGACCATCTGTCTGTCCGTGCGTCTGTCCGTCAGTCCGTCTGTACGTCTGTTCGTATTTCCGTCTGTCCGCTTGTTCGTCTGTCTGTCCGTCTCTGAACACCACTAGTTCGTAACCATACGTACGATTTCTTCCACAATGGATATCACATCACAATATCCACAATATCCACAATGGATATTCCCCGGTTGATAAGGCTCGACTTGAGACGCTGCGATTTTGAAAATCTTTCTTCAAAATTTGGGGATACTTTACATGAAGCCCCCCGCATATTCTCAAAAACGGCTCCAAATATTTTCTTTGAATTCCCTGTAAGAATAGATGGAAATATGCTTATAAAGAATGTATATGTTCTATTTTCACTGTTAACTCTGGATTTTCGAAAATTCCAAAAGTTTGAATTTTTTCCGGCGCCTTCCTACAAAATTGAAAACTAGTGTTGCTACAGAATGGCACAGACTTTCTCGTAGTAAAGTTTTCTAATTTCCTTGGTGTGGACTCGCTTTAATGTCTTGCCCCGTCCGCTTTCCAGCTGCCATCTATCGTTTCCCAAAATACATTTTTTGATATTTTCTCTACTTTTCGGTTTTCTAATAAGAGAACCGAATTATTTTGTTCAATAATATTAAAGAAGAGGAAAAAATCGTCCTAAATAGAAATTTTCATTGAAAAAGTTGAAGCTGTTTTGATGAAAATGGCTTTTAAGCGTTACTGTAAATGCAAAATTTGAAGGAACCTATTAATTTTTCGAAAAGCTTCATTTGAAGCACTTCCACTCACAAATGCAATAATGTATACAAATCGATTGTATGTATACAAAACATTGCCCGATTCTGGAATATTGTGGTAGTATCGTGAAACCGCTTGCCCTAGTTGCTCGCAAGAAAGCGTATATATGTCTTTCCCACAAACGTACTCCACCAAAGCGAATGTCTTAGTGCGACCTGACTGAGCAAACAAGCCCTCCTTCTCTCGCCGTCCACCACACTATAGTCCGTCGTATACTGCTGAAAATCGCTCAACTGACCCAAAGCTCCTCATCATCCTTTAATTCCAGAAAATTTGTTAAGTATCCACTTTTTTACTTATTAGATTTAGATGTTATTATTAATTCTGCAATTAAGGGTACATGACTAATAATAAGTTACAAAAAAGTAGTTAACTAAATAATAATAATAATAATAATAATAATAATAATAATAATAATAATAAATAGTACATAATATCACCGCGCAAGCCATACTCCACTTCACTTCACTTCACTTCACTTCACTTCACTACACTGCACAACACTTAACTGTGACGCATCTCTTCCGCACGCATTTCTTTCCGTCCACTTCATAACATAACACTGCATTACAATGCACTACATAAATAGTAATAAAATGATAATAATAATAATAATAATAATAATAATAATAATAATAATAATAACAATACTACTACAACTGCTATTAATACTCGCAAATAAAAAACTCACTTAAAAGGAAATACAACTAATTTAACAATAGAAACTTAACACTGATACATGGACCTAAAATATAACTAGCTAGAAAACTAATTTATTTTGAAACTTGCTCAAGCTTTGAGGAAAGGCTTCTAAGATTGTCGCAGGCAAACTGTTCCAGTCTCTAATGGTTCGGTTTGTAAATGAAAATTTCCCGACGTCCGTTTTCTGTATTCTTGTCTTAATTTTATGCACGTGATCCGCTCAGCCGAAGTATGTAGCTTTTCCTGTACGACGGTGGATTTAATTAGCAGGATCGCCTATGTATGCTGTGTACATAGCATGGAGTCACAACTGAATCCGTCTCTTTTCGAGTGACTCCCACACATCTCTATTTTTTGAACCCCTGAAAGTAAATTTCGATGCTCTGCGCTGGACCTTTTCTAGATTACTTTGCTGCGATTTTCTGTACGGGTCCCAACATACCGTGTCATATTCTAATTCATTGCGGTGATTTCTGTAGATTCTCCAATGCCTCAATTCGTTGCGCCATGACCGTGCCGCACAAGCCCACCGTCTGCACACTCGTCCGCGCCGCGACTGTCTGCCTGCTGCGCTCTGGATTCGCTGCTCCGCCCGATCTTCTCGTCGCCTTCAGCCGGACCGCACTGCGTAGCCTGGCGGGCCACCCTCCTGGAAGCTGGCGCTCCCGCGATGTCGGCCTCGCCTGACTCGCTCCTGGTCGGCGTCTCCCCGCTGTGGCGTTTAATGTCGCGCCGCCTTGCGCCTGCCCAGCGACCCCAGGCGCTGCTCGTCCGACTCCATCGGTGCACGCGCCTGCTGCAGCGCGTTCCGTTCCGATGCCTTCCGCTCGTGTTCCGCTCTCCGCTGCTGCATTTCTTCCTCCAAGTGCCGCTGGTGTTCTTCAGCCTCGCTAAAGGCCTCAGCTGCGACGCCTTTGGCCTCGTCCTCCACTATCCGGGATGGCGCCGATTGCGGCGAGTCAATGCACAAAATCTTATTAAACTGGGTCCATTGTTCCTGGAATTCACGTTGTGGTTCATTCCGCCTGCTCGCTTGCTGCTCCATTTGCTCCTCAAACTGCTGCAATTCACGTTGCCGTTCATCCTGCCGGATGGCTTGCTGTCGTAGTTGCTGCAACTGCTGCATGTACTTCTGATGCTGTTCTAGCATCTTATGAAGCAATTGTGCCCATTCTTCGTCAGTAGCCACTTGTAGCTGTGGCGTTACAAAACCTTTTCCATGTCGCCACTAATTATGGCGACGGTCATACAGACACACATTTTTTGCTCAGCTGTACTGCACTCTCTAACTTGATTGTTGTGGTGCAGTTTACCTCACTATCCAATGTTTCTCAATCACGCGTGACCGATCACTGTCTGTTTCTGAAGCTCTGCTGCTCACAAAACTCCATTTTCCTCGTCGCCACTGTTATGTCGCAAAATGAAAGTTGATCATCAACTTTAACAATGCTTCATTCCATCTTTAATTACATTCCCTTTCGGCAATATTTTCAAACGGCGGGTCGCCTCTTCCCTTTTCTCTCGCTGTGTGCTCGGGCTGAGCACCGAATAATCACGACCACTCCCGGCCCGGGGATGCGCGTGGCGGTGAGGCTCGCTTGCCACCTCGGCCCGCGCGCAGCCAGCTGAGGCGATCACCAGCTCCTCTCGCTCGGTTCCCGGACGCCCCTGAGTTGCACAACTCCTCCCTCGTGCAGCGCGTGCTGGCAGCTGACTAGCTGACTCGTATATGTGAGTTTAGTAGTGCTGCATGCATAATAACTGTACTCCTCAGCATATGTGTAACTTAAACATGGTGGAGAAAACAATCTTTACTATCTCTCCATCCCCCAGATGAACTGGTGATAAAAGAGAATGGCGTATGGGAAGCGTAAATGGATTGGTAATGCTTTGGACATAAGAAGACGGGATAATTTGTTAAGTCTATGATATAGACAGGTTATTTTATTAAAGGGAGGGCATTGTGGGGGATAGGTTTCTTTATTAAGGTGTAGGAGGGGATCACAGGTGATTATAATGCGGGTGTATTTTAGGGCTGGGAACATGTCCGATGGGTTATTTCGTTAAAGAGTGGTTTTTAGGTGGGTTATTTTATTTGAAGGTACTGCGTCACTAGTGGTTATTTTATTAAGGTATTGGTAATACTGGTGTGTGGTGATTGTTGGAAAAAGAAGAAATTTCTGGGCTTTAGGGTACCTAAGTCGTTCAGCAGAGTGGTCAGTCATTTAAGAAGCCTTATAAAGTCATGAAAGTAAGTGCTGGTTGTCCGAGTGCTTGGTTGTATAGTCTACGTAGTTATATTGTGGAAAAAGGTGGAGGTAGGGTGAATATGTCAAGTGAGTGGCGCTTCCTGTTGTATGTGATAGTTCTGTTGATAATATGGCGATGAGGTTCCACTAAAGTAGAGAAAGAAGGATTGTTCATTGCGTCTAGCAGTCGTTTCCGTGCTGTTTCGTAAGTTTCTGTCGTTTAATGTCGTGCTGAGTTTTAATGTCGAGGTAGCAGTCGTCAGGTGCGGGTCTATAAATCAGTCTGATTATTCTGTTTTCCAGTCTGGTCAGCAAGTTATAGTTTAATTGGAAAGTCGAGGCCCATGTTTCAGTGCCATATGTGGCTATTGGCTTAATATACGTGTGGTAATATAGAGGTTGGTCTTGTGTTTCAAGTTCTTGTTTGTCATGGTGGGCAGTAAGGCGTTGATTGTTCGATGTCCCCTTTGAGTCTTGTCCTTGATGGTTCGGGTCCACAGTAGTTTACGGTTCAATATTAGTTCAAGGTACGTCACTTCTCGTTTCCATGGGATGTCCACGTCGTTGATTTGAATAGGGGCTATTACTGGATTTGCTCTTTTCTACTGAAATATGATCACTTGACATTTCGATGCATTGATTGTAATTTGGTTTTCTCTGACTGGACTGAGAGTAGGTTAGCGGATTGTCGTAGTTTCCATAATGCCAGTTTAGTCGTGTGGTTGGTCACAGTATATGACCAGATTGGTCGTCTGCGTAAAGATAGTCTTTTACATAGGGAGGGACTGGTATGTCATTGATGATGTTGAATAGGGTAGGAGACAGCACAGCGCCCTGGGGGACGTCGGGTTGGATGGGATAGGAAGAGGAATAGCATGAAAGGTGTCTTACGCGGAAGGAAAGTAGGGAGAGGTAGTTTCTCAAGAAGGACTGAAGGAATTCTGGGATGTATGGTTTTATTTTGAGAAGGAGGATCTCGTGGTTGACAGAGTCAAAGGCCCTTTAAAGTCTGTAAATAGAGTAGGAACGTCACGTTTATATTGTAAAGATGTTGAAACGTCTAGGGCAAGCCGAAAAGTCTGTAGTACCGCTGAACTATTGTTTCTGAAACCAAGCTGTGTTTTTCGTAATACGTTAGTCGGAAATGGTGTCATTCGTCTAAGTAAAAGTCGTTCAAATAATTTGCTGGGTGTGGGTAGAAGATTGATTGGTCTGTAGCTGCTAGCTTGTTTATGATCTTTGTTTGATTTTTGAATCATGATGGTGTCATGTTTCTAGATGGAGAGGTGATGAAATAATCGTGTGCACGCGTCAAAGATGCGTCAAAGATCCCTTAGATGTATCGACAAATGTCTCCCTACAAATACGAAGGAAATATTAGTAAAAACTCTGTTGTGTCCTCATTTCGACTACGGTGATATTGTGTACAACAATTTAAAAGATTCACTCGCTCAAACTCTGCAAAGAGCTCAAAATGCCTGTATTCGTTTCATTTATAATATAAAAAAATACGATCATATCTCCAGAGTTTATAAAGTGAACAAAATACTAACACTAAAGGATAGGCGTTTGTATCACAGCCTTTGTCTTTTATTTAAGAGCTAAAAATGGATTCCCCGTCATATTTAACAAATTATTTCGTATATCTTAAATCCTCTAGATTTCAGAAATCTCAGTTACTCTGTATTCCAAAAAGTAAAACAAACTACTACAATAAATCGTTCGCAATTACGGTAGCCCGAGAGTGGAATAAATTGCCTTTCGACATTAAAAGCTGCTCCTCATTAACATCTTTTAAGAAACACCTGAATGGCTTTCTTATAAAATAGAATATATCATTATACAACTTACATCACTGTAGATATTCGGGTGTCAAATCCAATGTCAGTTTTACCTCCTTTTAGGAATGTTAAAAAGTGACTAATATGTTTAGAAATAACCGTAATGTACTTGTTGAAGATTTATTTTTTGTGATTTGTTTGATACTGCCGGAAATGTGTTTTCATCCACAGGAGCAGAGGAGGATTAGAGCAAGAAGACGATTCCCTTGCAGCATGGCCAGCAGCTGAAGAAAACATCCCAAAATCCTGTCACTTCATTTTAGCTTAGTTACTATTGTATTAGGACGCAGCATGCCTGGTGGGTTTTCCCCGACTAGCGGGTTTTCCTCCAGGGTCGAGCGGCGAGTGAGGTGGTGTGTTTCTGTATTAAAAGATTAGTCGCTCGGGGCGAATACCAGGCTGCCGCGTAGCGCGAAAACGTTTGGAGCAATGCTATTCAACTCAACTTGTTTTTAACTTCCGTCTATGAATTTATAATTCGTCAAACAAAATTTGCCACATTTCTGTGTCTATTTTAATATTTCATTTATCTTTTTAAAAGCTGCATTTAAATTATACTTGTTTTCTACTAACTACTTGCAACATAAATATATTTTTTACATTTGTATATAATATTACATGTTTGATCTTTGTATGCATCTGACATGTGGTTAGGCGGAAGAGCGGGCCTGATGGCCCGAGCCTCGCCATATCAATAAAGGCATTATTATTATTATTATTATTATTATTATTATTATTATTATTATTATTATTATTATTATTATTATTTATTCATTCACAGTTCACTGGTACATAGATTGTAGTCATACAGATACAATACATCAAAGCATGACAACAATAAAAATCAACAGTATGTAATTCTAGAAGTTATCGACTAATACAAAGTTTAACATTTATAATATTCATAAATACTAATGTAATTAAAATAGCAACTAAACACTCTCATTACTTCCCAAGAAGTTTCGGACCAATGTGCATCTACAAAGTATGACACATTTCTGGATATTGATTATGGCATTTTTATTTATTTTCAGCGTTTCTAGAGAATTCTTTAAAGTCTTCGGGATGACGCCCGTTGCTGAAAGAACCACGGGGACGGTTTTGATTTCCGAGATGTTCCATTGCTCCTTCACGACATGTGCCAATTCTTTGTACTTCTGGATCTTCGTATGATATGCTGTAGCGAGATTGCTGGTGTCCACAACTGCCATGTCTACAAACCATACTTTCTTCTCATTTTTATTCCAGAGTGTTATATCCGGTCTTTAATGGTGTACTGTACGGTGCGTCAAAATACTACGATCCCAGTACAATTTATAGTTATTGTTTTCAAGTACATTCTTTGGGATATACTTGTATTATGATGTATCATGGCATGGTGCTAAACCACAGATCTTGACGAGTTGGGCGTGGATAATTCGACCCACCATATCATGCCTGTACACTGCATCTTGCTGTAATATGTTGAATTGTCTCGCCGCGTTGGCCACAGGCCCGGCAGGTATCAGAGGTCATCTCTGGATCTTTGATGACATATTTGAGATAGTTTCTGGTTGCAATGACTTGATCTTGAATGGCAACCATGAACCCCTCAGTCTCTGGGTAGAGATATCCAATGCTGAGCCATTTGTACGACATGTCTACGTCTACATTTGGATTGGCTATTTCAGCTGGGTATCTCCCTTGGATTGCTTTGTGCTTCCAGAGATCTATCTCTTGTTGGAAAGAGGGCAGTTGAAGTTCTATATTAGCTTGATTGAGACTCAGAGGTGTATAATTGTAGTCCGCTTCAAGTACCACTTTGTGTAGATGAGAAGATAACGCTTTCTTCCTGAAGTATTCTCTCATACTGGTAATCTGTTTGAAATGGAGATTACTTATTTCCAGAATACCACGACCTCCCATCTTCCTTGGAAGCGTTACCCTCTGAATTGAGCTTTTGGGGTGGTGGTATTGGGAACGGCTCATTTGGACCCTAATAAGCCTTTCCAAGGATTCAATATCCGTCCTGGACCATTTAATGATGCCCAGTGAGAAAGTTATTACTGGTATTACATACATGTTAATCGCTGCTGTTAGGTTTCGTGAATTGAGGAAGGTTTTGAATAAACTTTTCATTCTCTTCTCGAATTACACCTGCAGCTTTTCTTTAATTTCACTGTGGATTATCAGCTTGTTTTGCTGAATTCCCAGGTATTTATAAAGTTCATTTCCTTCCAGGGCTGTTATAGTCTCCCCTGTCAGCGTTTCATGTTCTACCTCGCTGATGAGTTTACCCTTCCTTATACTTTGGATTTTGCATTTTTCGATACCAAATTGCGTTCCTATGTCGGTTGAGAATCTTTCGGTGACATGAAGGAGCTTCTTCAGTCCCTGTAATGTTCCTGAGTACAGTTTGATATCGTCTATGTATGCTAGATGGCTCACATCATGTTTGCTCTGGCCTTTCAGCTCATATCCAACTCCCATGCTTTCCAGCAAGGAGGAAAGGGGATTCATAGCAAAGCAGAACCAGTAAGGGCTGAGACTATCGCCTTGGAATATACCTCTGCGGATTTTCAGTGTCTTAGTGACAATTCTTTCACTACTTGAGGACATATGTATTGTTGTTTGCCAGTGATTGATTACGTTCATAAGAAATCTTACGATTGCATGGTTAACACGATATAGCTTTAGAACATAGATCAGCCAGTCATGCGGGACCATGTCAAATGCCTTCTTGTAGTCGATGAAACAAATATACAGATCTCGTTTTTTGTTGGATGCCTGAGACATGATGACACTGTCGATTACAAGCTGTTCTTTGCACCCCAATGAACCCTTGCAACAGCCTTTCTGTTACTCTGAAAGAATATTGGTTTGTTCACAATGTTGTTCTATCACTGTTTTTAAACAACTAGTGATGATTTTATATAGCCCGTTGAGGCATGTGATGGGTCGGAATTGTCCGGGATCTGTGGCATTGTTAGATTTCGGCTTCATGAAAGTGATCCCCTCGCACAGGGCCGTCGGTAGTTCTTCAGGGTGTTTCAGAAAATGATTAATGAGAGTTAGAATTATTTCATGTATACAGGTGAATCTTTTAAACCAGAAGTTGTGAAGTCCATCTGGTCCAGGGCATTTCCAATTTTTGAGTTTGTTAATAGCTGTCTTTAGAACATCCACTGATATATCGGAAACTTCCATTTCCCTGGACTTGCTTGATACGCCCGACACTTCTGTCAGCCATAATGCGTGGGACTGGAAATGACTTTCTGTTGACCATTTCGTGGTCCAGTGATCTTCCACAGTTGATTTCTCCGGTAACTTTCCTGAATGGGCTTCTCTTTCCAGATTCTCATAGAACCTCTTCTGTTTTTTAATAAAATCCTGATTGTCTTTTTCCTTTTCAAGCTTCTGGTGTAGCGTCGTATTCTTTGCGAGTAGACACTGAGTTGTTGTTTGAGAGTATCTTATTATTATTATTATTATTATTATTATTATTATTATTATTATTATTATTATTATTTGTATATAATAATACATGTTTGATCTTTGTATGCATCTGACATGTGGTTAGGCGGAAGAGCGGGCCTGATGGCCCGAGCCTCACCATATCAATAAAGGCATTATTATTATTATTATTATTATTATTATTATTATTATTATTATTATTATTATTATTATTATTATGGCAGTCAAATGATGAGACGCATTATGAGTCAGATGTTTTAGTGCTGGAACTCCATCGGGGCCTGCGGCTTTTGTTGGGTCAAGAAGTCGAATTTCGTCTCGTACTTCGTTGTCAGTGAAAGTCTACACCTCTTGCTGAGTAGTTGAAAGTGGCGGGGTTTGACGAAGTTAAGGATAGCGGATGAAGGGAGTGGGGTGTTGGTTGCTGGGAATTTGGAGGAGTGTAATTGGTAGAAAGCTTCAGCAATGACATTGGGATCGTATGTGAGGGTGTTATCTGGTAGCATTATGAGAGAGATGGGTTGTGGGGCTGCCTTCATGGTTTTAATTATTTTCCATAGTCGGTCAGGGTGTTTTAGGTTTGCGTGTTGTTGTCAGGGTGTTTTAGCCTTGTCCCAAGTATTTACGTGGCGTTGAATCAGTTTTTCGTGAAGTGCACGTTTAAATTGTTGGTAAATGGTCTTGTCTTCTTTTTCAAGTGCGATAGGAACGTCTTTGTGCTCGTTTTTTTCTAATTAGATCTAGGAGTTCATTCGGAAGGTTTTGGAAGTGTTGTGGCATGGAATATAAGGTAGATTTGCGGATGGCGGATTTGATGTGATGGTTGAAGTGGTCTATGGATTTATCTACTCATTGGAAGGCTCTGAGGGATGAAGGAGTTTTTTCTTTTTGGATATCAGATGTTCGAAGTTTTGTCAGTCTATGGTGTGATATAGGTGAGTGGGCGGGGCTAGAGAGTAAGGCGTTATATTATTCTTGGTGGATATTATTGGTAGATCTGATATTAACTCGTGCCGGGGTAGGGATTTGTTGCTATGATGGATGTGGAGTAAATTACAAGGTCGAGGATGTCGTTTGGTTCGTCGTTTATCATGTGAGTGGGTTCCTGTGGTGCGAGAAAGTTTCGAGATGGTCTGGTTAGGAGGTAGCTGTGTATGTCTCGCTCGTCCAGGTTGGTTGTCGTACTTGCATCCCCAATTCGTCGGTTTAGCGTTCAAGTCGCCCGGAATAATAGTGGGTGTGCGTCTGTCGGTTAGTTGGTCCAAGTCTGCTACTTTCCGTCTGCTGTGAGGTCTGTTATACATTGAAATGATTTTAATTGGTCCTAGTTTTGTTCCTGTTTGGATGGAGGTGGTTTCGAAAGAGGTATTGGGAGTCGGGAGGATGGTACGTGGGATCGTATTCCGGATAAAGGTGGCTGTGCCTCCGCCCAAGGTTATTCGCTGGTCTGTTCTGTGTATGAGGAATTTGGGGATGGAGAAAGGTTGGTTAGGTTTCAACCAGGTTTCCTGGATGAGAAGTGCTCCAATGGAGTAGTCAAGAAACTGTCTGATTGAAGCTTTTTTTGTCGTGCAGTCTGTCTTGTGCATTCCAGGATGCTAGTCTTAAGTAGTGTTGTCTGTTGTCCTGCCTTTTTAAAACAGTTCGCATATTTTGGTCGCAGCAGTCAATAGTTTCGTATGTCCACGGATCCTTTAAAAATATTGATGTCTTTTATTGTCTGGATGATTCCGGTAATGTTGTTCTTGATGAAGCCGATGATGTCTTTTAGAGTGTTGCTTGTTAAGTTGCCAGTTGTAGTCGAAGAGTCCTCGTTGTCAGTTCTGTTCGCAGTAGCATCCGCGAAGGTTCTGCCGTTGAGTGCGGGGAAGGATTCATGAGAGACGTCTGGTGGACGCTAGTTGGTGAGGTTTGTCTATCTCTTAGTCCAGCGATTACTTGTAGTCGGAGTTGTTGTCGAATTGGAAAGCTGCACAGGCGAGCTAGGATCTTCGTGGATTTGTAAGCAGTTGGCACACTTGATAAGGTGTTGGAGCAGAAGACGGAATCGTGTGGTTCTGCGCATTTGCCGCAGACCGATATGCTGGAATAGTGTTTCTTGGTGTGCCCGAATTGTTGGCACCTGTTGCAGCGGGGGATCCTGTTATTATTTTTGTAGGAGTCAATACTGATACTATAGTACGACACGTATTTGATAGTTTCCTTTATTGTCGGTATCAAGTCTTTGTCTGTCTCACATACGTATAGTCCTAGCTGACTGCCGACATACTAACTAGCTTCGAGCTGGCGCCCGCACCCCCGTAAGTAGAGGCGGTGATGGATAGCTTCGCCTCGAGGCTCCCGACTCGCTGCCTGCGCTCCGCACCAGCGAGCTCGTCAACGCGCGGTATCGCTGCGCGCGCGCCAGGTTCAAAACCCGGCCACAGCACACGGTTGTGAATTTTGGATATTACATTTCCGCAGATGGCACTGAAACCTGTTTGTACGGGCACCAGCCGCCGCTGATACAAATCAAAGTAAGTTTCGCTGCAAGGTTTGTTCTTTCTCTCCACACTGAACACTTTTATAGAAAAAGTAACATATGTATTTTTAAATTGTATATTATTCTTCTGATGAAGACCAAAAACATTGTAGAATATCTTTTTAAATAAAAACAATTTGGTATGATAAATTGGTTACTTATTTATTTTTTATTTTTTATAAATTGGTTATTTATTTATTTTATATTATTTTTTATTTTATTATATATTTTTCATTTTATATTATTTTATATTTTATATTATTTTTGTGTTATATTATTATATTTTACATATATTTCATATCCGGGTTTGCAAATCTTTTTGTATCATTTGTATTACATTTAATGATTATTTTATAGGTTTGGTTATGTAACAAAGTTTTTACATTTGTTCTATAAAATGTGAAAAAACACGAAAAAGTGAACTGATGTAATTCCATACTCATAATTTTCGAAATAGATTTTGTTCCTTTTTTATTTCGACCTTCAGCGTGGTCAGCTGGCTCAACAGCCGCAGACTGTTTTCCCAAACTTAATGGGGAATTCTCCTCCTCTCTCTGTTGCCTAACGGTGTTGTCCACTCTCTCCTCGTTTTTTTTTTCAATTCCGTCGCTCCATATATCCGTCCATCTGTCTCCCTTCCTATCCCATTACCTATTTACACACGTACACACAGATATGCCGCCATACTTCATCGTGAGACGTTGTGTATTGTGCGCGTAACCTAATGCGCATGCACGAAGCGCTGGTTCTTGCCGCCGTAAATTCAAAAGTAAGAATATGATCAACTTATAAATACAAATGGTCATCTAAAGTAATGACGCAGTGGTGCAGGAACATGGAGTTGTCTTGTGTAAGGCTCGCGATGAGTTGAAGAAAAGACAAAGGCGCGGGTCCTAGCGACAGGCTTCAAAAGGCTTCATGTGACCATCGCAGATAAAACATTGGGTAGTGAAATAACTTCAAGATTTTCGCATCGTGCGATGATGCGAACGCTCGCGCGGTTTCAGGCCACAAAATAGAATAACAAAAGTTTTCTTTTATTTTGCTTTATCATTTAACAACTATTGTCAAACGATTTACCAATTACAAGTTGTTTATATTAAAGTACTTAGAAAGACTATTAGAATTACCCCAGTTCTTCCTATATGCATGTCGTCAAATTCCAGTGTATGAAAAGTGAAGTTAACATCTACGGAATTTGGCATTTCTGGAATTTCACGTTTATGGAATATTTCTCTTACCCAAAATCCCGAGTGGGTTTTTTCCCACTCGGAATTTTCCGTGTGGGTATAGCTACCCACCATACCCGTATTATCCGCCGGACCAGCCCATGTTTTCGATATCCGTTTTATAATTCTTTTCTGAGTTAGAATTTTTCCGGCGTCTTCCTGCAACTACAATATTGAAGATAGAGATTTTTCCTTTAATTGAAATCTGTTGTCCGTAATTCATTCTTTCATTAAAATCATGTATATTTTTTGAAAATTTTAGTAGTTTTCGCGCGAAATTACCTGAAACATGTGCAATATTAAAAAAAATAATAGAACAAGATTTTCTCGAAAACAGATCCAAATTTTTTCTTTAAAATTTTAGAACTGGTAGTGCTAAATATACTCTATAAAATTATATAAACGCCATATTTTTTTCGACAGTTACAAAATTGTAATTTTTTACCTGTCTCTCACGTCGTTAATATTTACATTAGAGGCGATTTTTTCACATTATCTCATTCATGAGTACATGTGTTTCAAACAATACCAGGGAAAGTTTCTCGTAAAGGAATAGCGGCTAATCGAGTTCCTCATTCGAGTCTGTCATCGAGGTCCTATTCTCCCTGGAGGAACGGTAGCGAAAAAATACATAAAGTCACTACATAAAGTAGCAAGAAAAAATCTCTTTTTTGATAGCAGGAATCCACAAAACGTGTTTTTCTATCGAAATATCGGCACTTTTTCGTGCATCATTACATTTATCTTTCTGGCAAGTAGGTACGAGAATGAAAAATAATTTTCGTCAATTTTGTAGTTGTGAGAAGTGGTCAATAAGTTTTGAACTCTTGCAATTTTTGAAATGTTTGAAGTAGTGATGAAAAGCAAGCCCGAGCCATTTTCATAATCGCTCTCTACAAAAAATTAGGAAAAACTGTTAAAATTTGTCAACATCGCAAGAACTCCGAGTGCGGTCAGATCGACTGGAGAATATCCAATTTGGAGAAAATTCTTTGAGCGAACTATTTAGACGTTAGTGTTATTCACGGGCTAATGGGCGAACGGGCGGACGCACAGAGGGGTATTTTGTAAGAAAAGTCGAAATACAAAATTTTAACATTCGAGAAAACTAACACCATTTCCTATAAGTTGAATATATATTACGTCATACGACAGTCGCCTGTTAGTCTCAGTCTAGTATCTTCGTTGTAGCATCAGTCTAAAGTAGTCGTAGTATGCGCTGCAAGCATTTGCTACCAGCAGTTCCGTAAAAAGAGTTCCTTTATTCGCTTCGTGAGTGCTTTCAAAGTTGTCAAGTGTATTGATTCGTGATAGATATTGAAGTTCCACGTAAGTACTGTGTTTTAAATTAAAAACTGACCCATTTAAGGTTAAAATTTACGTAATTTCAGACGTTTTAAGTGAACGTATAATGTATTCAAATTTTGAGTTGACTTTTATCAAACATTAGTGTTTTAGTTATAGTGTCAGGACGTGTCAAGCGAAAAATTTATTACAAGTTCTTCTAATTCATATTATAACAGTTAAAAAAGAAAAACTTCCCACATATTTCCACAATTTTAGTTTATGGAACTTTATTTAAAGATCGGTGATGCGTAACAAAATTCGTGAAAGTTAGGAATATCAGTAAGATTTTTTTGTTGTAGATTCCAAAGAAAGTGTTAAAGAGATGACTTGAGGAGAACTCTACAATTATATTAAGCTGTGTTCTGAACGTTTAATTGACGATAATATTAAATACATGGAGAATAATTTGTTGAAAATCACAAAGTATCCATCGGAAAAAGGGAAGGAATTTAAACGTAAATTACGATTTTTCAAGTCTGAATTCAAACAAAAGTAGGCAGCTGCATTTGATATGGAAGAAATATTTGTAAAAAATAATGAAATTAGGCTTATCGGTACTGTGAAATTACCAATATGGACTAAACAAAAGGCGGGTTGACCGAGAAAGGAATTCAGAAACAGGGACCGAATACCGAAATAATAGCGGTAAAGGTATTTATACCGGTATAGAAATACCTTTACCTCTATTATACCTTTATTCAAAATACCTTTAAAAATACCGGTATAAGACGTCAAATACCGCTATTTTTAGAGGTATTTTACCTTTATCCGACGTCTATACCGGTAAAATACCTCTATTTAAAGGTATTATACCGGTATTCTCTCATCAAAATACCGGTATTTTCATAAGAAAATACCGGTATTTCAGTAGAATCATACAGGTATTTGGGGGAAATTCATTGTGATTTTTCCGCTGAGATGGCTCAGAGGAAACAACTATTTACACGGCAGAGTTTCTGACCGGGAGGTCCTAGAGTTCGAGTCCCGAGGGTGGCGGATTTTCGACACATATTCTAGCTAGGTCGAGTTCTGCCGTTGACTGGGAAGTCGAGTTCTGTCGTCAGACGGAGGGACCAGCCAACGGTCTTTCGCAGACATCAACACGAGCTCGTTCGCTGACCTTGGAACTTTGTCCGGGCGCAGAGCTTGGCGACACGTGATAAGAGTGTTGAAAATGTATCCGTATAAATCTTGCCCTTTCTAGTAGCGATAAAAAATGGAGAAACGTGTCTTCTTATCCATAAATGAGTCTTCCCACGCATACCAAACTTCCTTCTTGCACGACTGTATTTATCACTAAATACGATTATTTGCTTAAATTTGATCGTTCCCGAAAATAATTTTTTCAGTTGGCCCAGTTTCCTTATTCTGACCATAATTAATAATTATATACATAATTATTAATTATAACTAAAACAATATTAAAAATTGACATTGAACGCTAATAGACATTAACTATTCTTACGTGAGGAAACAGAAGCGTTATGTTTAATTCAAAATTAATGATTGAAACATGTTAAACCCATGTATTATTTAAGAAATTTTATTAAGAAAAAATATTAATTGTACTACTAAATATTAATTAATTTTAATAAATATTTTAAAATATTAATACTAATTAAATTTTAAATGTTTGCATTAAATTTGTGTAAATTAATTTATTATTTTGTTTGTTAATTTATGAATTTATTTAAATTAAATGTTTATTTTAATTAAAAAGTAAAAATGTTAATATTAATAAACTCTTTTATATTAATTAATAATGTTAGTATATATTTCTTATTATTAAGGAAGAAACACTCTTCTCGAAGTGGGCTCCTCCAGATGCATTTTACAATGTAAGCTACCCTTGCCCACATGCAATGTTAATTGCTAATAATAATAATAATAATAATAATAATATAATAGTAATAATAATATAATAATAGTAATAATAATACAATAATAATAGTAATAATAATATAATAATAGTAATAATAATACAATAATAATAGTAATAATAATATAATAATAATAGTAATAATAACATAATAATTTACTTTTATTACAAATTTTCTCAATATTTGCAGTTAATGTCAAAATATATTAAACCCTTAATATTAACCAGGAAAATAACATTTTATTTCAGCCCTATTTATTAATGTATAATTAAGATTTAATTGTGAAATGAAGTAAAAGGAAATCATTTTTAACAATAACAAAACTGGGCCGGAGAGCCCGAGCGTTCGTGATTATCTCAAGGTGTCAACGCTTCCTCAGTTCGCCGAAGGAGGGGTCGGGGAGGGAAGAAACGGTCCTACGCCTACGGCCGGCGCATACGTTGACAGCCTCTTCATGTGCGAAATACAAAGACAGGCTTAGGTCATCTCTCAGGTCAAATGGGAGATAGCTGGATGAAGGACACTAAGAAAAGGTTCTCTTCAATGGAATCAATAATTATTATTTCATATTTCAACTTTTCCGAAGTTGAAATTAAGGGAGGTTTTCAATACATACAACGTATGCAAATCGTAAACGGCCGAACACAAAACATTTACAATAATAAGAATATAATTAAATACAGTTGTATATATATATACAAAATAATAATTTAAACAATAAATAACAATTATGAAATGATATTTGATTAATAAACATTTTGTGAGATATTATTAACTAAAGTGACCTAGTTTTTCAACAGGTATGGATGGTAAGCTATATTTCTTCATTGAAAATACCGGTATAATACCGGTATAACCTTTATGGACGTCCATACCGGCATAGACGTCCTATAAAGGTATTTTACCGGTATAAAAGAATAAAGGTATTTGAAAAAGGTATGGAAAAATACCGGTATTATACCGGTATTTTTTACCGGTATTCAATACCTTTTCGGTCCCTGGTCAAAAGTGCGTAAGGCAATAACAAGCTTTCAGGAACGAGAAAAAAACTGCATTCATTCCTTGTCAACACGAGAAGTTCTATCCGTGTTTGTAGAAGCCGGTCTATCCCAAAGGCAATACAGTATTATTCGAAATTCAAACAGAAACATCTCTCCTTGTTATTCATTAATACAAAAAGTATGGAGAACAAGGATCCTGTTCTTAAAGGACACATTAGAATTTCTAGTATCGCAGGAAACTGTACATTTTGAAGATGCTACACGTACAAGGCAAAACTCAGAAAAAGAAAAAAATGGAAAGGAAGAAGAATAAAATGGAGGAGAAGAATAATAATGATAATAATAATAATAATGATAATAATGATAATAATAATAATAATAATAATAATAATAATAATAATAATAATAATAATAATAATAATAATAATAATAATAATAATAATAACAATAATAATAATATGATGATGATGTTGATGGTGATGATGATGATGATGATAAAGAAGAACATTAGCGACTGAAATTATCGGGAATAAGTATACTAGTGTAACACATTTAACGAGAACTATTTGGTAGTGCTTCTAATTAACCCATGAACTAACCCACATTTAATAATTTGTGTTGTAAGCTTTTTTAAGTAGTTCCTCTCACATAAGTATGTAAACTTGCATAAATATACATATTAACTAATTTTAAATAAATTCTAACAAAGAAATAATTTTGGCCAGCTTTTTATACGTAAAACCCCCATGTGTGACGGTTCAACAAATGGACATACGATGCCCCTCAAAAAAATCCGTTTTCGGAATGTGTGGTCTCCAAAAAGTGTACTTTCGCCTGAATCTCGATCTCCATTTTTTGCAGCATTTCATAACTTTCTTCATACATTATTTTTTAAATTTTTTTCAATGTCGTATACTTGCTAATTGATGAAAGAGTCGTCTTCTTAGGACGGGATACTTTCTTACTTTGTTGGAAATTGCATAAATATATTTTTACAACACTGAAAATTTGGACATGAGAAGGAAAAACATAACATATTATACAAATCGTACGGATTCATTGGAATGCAGGTTGAACTTCACGATTTAAAAGTGGCGGGCTTCCGTTGCGAGTTTCTATTACTTTTTGTTAGAAAAAATGAGAGTTGAAGAAAAAAAATCAGAAACGTACTTTCTCAACTCATTTTTTCGTTCAATATTACATATTTTTCAATAATTAATGTTGTTGTTGTTGTTTTGTATTTGGTTGATAATAAGGCATTTCGTAAATTCCACGAGGTGTTGTTGGCTACACTGCAAGCACAAGGTTATGGAAATTACGATCATATGACTTGTGGGAAGAGGTGCTCTGCTCCAAGGGGCAGGGCTGGGGTAGAGAGTAGAAGTTGCATTGCAGCATCGCAGTGTGTAGTGCGTCGTGCGTGAAGTAAACCGTGTGGTAAAATCGTTATTTTGTTACAATATGGGAGCGTCCGCGGTACCTGTTATAATTTTCACAATTCTTTGGGGTGTAGTAGGTATAGTTTTACCATTTGTTGTGCCGAAAGGACCAAATCGAGGGTAAGATGGTTTTCTTGTTTCACGTTTATTGTATGAACTGTATGATATTCATTGAGGGAAAACTTGCATTAATGTTTTTTTGCAGAATTCTTCAAGTTATCCTGATATTAACGGCATCGACTTGTTGGTTGTTGTAAGTTTATTTGATTTTACAATTGTGGCTATTGTGATAGATGATAACCATTCTGTAATGTTGTAATTTGCATTTTGTGCTTTCCTTTAGTTGGTTGTGCTGTTATATGGCCCAAATGAATCCTCTTATTGGACCCAAATTATCTAGCAGTACAGTAATGATGATTGCTGAACAATGGGTTAGTATTTGTGTGTATGGATTATTTTTATACTTTTTTTCTAGTTAACTACATTTTTATTAATTTAATGAATAACTAATTGATAGATTTTTACTTCTGATGTATGCCAGATTCGTTTTAAATTATTAAGTGATTTTATTTAAACAGGCTGCTAGTTTTACACAGCACTTCAGGGAACACTTAAAAAATTCCTAAAAGGGAGGGTATACAAGTGTGCTTGAATAAATTATATTGACTGTGTTCCACAGGATTACTACAAAAATTGTTTTATACAAAATGTACATATTCTACATTATGTATGTGTTTGTGTTAATATGTATTTTAAATTTGTAATATGTTTTGTTATTTTTTTCCAGGGAAACAAATTTCCAAACGTAGTGAAGCCTTAAAATTTGGAAAGACTAATTTAAAGTAATTGAAAAATAAGTGTGTTTAAGAGTTGTACCTTTTTTTTTTTTTTTAATGCAAATCAATATAAAATCAGTGAAATGTTTTCTAGAAAAAAATGATTCATTAGTATGTCCTTTTGAAACTGGTCTCTTCAATATGAATAAAGGGGAAATGTCTGTAGAATCTTAAAACTATTAATTTTGTGCATGAAACCTGTGTATGCATAGGAAGAAAACTAATTCAGAAGAAAAGGACCAAAGATGCACAAGTTAAAGGAATATCTCTTAAAAATGTTTATTAGATTTGGTGTAGGAAATAAATGTTGTATTCTTTATTGACTGTGATTATTGGAGGTTTTATTACCTTACTAGTTATTGAAATCCTAAATGAATTTTGTGAGGGGTAGGTTTATTGTGAAGTTTATATTGATTTGTAGTTAGAACCCAAAATATAATTTTGGCAAGAAATTAAAAGGAGGAATGATTAAATTATATAAATAATATTTTATAAATTGTTTTATATGTATGGTTTGCAGAGTATTTGTGAAATTCAAGTATAAACATTAACGTTAAATAGAAATCAAATGGTAATTGTGAACAGATTTTTTTTTATCTAACCTTTAGAAAAATTCATATTGGGTGCAAAACACATTCCAGACCGAGTTTTTATATATTATCTTTCATGGTGTGGCATTCTCGTCTTGAATAAAATCATTAATGTAAATTGGAGTTGTGTATCTTGTAGAAAATAGTTTATTGTCCCCATGCCTATATGGGGAGTCTGTATGTAATTTGTATAAAAGTTATTTTCAGGTGTCATTGCTAATGAGGGTTTTAAGGTATGTTGCAGTGTACTGCTAATTGTTTTCTTGTGCAATATATGACAAACATAAAACATAGTTTTTAGTATTAATGCTGGTAATGTGTAGAGATCAGTTTTAACATTTCAATAAGAACTGTTATATTGTTCCTTTAAGTTAAAAAAAAGTATATGTATTTATTTTAGCCTGGTAAATAAATGTAAGTGCTAAACTATATTTTCAAAAATTGAACGTATTCTAGGGAGATCAATTGAAGGGCTTCTTGGAAAAACAGCATTAGTCTAAAAATCAAATTAGTGGGAAATCAGAAAAAAACGTTCATTTTCCTAACTCGACAATCTGTAGGGAATTTTATGTTGTACAGGAATACTTGCGTGCAGCATGAAATAAAATGCAGTTGCAAGTAAATAAAACAATACATTTCACAAGTTACAAGAAAAAAATGGACATATGTTATTTTTGCTTGAAAATTACAGATTGTATAAATGCATTTAATGCATAAATTTGCTATAATGCATACAACAGCACTGCAAGGTACCAGAAACTGCAAAATAAAAATTATATGTAGCCTATTTTGCATTGTTATTACTGCATACAGTGAAAACAATTGAACCCCTAATGAACACTTTCAAAAATCATTTTTACTATTTTCTAGTTTAACTATAACATGCAGTGAACACAATTAAAACACTGGAAAGAACTGCTGGAAGCTGATCGTTCATTACACCCACTGCTGTTATCTTCATTTGTCCATGAACTACGCTGTTGTTACTGGAAACACTTCGGACGTATGATGTTCTTCCCAAATTGCTCGTTTTTCTTTGCTGTCTTTGGGATTAATGCACTTTAGACTGAGTCAGTATTATCCTTTGATGCATAAAAGTTCACACTACAAGATGGCAGCACTAACTCATTTTCTCAATTTTGGACTAATATTTTTCCAAGAAACACTTCCAATTGTCACAACGGTATCAGTGGATCTCTCATCCAAATGAGACTGCAAATCCTAACCTTTAGTTTGAAATTTTTTTATTTTTGGTGAAAAGCACATTCTATCTCGCTTATTTCAAGGCTGAATTTTCCATTTATTCTATATGCTTTTTTGAAATAACATTACAAGCCTATTTGTAACTCTGCTCTCTATTAATTTTTTTATTGTACAAATGTATTCCCATAAATTGAAGAATGTTATTTTAGATGGTCATTTTTGTTTTCAAAGGAATTTGAAATTAATGAGCTGAAAATTTTCCTGCATACTGAATATTCTTGTCGTAAGTGTATTCCATATTTGCTTAGCTGAGGAATGCCTCAAGTAATAGATAAATATTTCTGGGACTGTTGTTGTGGCACACCCGGCAAATATGTGAATCAAAATTTATTGGCAGTATTGGGAGGCTATAGGGTGCCAGATAAAAAGTGCCCAACAGTTTCAGCCAATGTTGAGACCAGTGAATTCAATTGGAAGTGCCTGGTCATTGCAAACAAACACCCCCTTCATAAACTAATGAGTTAGAAATATAAAGTTAACTTTACAAAGGACAAACCAAAATGAATCATGAAATAGGGCCAGTTGTGGAGTTAGAAATAAAAGAAGTGAACTAAAGAAAAGATGGAAAGACCAAGAACATCTTGGTGACAATTAAGAGACTACTAGACCAAAAAAACAGGCCATGAAGCATATCCTTCAGTAGATGATGAAAAAGAACATTGGTAAAAAGAAAGAACATAAGGTATAAAACCGTTCAAATGTGAGGTACTGAAGATTCTGCAACCATCCTCATCTGGTCATTTAATGATCATATATAGAACAATGATTTCTTATATAAGTACTGAAATGATGTTTGAAAGTGACTCGAAAGTTAAGCTTTTTTTCCCCCCAAAATCAGTAGTTGAAATATCTCTGTCCAGTTAATGTTTGCACATCTATAATTACATTAAAAATAGAACTATAATTGACTGATGACAGAAAACATGTAGGTGGTATTTACTGTCTGGTAATAAATCCTTAGGGACCTTGCCCTTCTAGGGATTCAACGGGCTTTCATCATCAATAAATCCTACTTTAATTACAAAAATGAAGGAAGGGTCTTCCAAACAAAGAAAACTATTGAATGTAATTTTTAGGTAGTGACACGGTGTTTTATGATTTACATGTGATAGAAGAGCATCTACTAAAGATTATTTTTCTGAAAAGTATCTTACCATTAAACAGGGCAACATTGAACATATATGTAGGTAAATGGTTCAATTTTCTTTTCTTCTCTTGATTTTGTTTTGACTAGTATACAATAATAGTTCTGGTTCTTCATTTTCTTATTATATTGAACCACTTCTGCTACGTTCCTTTTATCATAGGCAATCATAATTTATTTACACATTTTTTAATGAATGAAACTGATCTTAAATCAGGGAATTTAGGGTAATATTATGTTAATATGTTTATTTATTTATTTTACGTCAAAAAAACAGTTAAAAACTGCGTATGACGTGCTATGGGGAAAAGTGAATTGTGTGCACATTTTCAAAATTCTGTGATCCCTACACTAAGTCATATACTACTTAAATTTTGAATTTTTGAAAGGGAGAAATAAAAACTCCCATGTAATAAAACCTATTTTCAAGGATAAACAAACAATAAATTTTGAAAGGGAGAAAAAAAAAACTCCCATGTAAAAAAATCTATTTTGAAGGGTAAATAAGCAATAAATTTTGAATTTTGAAAGGGAGAAAAAAAAAAAAAAACAAAAAAAACTCCCATGTAATAAAATCTATTTTCAAAGATAAATAAGCAATAAATTTTGGCTCTTATTACTTCCTGCCGCGACAACATGGAAACGATAATTTGAATAATTGTATTTCCCACTGAATTCTAGAAGACGTGCACAGAAAATGAAGTTACATTTATGTCCAGAAGCAAAACAAGGGCCATCTCAGCATTTGCTCAATGGATCAGGGAAACTGGACGAAAAACCTGATCGAGATGGGGGTCATTGACCCGGAAGCTGTAGTACAATAGTTGTTACAGGTTGTTTATACTCATTTATACAGTCCAAATGGTAAATAATGCATTATGTATCATTGTTAAAATTAATGTTACTTTTCTTGTGATGCTCAGTATAGTCTCTAATTGTATAGAAACAGTTATGCAGCAGAAACGATTTCACTTGGGATTTAAACTTTTCTATTGAATTTAATCGTTTAATGTCATCTGGCAAAGTGTTGTAAAATAATGTACATGTATTGTATGTGAATTTTTTGTAATGAGCTGTTGATACTGTCACCTGATGAATATGATTTCTACGTCGAGTGTTATAGTAATAGACTTCGGCATTTTCTGAAAAAATATTCCCGCCCTTAAGCAAGTCATTTTTTACAAAAACCACTGATTCGAAAATAAAAAGACACGGTAATGGTAGAATTCCTAGATGAATGAAGAGAGGCTTACATGAATCACGTGGGTGGGATTTGGTTATTATTCATACAATTCGTTTTTGTAATCTAAAAGTCTGGGAGCTATAAAATAATAATAGCTATAATATGCAATAAGAGCTATAATATGCAATTATAATATTAGGTTAATATGTTCTAGGAGTATTTCAGGTCTCTGGTTTACGTTAACTTGGTTCATCCTTGAGGAAAACTTACAAATTATTTATAATTAGTTCAGTATTGAATAAAATTGTTGTATTTCTGATGGGTATACTGACATTGTGACAAGTTGTAATAAATTTATATTGTTTTTTCATAAAAATCTCAATATTGGCACTATTAGTGTTTCCACCAGAAATACTAATTTTATTCAAACTATTCTTTATGTCATTGTTAAAATCAAGGGATGTTGTTAGTATTGTGAAAAATCTAAATTTTATTACATCGGTAGCTTTAATTGGCTGCTTTTCTGAAGCATTCAACTTACATTCGAGCTCTCTTAAAAAGTTTACCAGTGTACTTGTGACTCCACAAGATGATTCTGACTCTAGCCAACTTTAGAAGTGGATAGTGCTTGGGTGATGACCTTGTGCACCATTATTACCAAATTATAAAACCAAACCAGATGAGAATAAAATATCTCAAACAGATGTATTTGGTAGAGGCTGGTTCTGTTGCATGCTAAAAAAAGTTTTAGAGTGTCAGGTTCATCTTTTTGCATAGTCTCAGAAAACTTCTTGGCCCTCATATTATGGAACATGTACATTATTCTTTTCTCATTTTTTAAGTCTGGTGGAAAGTTTTGCCTCTATTTGCTTTACCTTGTGAATAATGACGTTTTTGGTACTTATATTGTTTAATGTGATCTAAAATAGCTTCAGTAATTAATGTGTCTTCGTTTCCACTTCGGTCACCCCCTCATTTCTCGAGAGAATTCTCTCCTGTTGTGTTAAAATTTCCAGCATTTCTAGTAAGCCTATCAACAGATGCACCTGGAAGGCTCCTAAACCTTGCAGCACATACTGGAACTTAAGTACCATTCTGCTTCCTTATTTTATAGTTGTGGTCTTTAGCTTTAGAAGAAATGCGTCCTGATTTGTCTTGGATTTATGCTGTATCATAGAATGAAAGTCTGTAAAAATGTTTTGTATTTTAATACAGACTGCAACTATAGTTAGATTACATTACAGAATAACAAAACTTTTAATTCAATATAGATTTACGTACTGTATCTTCAGATATAATATTTAATAATATCTTTAGGTGTCTTACGTTTTTTTTTTTTTTTTTTATGAGAAGCTGTATTAACAGAATTAATGTAATCTTGATTCTCAGGCATTATGGTATTCATGTATGTAGTTTATACTCAAAATACCTTTGTATATGTCACTAACTTAGCACACTTTTCCTTACATCAGTTTTCATCCCAACATTGTTGATGATATGGCAATGGAGCATTTACATTAAAAATGAAAGTGTGAAAGAAATGGTCACAAAAACTACTAGTATTATGAGAACAATTTTTACTTAAATTTTATGTCTTTTGGCTAAAGAATGGTAAGTACAAAACAATTGGTTTAGCAAAGCTCTACATATGCATGAATACGACAATTTGTGTAAAAATTCAGACATTTTTCAGCCTTACAACAATACTGCTAAAACCTGTTTTGGTCCAAAAGTGCAGATGTTGATTTTTTAAGCTAGACAACAGCACACGTTTTCTCGTATTATTGGAAATAGTTTCGTAATATTGGAATATCGTAATTTCTGCCACACCAAGAACTCTTGTTATAACTCGGAATTAGTCCAGGTCTGCCAATTCAAACGAAGCGCCTGTGGTGCATATCCGTATTTATTTCGATAGCCAGTGACAGTGGTCATTTCTAACTTCTACAAATGAAACAATGATGAATAAATTTAACTGTTACAGTATTTGTACCGAAAAGAAGGAAAATTGGACACAAGCTTGCCTTGATTACATCGAAGTGAGCTAACGATTTCTGAATACTTTTTCTAATAACTAATTTCTGAATCAGCGATCAAAACTTTCAGAAAAGAAATGTAACCCGAACGGCAACAATGACAAAAATACCAAATATTCCATCACCGTATTGCCATTTTGCGAATTGCTAGTGCGGAAAATTCGAATTTACCATTTGTTTTTTTTTTCAATTTTCGAAAGTGCAGAGCTAGCACCATATTCTTTAACACAACATTCTTTGCTACATATACACGGGGGAAAGAATTTAAAAAAAGGGCCGTTTGTAGAAAATATTTTTCTAACATTTAAAAATTTCTTGTTTGTTGCAAAAAAAACTCATCTTTACGAAAAATTGTACGTGACCTTATTTGGAAATGTTTCTAATAAACGCATTTCATTAAGGAAAATATAAAGTATCTTCATATTGGTAATTGTAGGAATACGCCAAAAACATGTGAACGTTTGTAATTTTGGAAAAATCAGATATTTCAACGAAAATGAGACCTGCGCCATTCTCTTAAATATACTTTACGCTCTTCGAAGACAAACTTTAATCCAAAAATTAGGTGTCTTCTTTTTTAATGGCTCAGGAGGTTCATGAAAGGTACCCTCAAAATGAAAATATCTGTTTCTGCTGAAGACATTTTGCCGTCAATCGATTTTTCGGTATCAAGCTCCCATAAAGCATGTATTCTGCCCACACGACGTGTTAGTTAATTTACTATGCGTAGGGATAAGATTTATCCACTTTTTCGTTACCAGGGTCCGGCAATAAAAGTTTTTCTGTCGAAAATTGGCCGTTTTCCCCCAACATTACAATACTTTCTGTATTCTGCGGAAGCAGAAACGAGAAACTAAAAGCGGTTGGGAGTGGTACTCTATGCTGCTGAATGGTAAGATGATAGACACGCATCTTATTCTAATATGCCTTGAAAGTTGAGTACAGTGACACACAATGACTCATATTATCTGTGAGATCGATAGGGAGATACATGGGATGACAATGCCATTAGCCCTAGCATAGTCAAATGCTCCTAAACGTGTATGAAGTTTTCCACGAGTAATAAGGCTTTATTGTGCAGAGGACATCGGGCATATTTGAAAAATTGTTTCAAATAATGTAAAAATCTTTCTTCGATCATCCAATCCGAAATGTGGGCAGATTCAGCTGATCCTTCTGGAGCTCCGAACTTAAATGCTGGATTGGTCTTTCCCCCGGGAAAATAAACTAGTGGTGCCACAGAATGGCACAGACTTTCTGGTAGTAAAGTTTTCTATTTTCCTTATGTAGACTGGCATTACGGTTTTGCCTCTTCCTCTCGCCAGTTGTCATCTATCGCCGCCCAAACTACATTATTTTGACATTTTCTCAATTTTTCGATTTCCTAATAATAGAAACGAAATATTACTTTAAGAATTTTAAAGAAGAGTGAAACCTCGTCCTAAATAGAAATTGTCATTGAAAAATTTGGTGCCGTTTTCAAAGAAAATTGCGTTTAAGCGTTACTGTAAATGCGAAGTTTAAAGCTTTTTTCACAGAAACTTTTTGCGTTTTTGAAAAACTTCATTTAGAGCACTTCCTTTCACAAATGCAATAGTGTTTACAAATCCCTGGAAATGAACATATTAACGACGTGAAAGATATTTTAAAAAATTACATTTGTGTAATTAACACTATGTGTTGGAAAGGTTTGAAGAAAAAAATTATGCCATTTCTGAGAAAATTTGGTTTGAGAGTTTCTGAAAATGCGGAATACTGAACTCATTTTCACAGAAAACTTGAGTTTTTCGAGAATCGTTATACATCATTTAAAGCACATGTGCTCATAAATACAATTATGTGAAGAAATCGCCGCTAATGTAAATAACATCTTGAGAGACAAGTCAAAAAATTACATTTTTGTGATTTTTGAAAAACAAAAGAATAGAGCAAAAGCGCCTTTATGTTATCTCATAGGATACATAAAGTACTACACTTTCCAAAAGTTTAAAGAAGAAATTGTTGCCGTATTTGAGAAAATCTTACTTTTGTTATTTTTTTTAAATTGCACAATTTGCTCGCAATATTGCGCAAAACTACTAATTTTTTAAAAAAATGTATATGACTGTAATGAAAGAGCTAATTTCAACAAATTTCATTTGACGGTAAAATCTCTATCTTCAATTTTGTGGAAAGACGAGAAAATCCAAACTTTTATAATTTTCGAAAATCCAGAGTTAACCATGAAAATTGGACATATGCCACCTTTATAAGCGTATTTTACTCTATTCTTGCAAGAAATTTAAAGGAAAGATTTGGAGCCATTTATGGGAAAAGTTTGAAAATGACCGTGGGGCCCAAAATCGCAGCGCTTCGAGTCGAGCTAGATCGCGCGGGGACTATCAATTTTGGAAGAAATCGTTTAGGCTCTAATGGTGTTCACAAACGGGCAGACAGACGAACGGACGTTTTACCCTAGTGGTGCTGCAGAATGACACAGAATTTCTCGTATTAGTTTTCTGTTTTCTTTGGTCGGAGCTAAGTATTCGGACTTGCCGCATACTCTTGCCAGCTGCCATCTATCGTCGCCCAAAGAACCCTTTTCTCCTCAATTTGTCGGTTTCCTAATAGTAGAACCGAAATATTACTTTAAGAATAATAAAGAAGAGTAAAACCTCGCCCAAAATTGCAATTTTCATTGAAAAATTTGGTGCCGTTTTTAAGACAATGGCGTTTAAGCTTAAATGCGAAATTATAGAAGCTCTTTTCACAGAAAATTTTTGAGTTTTCGAAAAACGTCATTTGAAGCACTTTTAAGTTGCAAATGTAATAGTGTTTACAAAATGCTGAAAATGAAAATGGCGTGAGAGATATTTAAAAAAAATTACATTTGTGTAATTTTTGACAAAACAAAAGAATACTCAAAAATGAACTTTGCGTCATATTAAACAGTACAATTAGCACTATCTGTTGGAAGAAAAAATTGGAGCCATTCTGGAAAAAAAGGCATTTGAGCGTTCCTCAAAAATTCGGAAATTTGAGCTCATTATCACAGAAAACTATTAAGTTTTCGAGAAACTTTATATTGTACTAGCTGACCCGGCGAACTCTGTTCCGCCTTAACAGAGAACTCCGTTCCGCCCAAAAACAACGCGAAAACCCGAAATCACGCGAAAATGCGAAATCACGCGAAAACGTGCAGAAACGTGCGTTCTCACACAGGAACGCTGTCGAACGGGATAAACAGTATCCTATGTCCGTCTCCTGGCTCTAAGCTTCCTGCTCACCAAATCGGTACAGCCGTTCTTGAGTTATAAATAGTGTAACTAACACGACTATATATAGATATAACGGCGAACTAAAGGCGGCTTTCATTATCGCCTTCTGTTATCAGTGCGGCGTTACAACAATGGGTTACAACAGGCAACAATGACCGCTAACATGCGAAATCACGCGAAAACGTGCGAAAACGTGCAAAACGTGCGTTCTCACACAGGAACGCTGTCGAACGGGATAAACAGTATCCTATGTCCGTCTCCTGGCTCTATGCTTCCTGCTCACCAATTTTCAGCCAAATCGGTACAGCCGTTCTTGAGTTATAAATAGTGTAACTAACACGACTTTCTTTTATATATATAGATTACTAGCTGACCCGGCGAACTCTGTTCCGCCTTAACAGCCGGTCCCATCTTTTTCTCGCGTCGCACTCACTGTGAGAAACCGTACTATCCTTGTTGCACTGCACGTGCAAAAACGTGCGTTCTCACACAGGAACGCTGTCGAACGGGATAAACAGTATCCTATGTCCGTCTCCTGGCTCTAAGCTTCCTGCTCCAAATCGGTACAGCCGTTCTTGAGTTATAAAGTGTAACTAACACGACTATATATAGATATAACGGCGAACGAAAGGCGGCTATCATTATCGCCTTCTGTTATCAGTGCGGCGTTACAACAATGGGTTACAACAGGCAACAATGACCGCTAACATGCGAAATCACGCGAAAACGTGCAAAAACGCGCGTTCTCACACAGGAACGCTGTCGAACGGGATAAACAGTATCCTATGTCCGTCTCCTGGCTCTAAGCTTCCTGCTCGCCAATTTTCAGCCAAATCGGTACAGCCGTTCTTGAGTTATAAATAGTGTAACTAACACGACTTTCTTTATATATATAGATTTAAAGCACATGTACTCAAAATACCATAATGTGAGCAAATCGCCGCTAATGTAAGATATATTTAATTTAATTATTAATTAATAAATAATTAATTAATAATGTAAGAAACAAGTAAAAAATTAGTTTTGTAATTAAAAAAAAAACAAAGAAAAGAGCAATATGGCGTTTATGTTATCATATAATAGCATTTTGCTCTATCCCTACCAAAGGTTAAAAAAAATTAGCCGTTTTTGAGAAAATCTTGTTTTTGTTATTTTTTAAAATTGCAAATATTGCACGCAGTATTGCCCGAAAACTACTAAAATTTTCAAAACAATGTACGGGGCCTTAATGAAAGAAGTAATTATGGACAACAAATTTCATTTGAAGGGAAAATTTCTATCTTCATTTTAGTAGTTATAGGAAGACGCCGAAAAAGGATTTTTTTCTTAATTTAACGACTGGATTTATCAACTTTTTCGTTATCAGCGCTCGGCAATGAATTTTTTTGCCAAAATCTGCCGTTTTTTCCCACAGCATTACATAACTTTTCCTATAATACCTATATTCCTACGTTTATATGTAATACGAGAAAGTAAAAAACTAGAGGCTCAAATACTTTCTCGCGTGATTGGAAATAGGTACGTAATTTTAAAACATTTTAATTTCTGTCATACTAAAAATTCAGTTGTAACTTGAAAAAGTTTAACTCAAACTTAGCCCTCTCGTGCACATCTGCATTTTTTTCGATTGTCAGGAAAGTAGTCATTTCTTACTTTTAGAAATGAAACGACCATAATAAATTTAAGTGTTACAGTTTTTACAGAACATAATACAGAAAAACAACTATAATTTCTCACAAGCCTACCTAGATTACACTTTAAGAGAGCTTTCTTTTTACTTTCTTTCTTACTTTACTTTCTCGCCTTACGAAATTCTTCGTAAGTTGCCGGAAAACGGCGAATTTTCGGCAGAAAAACTGTTATTGCCGGACTCTGGTATCGAAAAAGTGGATAAATCCTGTTGCTAAATGTAGAAAAAAAAATCCTTGAACTAGTGGTGTAGTCAGAAGCCATGTTTTGTTGATTCTTAATACAGAAAAATCGATTGATGCAAACGGCCGTCTGTCTGTCAACGCTAGTGCCTAAACCGTTCAGCCGATTTTCTTCAAAATTGATGTTCCCAACTCGATCTGAATGATCTCGTGGCTTTGGTAATTTCAAACTGATTATTTTGATTTTTGAGGGTACTTCACACGAAGCTTCAAAAACTTTTCAAAATTTTCTCAAAACGGCACCAATTCTTTTGATGAAACTTTGTCTTCGTATAGCGTAAAGAACGCTTAAGAGAATGGTGATAGTCTCATGTTCGTTGAAATCACAGATTTTTTGAAAATTGAAGAAGCGCAATTTCTTTGAGCGTGTCCCTGCAACTGTGATACTGAAGATAGAACATTTTTTCTTTAATAAAATCTGATCCTTCAAGACGGATCTATAAATAAGTCCATGTTCATTTTTTTCAAATATATGAGTAGTTCCCGTTAATTTTGAGCGAAATATAGGCATCTTTTTTCTCAAAAACCGCTCCAATTTTTTTTCTCTAAATATGCTCCTCATACGTAATACGAACGGTAAAAAATTTGGCGCTAGTCCCATTTTCGGCTTCCCATTGCCCCGTTTCTGGAAAATGCCAAAATAACTGTTAACATTTCAAAAGTACAAAATTGGAGATAACGATTTTTGCTTTAAATGAAGTCTGTTGTAAAAAGTCCGCTCTTTAATCTCGGTTATGTTTTGAAAAAAGAACTGATTTCTCTTCAATCGTGTCTGCAATATATTCAAATTCTAAAAAGATTTTTTTATCAAAGCCCACATAAAATATTTTTATTAAAGTTTCTCTTCGTATGATGAATAAATAAGCTTGCGATACTATAGAATAGCACAGACTTTCTTGCAATATTTAGTTTTCTAATCTTTTTAGTCTGGTCTAGCTTCGAGTATGCCTAATGCTCTTCTCAGCTGCCTTTTTGTCTTCTAAAATACATTTTTTTTCCACATTTTTTAACTTATCGGCTTCCTAAGCTGATACAATGATCGCTTGACTAATATAGATAGATATATAGATTTATTACTAATTCTGCAAATAAGTTCCAGAACTTGGTGGCAGAATACACTAACTAAACATTACAAAACTTAACAACTATACAAAATTTTACAAATTTTACACACTTTACAAATTAACATAAACATTTCACCGTGCAAGCTTCCAAAGCACTCCACTTCACTTCACTTCACTTCACATCACTTCATTTCACTTCACGTCGCCTCGTCTCACCTCACCATACTGCCAATCACATTTTAATGTGATTCTGACACACTCTTTTCCCTCAACTTCACATCACTGCACTACACGCCACTGCACATAATAATAATAATAATAATAATAATAATAATAATAATAATAATAATAATAATAATAATAATAATAATAATAATAATTAATAATAATTAATAATAATAATGTTATAATAATAGTTATAATATAACATACTTTACATAGGAGGTAATAAGACACATATAAACATCTAGGAATTTAATTTATTTTTAAATTTGCTGACATCATGAGGGAAGGGATCAAAGATTGTCACAGGCAAGTCGTTCCAGTCTCTAATAGTTCGATTCGCGAATGAATATTTCCCAACGTCCGTTTTCTGAATTCTTGTCTGAATTTTGTGCATGTGATCCGCTCTGCCGAAATATGTAGGTTTCCCTAATCGACTTTGAATTTCTTTCCACGGTCGAAAGCCTGTGTACGCTTTATACATAGCATAGAGACGCGATTTCATTCTCCTTGTTTCGAGTGACTCCCATACTTTATTCCTGGTACCCCTGAAAGCAAATTTTGAAGCTCTACGCTGAACCTTTTCTAGATTTCGTTGCTGCAAAAGTCTGTATGGGTCCCAACATATCGCGCCATATTCTAATATGGGTCGCACTAATGACATATATGCCAGTTCTTTGGCACTCACTGAACTCTTTTTGAGAATCCGCATAATAAAATGCAAAGATCTCCATGCTTTCCCTACAACGAAATTTACTTGATTTTCCCATGTCAATTTACTGTCTAGCTGAACTCCTAAATATTTGCAAGACGTGACTCGAGGTATAATATTATTATTCAATTTATATGCGGTTTCATTGTAACTTCGACCCCTACCAAACGTGATGGATTTGCTCTTTGAACTATTTATTTCCATGCCGTTTGTATCCGCCCAGATATGTAATTTGTCCAAGTCTCGCTGCAAAATATTCTCGTCCTCCTCCGAGTTAACAATTCTATAAATTACGCAGTCATCTGCAAAGAGTCGTACATTAGATACTAAACTTGTCGGTAAATCATTAACGAAGGCAAGAAACATGAGTGGGCCGATGACACTCCCTTGTGGAATTCCTGACGTGACGTTTCGCGAAGTTGAAAAGAAATTTCCGATTCGGACCTTTTGTGTCCTGTCACGAAGTAGTTCGTTTATCCACGCTACCACTCTAGTGTCTAAACCCGAACCTATTAATTTCTTTACAAGACGATCGTGTGGAACAACATCAAAAGCTTTGGCAAAATCAATTACAATCGCGTCGACCCTACCACCTTCATCAACTACGTCGGCTAGGTCCTGTAAAAGTGAGACTAGCTGACTTTCGCACGAAAAACCATTCCTGAAACCGTGTTGACCCTGATAAAGCCATTGCTTGTCCTCCCATTCTTTCCTGATATAGCTAGAAATTAGATGTTCCATAAGCTTGCATACGACTGATGTAAGACTTACCGGTCTATAGTTACTAAGTAATGTCTTGTCGCCACTTTTAAAAATAGGCACGACGAGAGCCAGCTTCCAATCTTCCGGTACGCAAGCGTTGTTTATCGATACATGAAATAACCTAATTAAATATGGTATAATAGCCTCTCCACCTAATTTAATGACGTCCGTGGAAATAGAATCCGGGCCTCGTGATTTCCCTCTCTTCATTAATTTTATTCTTTTCCGCAAAGTATTTACATTAATATGAAAAAGACTTCTATCTGACAGTGATGGTATCTGAATACAATTTGACTTTTGCTTGAAAACGGAGCTAAAATACGCGTTAAAAGCATTAGCTTTTTCACAATCGTCCGATATTGGCGAATTATTAACCCGAACAACTGGAATCTCATCTTTATTTCCCTTCCTTCTACGAACGTATTTAAAAAATGCCGACCAATTTTTACTGCCCTCCGCATCAAGAATATGAGTTAAATGATGTTCCTCTGCGATTTTCTTTTCCTTCCTCAAAGCTTTTGAATAATTTCGAAATAATGTCATATGGTTTTCACTACAGTGTCTGTTGCTAAACGCTTCTCTAGTTTTTCTTTTCAACCGTCTGATTTTCGCATTATAATATTCCGGATCGCATTTTGCTTTTAACAATTTACTTGGTACAAATGCCTGCTCGGCATTTACTAGAATATTTTTAAACGCTTCCCATATTTCTTCCATTCCTCCTCCTATACTAAGGAATTCGCCATACCGTTCTCTTAAGTAATTTTGAAACTCTGCTACATTCGCTTTCTTGTATTCCCTCACTAGAATACCTGTCGCAATATTTTTCCTTGAAATACTTAACTGTAAATCGACTAAAACGGCTTTATGATCACTTATGCCTTCTAAAACGTCACACGACAAAAATAAGTCCTTCGGTCTAATTAGGCAAATGTCCAGAATCGCGTCCTGTCGGGTGGGCCGGTCTACTACCTGTGCTAATCCGCTGTCCCAGACAAGTCTGTTAACTAGTTGTTGTACTTTCCCTTCGCAAACAATCCCTTTCCAATTTGCGTCTGGGAGATTTAGGTCTCCAGCAATGACTACATGACGGCTATTTATATTTTTTGTTCTTTCGTAGAGCGCGCCTAAGATTTCATAACTATTGCCCGGCGGACGATAGCAAGCAATTATTTCTAAGATACTTCCCGAACAAAAAATTTCTACACCCATCATTTCAAATTCTTTATCAACCCAATTTGATTTGATATTAAAAGTGTTTTTTACGCAAATAAAAACACCACCGCCTCTGGTTTCGCGATCTCTCCTAAACGTAAGGTAGTCTGAACGAAAAATTTCCGGGTTTGCTACCGCGTCCGAAAGCCAAGATTCAGTTCCTATCACGATATCAGGATCACATGCTTCAATTAAATTCCACAGTTCGGTTTCCTTATTCATGATACTACGACAGTTCACCTGCAACAATCTAGTGAAGCCTCTCCTCACCTGAAAGTCAGTGTTCAGGTCCCATGCATCCTTCCTAGGTTCCTGCGCCGCGGTCACTGCCATCTCCTCCCCCGCAGCAGTCACACGCGTCGTCTCCGTCACCTCCCCCGCAGCAGTCACACGCGTCGTCTCCGTCACCTCCCCCGCAGCAGTCACACGCGTCGCCTCCATCACCTCCCCCGCAGCAGTCACCAGACGCGTCGTCTCCGTCACCACCCCCGTAACAGTCACTCGCGACATCTCCGTCACCTCCCCCGCAGCAGTCACACGCGTAGTCTCTGTCACCTCCCCCGCAGCAGTCACACGCGTAGTCTCCGTCACCTCCCCCGCAGCAGTCACCAAACGCGTCGCTTCCTTTCTCGAAACCATCACTGTGCATGGCGCTACTACTACTCCTTCCTCCGGTCACTTTCCAAGTAAATGCGACTGTATTACTTGGTCGTGAAGACATCCCAGCTTCCATGCACCTCGGGAGTTGAGATGAAGGCCGTCCCGTCCAAGGTCTTCGTGCCCGAGCCAGTAATTGGGATCAACGAACAGCCCATCAAATTTCTCGCATGCCCACCGCAAGCCACAATTCAAGTCCCGTGTTTTAGTAATGTGGACATCATTCCGGCGCATAACTCCGGAAACAATGACCTTCGCATTTTTAAATTTACTTTTAATGGCATGCCCTAGTTTAACACATTGGTTGATTGTGTCGTAAACTGGTTGCCGTTTCCGCGTATTGGTCCCTACATGAATCAAAACCACCTCTGTTTGTTCATCTGGTTTAGCTTTATGAACTACAGAGGTCATTTGTTCAATATCTACGCCGGGGAAAAAAGATACGTCGGCACCTTTTTTCTTCAAAACGCCGCCGCTGTGTCGCAGCATTGAATCGCCTAGCACTTTTACCTTACTAAACGGAGCATCTGTCTGAAAAGGCTCACTTCTATTTGGACGCACGTTACTCTTCTCTTTCTCCAGTACACTTTCCCCTTCCGTTCCTTTGCTGACGTCTTCTAACTCCCGGATCCTTAACGTCAGTTCTCCAATATGTTTGTGAGCCTGAGCTAAGTCCGCCTCCAGTCTTCGCATTCTCCGCTCGCTCCTTTCGCACTTGGAGCACGACGCCTCTGCCACCTGCACTGCGGGACCAGGATTTTGCTCCACACCACCTATCACGAGGAGTGTGGCCAAAATAGTTGCGCAGAGTAGAGCCACGCCGCCACCTTCCCGCAAGCCCGAGTACGCCGCTTGCGCCGAAGCCGGTCGACCAGGGCGGGTACGCGCAGCCCATGCCCCGACGCGCGCTCGGTACACAGCGAGGTCCACACCCATTGCCTTTCACTTCGCGGAGCTACTCCAAAACACGTCCGCACGCGACGACTACCTGTGAGAGACTGACGAGACTATAGGAGTAATCAGCCTGTGTCGAAGCCGAATGGTCGAGCTGGTTAGAGCTTGGGCGGATTGAGCGTTTCAGGTAGAAAAGCACCGGATTCGAATCGCAGGCAGGGATTCTAATTTTGATGACTGTGTTGTTGTAGGAAACTACTGAGAATTCCGGAAACTTTAGTGAAAATCATTTGAAGTGTTTCTACTCACAAATAGAATCAATATAGGTAAATATACCGAATGTGTCTGTGTATGCTTTCCCAATTTGCAACTTTTAAACATTTTTTTCAACTGTTATTCGATTTCTAAAACGTATGTCACGTCAAATCAATTGGTGTCTTTCTGTGCATTGATATGAACGGATGTAAGTAAACTAATCAAGCAACATGAAAATTTAAATACTTCGTAAACACTACCCATGAAATTAGCTTAGATACCCCTAACGGTTCCGAAACTGTTATTATTACTTTCTCACCTTATAAATTACTTTTATGCATGCCGTATATTAGAAGAGTAAAACTTATGTTCCACTGAGGTGGCTGAGATGGTTAATTGGCGTGTACGGATACAGCATTTCGGAAGGAAGGTCCGCTGGTTCCAGCCTAGGTCGTGCATTCTTATTCCTCACAATTCTTGGTTGCCGCCAGTGGCGTGCATTCAACCCCAGCACTGTTGGGGTAAGCAAGAAAGATAATTTAATGAATATTGAGAATTAAAATTACGATGAACCGTATGTCACTTGACCAAAAATTTTGCACCCACTACTCTACTACGATCCACTATTCCACTGCGATGGCGCCGGGCCACAGCGCAACCCCAGCTGTGAAACCGCTGGGACTCGGAACTGCGCGCGCATCTTACTCGCTGGACACCTCCGTAAAGTTAGAATCGCAAAGTTTTCAAAAATTATTGAAACTACGCTCAAAATTTGTCGCTTTTTTGTCGCTAATTTGTTACGCAAAAATAAAATTTGTCGCTCTTCATTTGACCTTGTTATTAAGATTCGGCTAACTTGATATCAAGTTAGCATCGCAAACGCAAGAAAACCAACTAATTACAGACATTAATAAAAAATAACAACATAGGAATTTGTCGCTTTTTGTCGCTCCAGACTTTACAAAAAACCAATTTTGTCGCTATTCAAATATTACAGAAAATGCAATTTTTCCGCAAACACGTGGCGAAAGTCGTGTCAAGTTAGCATCGCAAACGCAAGAAAACCAACTAATTACAGACATAAATAAAAAATAACAACATAGGAATTTGTCGCTTTTTTGTCGCTCCAGACTTTACAAAAAACAAATTTTGTCGCTCTTCAAATATTACCAGAAATACAATTTTTTCGCAAACACGTGGAGAAAGTCGTGTCAAGTTAGCGTCGCAAACGCAGGAAAACCAACTAATTACAGACATAAATAAAAAATAACAACATAGGAATTTGTCGCTTTTTTGTCGCTCCAGACTTCACAAAAAACAAATTTTAATACCAGGCCGAATCTTAATACCAGGGTCAAATGAAGAGCGACAAATTTTTTTTTTTTTTTGCGTAACAAATTAGCGACAAAAAAGCGACAAATTTTGAGCCTAGTTTCAATAATTTTTGAAAACTTTGCGATTCTAACTTTACGGAGGTTCGCTGGACCAGCGGCGGACGGCGATCGGGGAGAAGGCGTCGCAGATAATGAGCTGAACCCAGCTAGCTAGGGACAGATGACGTTACTCCCCCTCCCTTGCTTCAAAACGAGGCCTCGCAGTACTCCCAGCCAGAGAGCAAATGAGAGCAAAAAGGCGTCTCACATTTACTCGTAAGCCAGTGCTACATCAATTCATCGTTATTTTATTAAATGACATCTTTTGTCAATATAAATTGACGTAGCGTTTGTCGAGAATTTATAATTTATATAATGATTATGGGACATATGTCTCTCTCGCTGTAAAGAGAGTAAACCAGAATGCTCCCTAGAAATTTTATTAATTATTATGAGGAAGTTCTGACACACGTGATCAGAACACTAGATTTCCCGTATTTTCGAATAGCATTCCGTACCCTTAAGAGGGTCAATATGCCTGGCAGGGCCTTGCGTAATGTAAAAAGAATAAAAATCTATGGTCGAAACAGAAGTAGTGAAAAAAGATTATCCACTTTAGCGTATTGAATCATCACTGATTGAGGATATATAGAACACACGTTCATTTTTCGAAAAACTCTATGCAGTATTTTGCTAGTCATGAAAGAAGAAGTGAGTTTAGTTTCCATTGATTACCGTAACATTTGCAGAAAGCAGATTTCATTTTTCTGTTCTGTAAGTTACTATTTACTTTTCTTTCATGAAAATACATCTTGTGTGGGAGTGTTAAATTGCAGGTTGGAATTCTTTATTTTCAAAACATTGTTTCACAGTTGTGGTAAAGAATCTCCTGTTGCGCGACTATTTTGTACATGGAAGGGGAGGGGGAAGCAGCTAGCAGCTTGATTGCTAGCAGCTGGGATATACAAAGTAATCACCGCACGACCCTGGTTGCCGCAGTAAATAATCGAGTATTCCAAAAACTTTTTGAAGACCATTTAAAGCAATTCTAATCGCAAATACCATTAATCAAGATAAATAAACAGGGAGTGTATGTTATTTTCGAATTTTCAACTTTTAAACAATTTTTCACATCTCTTGTTGGATTTGTAAAACTTATGTTCCATCAAATCAATTGTTTTCTGTCTGCACTTATGACTTTATAGAAGTTTCAGTTCTCTGAGCAACATTGATGGCCGAAGTGGTTAAATGTTGGGCGCGGACTCAGCGTTTCGGAGGGATGGAGCGCTTGTTCCAGTCTTGCTCTGTTGTTACTATTCTCATTTGCCATAGACAACCATTGAGAATTCCAGAAACTTTATTGAAAATCATTGGAAGCAATTCTACTCACATGTACAATCAATTTAAGATACAAAATAAACTGGAAGTGTGAGAATGCGATTTTCCTATTTTGAACTTTTAAACGTTTTCGACTCTCTTTTTCGATTTGTAAAACGTATGTCACATCAAATCAATTGTTGTCTTTTTGTGCATCTGTATGAACCGATTTTAGTAAACTAATCAATCTATCAACATGAAATTTAAATTCAATATATACACTACTCATGGAACCGACATATATTAACGGCTGACCGGGAGAGGTGGCTCAGGGTATCAACTAATATTGTAGTGCCCCTGACCGAGAGGTGTTAGGTTCGAGTCATGACGGTGGCAGTATTTACGACACTAGCCGGATAGCTTGGTCGAATCCTGTCGCTGGATGGAAAAGAATTCTACTGGCTGGCTACTTTAATCGGTAGCTTTCCATAGTTTGTATGATTGCCATCAGGCGAATGGCCGGGCAGTACCCTACCAAACGGACCGCGTGCGTTCTTTTCTTTCCATTCCTTATCCTATCCTACTTTTTACTTACACACACTTACAGAATCACTATCAATCTATCAAACAACGAACAACCTAACAACTGTCAATCTGTCTCGGGGCAACTGTAGCTCCTAAATCGTTCAGCCGATTTTTTCCCATATTGATATTCAACGGACTGGAGGCTTTGGGAGTTTCTAAGGGATATTATGATTTTTTGAGGGTTTTTACATGAATCAGGCATTTAACTTTTTATGCCTCTGCGCAAGTTCGATTATTCCGGCTCGTGTGACGTACTGGTATGAGTGCCGACAAGTGGAGGATCTGAAATCGGGTCTGAGAGCGGAAAAAACATTTCCTGGTAGAAAACATTTTTGTTGGTTTATGTGGTAGTATAATATTGAGTAGCATTTAGAAATAATGCGAGAAAGTATGTGCTTTGGAAGCACCACTATTTTTAATACCAGAATCGGTGATTAAAATGTCTTGAAGTACAAAAGTGTGTTTGTTAGTTCTGAGTCTATTACTTTCCTTCAATCAATTTCCTTTCATAAGAATATTATCTACATTATATAATCATCGTGGCCACAACAATGGGGAGAATTCGAAGAATTTTGTAACCCCTGTGTTGCTATTTTGCAAACTGGGAACGCCTGAAACGTATTTAAAATTCCGATTTTATTTTATTTTATTATTTTCAAAATGCAGAGTGCGCCGAAAATAGGACCATCACCACTATCTTTAAAGTTCTTCGCTAAATACGAGGGAAAAAATAATGACAAAATTCGTAGCCGTTTCTGAGAACATAGTTTAAAATTATTTAAAAAGTGCTGAAGTTTCACGCAAAATTACGCCGTGAATACATTTTCGGAAATTGAACATGACCTTATTTTTATATTTGTTTCTGATGAACACTTTTTATCTAGCAGAAAAACCTCTATATTAAATATTTTAGTTGTAGGAGGACGCCGAAATAAAATTGAACTTTCGCAATTTTCGAAAAAGAACGTATTCAACGAACATGAGATCAGCGCCATTCTCTTAAACACCCTTCACATTATCCAACAACAAAATTGAATTATAAACGTTTCAGCCATTTTTTTGAAAATTTGGCGGCTCCTAGAATTTGAAACCGATATTTTAATTTTGGAGGATACTTCACATGAAGCCCATTGGACATTTTTCATAATTTCAAAAAAATGGCTCCATTGTTTTAGATTAAATTTTGTTGTTGGATAGTGTGAAGAATGTTTAAGACAACGGTACAGGTTTCCTGTTCGTTAAAAGCCCTGATTTTTCGAAAATTGCAAAAGTTCAAAATTATTTCGGTGTATTCCTAAAATATGAAAGATAGAGATGTTTTCTCTTAATGAAATCTGTTCCTTAAACATATATTTTGAAATAAGATCATGTACAATTTTTCGAAAATTTGAGTACTTTTCGCGTAATTTTGCGTGAAAATATGGGTGAGAGAGTACGTGTTGTTTTAGCACCGCTAATTTTCTTTTGGTCAATCAATGTGCATGTTTCAAAATAATAATAATAATAATAATAATAATAATAATAATAATAATAATAATAATAATAATAATAATAATGGCACTATGGCATCTCCAAAAAGTTCATATTGTTCCTCTGGTCATTTCGTGTACAGGAGTTATACCAAATAACATTCATAAAAATCTGGAACTTATTCAAATACCAAAATATACCTATAAAATTATGCAAAAATCGATCATCTTAAACACATGCAGGATTGTTCGAAAATTCCTAAATTGCGACGAAACATGAATTGACTTGTGTCTTGGTTATTAACCCGACACAAAGTCAAATAAAAACCCGGTGAATACCGAGAAAAACAATGTATAATAATAATATATGGTACTGGTGCATGACTCGTCACACGCATCATCATGTATGAACAAAAAATTAATATACTTGCCTGTAAATAAAAACAAATTTTGATGGTATTGTTTTGAATGGAAGTATTAAAAATAAAATTTCACAGTAATCAGAGATGAAGTTATGGGTAAAAAAAGTATAAGTAAAATATATTTGGGAAGTAAAAAAAATATATATGATAAATATAAATAGGTGGGAAAGAACTTGCCAAAATATATTAATGTTAATAAAAATATTATAAAATTAAGCACAATTAAATCCAAAATAAACACAAAGAAGGAAAAACATTGCCATTGTAAATATCCTCCCTATCATATCCTCCCTTCAAGGAGAAGGGGGCAATTATGAATTGACAGGGAGAAGATTCACGTAAAAAATAGTTGTTATCATTTTCAAAAGATAACAATAAAATCAAGCAAAAAACGCAACGAAGAAGCAATGAAATCAAGGAAAGAATGGAGTACACTTGCACAAATAAAGGGAAACGGAATATATCACATAGTATAACTATCTTTTAAGGTATTCTTATTTTAGACAACATTGTTTAAAATGTTTGTGAATAAATTCGATTACAACATGGCATTTTTTTTGTAAGTAATTTTATTATTGAGGGTTTAAATAGTATAGCTATTTTATTCATAATTCTGTAACATGGAGCGCTGCAAGGGGGAGCGTGGCAAAGATGAGAGTCGGAGGCACCCAGGCATTGCCTACTCGTATATTTTCCTTCCCCCATCTTAACAGTCGCTAGATTTTTTAATACATATATTTTAGTACATATATTTTAGTACATAAATTTTAGTACATATATTTTAATACACATTAAGTTTTAATACATATGGTAATTTGGCCATACTGGGGTAATTTTTAAACTAAGAAAAATAAATAATTGGGAAAAACAACTAACCTATTATGCTAATGAATTGAAGTTGAAATGAAATTGAAGTCTTTTTGTATGTTAGGAGTTTTTAATTGGGACTTGAATTTAATAATAAATCGCAAGACCTGTGGGAGAGTTCCCCCATAGAGTTCGGGTGTGAACGCGTTTGGTCCAGCAAAATGTATTGACAAACCATGGCCTAAGGTACCGCAAAGCAGCCACAGAGGTTCATTTAGGGGGTTAGGTAGCACCAGCTAGTTTCAGATGACGGTGCAGGCCGAACATTCCACGTTCATTAACCTCTTCACATTCACAACCGATTACTCTATGAGGGTTCGCCCCCGACCAGCAAGGGAGTTCTCCATAGAGAGGACAAGCTATACTAGGGGTTTTCTACGGAATATGGCACGACTTTTTGCGTCTTTCTCGGTCCTGTCGCAAGATGTCGCATGAGAAAGACGTGAAATGCTAAGTCATATTCCATCTTTGAGATACTACCCTCAGATGCCTCGGTAGAAAAAACGAAGTATAGCCTAGCCCACCTGTGCCAGAGTTAGATCCTCGCCAGCCGTTCTAGTGTGGAAATTATTGTGGTTAACAATGGCGATAGCAACACTGTCAGAAATGTTTGTATTACTTTTAATGTAAAGTACATGAAAGTAATAATCATGAATGCACATTAAATTTAATGTACACGTACGGTAACTTTAAAGTACGTGTACATAAAATGTAATGTAAGAGTACAATTAAATTTAATGTACACATGTATATTAAATTTACTGTACGTGTACATTAAATTTAATGCACCCACAAGCATTAATTTCAATGTAATATTTGCATTACTTTTGACGCGTGATTACATTAATTTAAATATACTTATTTACATTGATTTTCATTAATGTGTAGATTAATTTTAATGTAGTTAATTGTATACAGTGCAATGGTTATTTGTGACTACGGTCTTAATTGTAAATAAACCTGCTGTTATTACAACCCACTCTCGTCTGTGTTCTGATTACACCCGCATGACGCCACAGACGAAGGAGTGATTAAAATGGTGGCAGCGGATTAATTGAACCCGCAATTTTACCGTTACTTAAAACTGAGACCAACTGGCAATTTATTATTTTAAAATTCCCAAGGATGTAATGTAACTATCTTTTGTTCAAATGTTCTACCGATATTCAGTAATAATTTATTTAACGAAACAGTATTCTTTTAATGAAGGGCCTTGTTCAATCTCGCAATCAAATTTTCAGTCTCGCCGCCAAGGCGCAGCCCCTAACAGCTTTTTCCCGCGCGGCCACCCACTATTAAGCGCTTACTTTCACCAACCTCTCACAAGTCGCTCTCTGTGCATGCCGGCACGCTTCTACACTTCGGAAACTACTACAAAGGGGCAATAAAATCATTTACAGCGTCTTCCGCGCAAACCGCCGTTCGCACGGGCCCACGCCCGCCCAGTACAATGACCGCCGCTTCCAGGCGTCGCCAGCTGGGTTTAAGCCCTCATTAGGGTTGGGCTACCCAGGCACGCGGGGCCCTCACCCCATCGCTCGCTACCTGACAAGCAATCAAGAATATGTACAAACATTTCTGGGAATCGCTTCGGGCCTCCCTCGCAAAAATAAGCCCGTCAATGTATCTCGCCGACAAAGGTGCACTGCCGGCGCGCCGCCCCCGCTCCTCGACCACCTGCATGCCAGATGCCTCAATTCCGTTGAAATCTCAAATACAAACGGGCCGCCATCGCGGGCACCCCACGTGCCATCGCCTTTGCTCCCAAACGCCGCCAATGTCACGTGACACTCCCCCCCCGAAGGCACATCACGAATAGGGAGCCGATCGCGGGCACTCCAAACTTTCCCGCCTTACCATAGGCCCAAGTCACAGCCACGTGACTCTCCCCTCCAAGGCGTCAATCACATCCGCAATAATAAATACTGCGACTTCGCTCACACAGAAGAAGACAACAAACAGACAACGGAGACTACAAACAGAACAACGACAGACAACAGGAAGAACAGACTAAACAGAACTTCTCTAACTACATTGCTCCGAACTTGTCAAACTGACTCGCAAAACTCATCAAGGTCGACTGTTCCTGCCTCGCCTATCGAGGCGATTAGTACGGCCATATCTAACCTGCCTCAAATTCGTGCCACTCGCGAGCCGCAGCCGCCACTTGGCCGAATTCACGGCAAACTCCACCAGCTCCGGTCATCTGAGTCCGCGCCCATGCCAGTTCGCACCATCGAACTGCCTGGAGCCTACCTCAGCCCGGACAGCGACACACTCAGCCGAGTGATTTGGGTTGCTGCTTTCCTTGCTTCAAACTGTAAGTAAGCTGCCAAGTGTACTTCAAGAAAGAAGAGCAATCATTAACTTCATAAACTATCAATGGTCCTCCGGCTTTTTATAAATCAAAATCAATTGTACTCATAATTATTATGCAATTAAATTTATTTATTCTACTTGCATATTATCTATCATTGCCCTAAAGGCAAACAATCCCCTGAAACCCGTTCTGATCCCCTATGTAGTCGCACTCGCAGCACGGCACCTCCCAGGCTGCATCTGCTACAGGCCTATTAACAAAACTAATACAACACCAAATTACCTTTGTTTGAATTCGAGGGTTGGTTCTAATTTTGAGAATAGGCATATCCAAATACGTTCTAGCTGGCACATAATATTATTACACCGTCAATAACATCTTCACAAAATATCGGAACTTTTTGTTGCAGGATCACTGTTAGTTACTTTAGGGTTACTGTATAACACTCATTTCAGTTTTTGTCTTCATTTGTCTTAGTGCGTTAGTGTCTATGTTCAGTGTGTAGTAGGAACCTTGTGTGGTCTACCACAACACATAACTTGCTTTACCGGAAGGTTTTAACCCCGGAGTGAGCACCTGAGGACTACCTTGTATCCTCACACCCCGCCGACGCACAAGAACGTCGACAGGCTGCTATCCAGATCCCACCAGAACACAGTTTGCTCTCACGGCAAATCACCCCATTCAATCCCTGGGTTGGGCCGCCCTGCCAGCTCAGAGCTCCTAGCAATCTAGGCTAGTTCCGCAGTCAAAACAATGCGCCACTCACATGCGCCGGGAACAAGTCCCTCTTCTTTGCCCAGAGTATCTGGCCACTGCCACGACGAAGCCGAGAAGTTGGGCAACTGGGGGCCACCTGGACAAATGTTCGAGCGGATCGGAGCCCCCATCCCGTCTCCTCACTACCTGCACCTTTAGTCTAAAGACGTGAGTATCGCCAGAACCTGAGCAACCTGGCGGTAGGTATCAGTTTATCGCCGGACTTTTCTACGTGGGTTCCAGAACATTCCGAAGAATCTCCCGGCAACCAATGTCACCGTGATTCCCCTCTGCGGGACTGTGCAGTATGTCCAATGTGCGATTCTGTTAGTCTCCGTTTAGAGGCCCATTGTGGATACTCACATAGGCGATGAATCGATGTTTTCTGACCCTCGCAGATGAGTCGGGGCGTGTCCATCAAGCCGCATTGGTTTCAAGCTCTCGTGTGGAGGGCCCTTGCGCGACGATTACTAGATTGTCGGCATAAGCAATGGCCATTACCTCCATAGAGGCGAGCCGCTTCAGGAGGGTGTTTATAATCATGTTCCAAAAGAAGACTTTAACGTTGCATTAATGCTATTGTATGTTTTTAAACGTAATATCTCCTGGATTAATCTTGAATATTTTCTGGGTTCATTTTTCAAAATGGCAAGGCTAGCAAAATAAAAATAATGAAAATATCAAGGCGATGTCGAGAAATTGAGTTTAATATTGTGCCAGAGTCCTCAATGTTATTTACATGTTTTTTTAAATTTTTTCTTCGAAAGCACGTTTTGTCTGTCCCACAGACAGAAAGAGACAGAGAAATCACGACAATTAAGGAAACAAAAGTACGTTTTCTTTAGCCCATTTTGGATAATCAATCCAGAAAACATTCAAGGTGAATCTCAGAGACATATAAATCTATCTAAAAGTACTATACAAAAATACCGTATAGTATTTCCTTTAATAAATTATATTGTTCCGAATTTGTCATAAAACGTTGCAAATCAACCATTCACGTACATTTTTTATTTTTGTTAAGATTATGTAATTATTTTCCAGCGTTTACTAACTATTTTATGAAAATTCTGAAAAAATAGGTTTTTCTGTATGACGGCCATTTAATGACGTCTTGACATTACATCTATTTATCAAAATGGATAACGAGGTCCAAACAACATACCGCCATATTTGTATCTATGACACATACGGAATAGTGAAAAATTGAACATATTTGAACCTGTATGGCTGCTAGTTAGAGACGACGAAACAGTATGTCTTGGTTATAATCGGCAATGAAAAAGAATTTTCTACTATTAGAGCAAAACATTAGCTTTGAACTCGTAATACAATAATTCAAAAATTTGTGCAGCACATCGCCTACACTTAGAGGCTGCCATACTTGCGTTCCCCTGTTCCTTATAATACTGGCTAACTTCTCCAAATGGTTTAGCTTTGAGCGTATTATACGTGGTTTTCCTACCTCCGTAAAATTAGAATCGCAAAGTTTTCAAAAATTATTGAAACTAAACTCAAAATTTGTCACTTTTTTGTCGCTAATTTGTTACGCGAAAAAAAAAATTTGTCGCTCTTCATTTGACCCTGGTATTAAGATTCGGCTAACTTGATATCAAGTTAGCATCACAAACGCAGGAAAACCAACTAATTACAGACATTAATAAAAAATAACAACATAGAAATTTGTCGCTCTTTTGTCGCTTCTGACTTTACAAAAAAACAATTTTGTCGCTATTGAAATATTACAGAAAATGCAATTTTTTCGCAAACACGCTGGGAAAGTCGAGTCAAGTTAGCATCGCAAACGCAAGAAAACCAACTAGACATAAATAAAAAATAACAACATAGGAATTTGTCGCTTTTTTGTCGCTTCTGACTTTACAAAAAAACAATTTTGTCGCTATTCAAATATTACCGAAAATGCAATTTTTCCGCAAACACGTGACGAAAGTCGTGTCAAGTTAGCATCGCAAACGCACGAAAACCAACTAATTACAGACATAAATAAAAAATAACAACATAGGAATCTGTCGCTTTTTTGTCGCTCCAGACTTTACAAAAGACAAATTTTGTCGCTCTTCAAATATTACCGAAAATGCAATTTTTTCGCAAACACGTGGCGAAAGTCGTGTCAAGTTAGCATCGCAAACCCAAGAAAACCAACTAATTACAGACATTAATAAGAAATAACAACATAGGAATTTGTCGCTTTTTTGTCGCTCCAGACTTTACAAAAAACAAATTTTGTCGCTCTTCAAATATTACAGAAAATGCAATTTTTTCGCAAACACAATGGGAAAGTCGTGTCAAGTTAGCATCGCAAACTCAAGAAAACCATAAAATTAGTCATAAATAAACAATAACACCATAGGAATTGGTCGCTTGTTTGTTGCTCAAGAGTTCCCCCAAAATTTTTTTCTTTTCTATAAATACCGGAAATGCGAATTTTTTTTTCCTTGGGCTTTTATCCAGCCAACAGCCGGTTGCTCTTTACGTCCCGAAGGGACGCATACTCGACCATAAACTAGACAAACACTCTTGCGGGCTCCTCTGATCTGGGGTCAGCAGAACGCGAGGCCCTCCGCGACAACACACACAAAGTCAAGGGACCAACAGCCATGCCCAAGGCGGGACTCGAACCCGCGACCCTCCGGACCGAAGCGCTGAGACGGTACTCGCTCATAGCCACCGCGGCCATCCAGGTCGGCATGCGAAATTTTACTATTGGATATTATAAAGACCGACAAGTTCTGAAATATTAAAAAGTACGTCTATATGGCACTTATTTCATTATACGCATTTCAATTATCCCCATTAACTAAATACAGAAGCAAGGGCCCACAGTTCGTGAAATCTCATTGTAAAACGTGTAAGGCGAAGTATATTACACATTTTGGAACATAATTTATCCAATTTTTCTTCTGCATGTATCCACTACATCAGTTTTTCTGTAAAAACAATTCCATTCTTTTACCGCACCATTACGTAATTTTCTGCACACTACGCATTTTAATTCGTATGGCTTACATACGTACTCTCTCTATGGTACGTACATGAGAAAATAATACTGTAGAAGAATTAGATTTCCAATCATAGTACCCACGTATCACCGTTTCATTATTGTGGATAAAGTAGTGTTTCGAATTAACGAAACTTTTTTTTAAAAGCAACTAATCAATTCGGCATCGCAAGCCTGAACTTTATAGAAATCTGGAAATTGCAACGTTTTTGTTAGGCTTCTAACGGCAATTTGAAGTTGCAATTATTAAACATTGTAGACCAATAATTAAACATTACTGACCGAAAATTAATTTAATTATACCTAAATCCATTGCCGAATTGAAAGCAAAGGTCAAATTAGAAGTAATTTTTAGTCATTTTATTTATTATTAGGTAGCATTACTGCCAATTCGAATTTGAAAGGTAAATCTTAACGCCCGGCCTTTCGAGACGGATGTCATTTACAAAGCTTTAGTGACACCTGCCCTGGCGAAAATAGACAAGGCTTGCCGGAGATTAACTCACTGGCGGATGGAAGGCTCGGAAAAACCCACAAGAAGGTCACAGCCGGAATGACGGAGGGAGAGGGTGGGCTGACGCCCCCATGTTTTGGAATTTCCTGGAAGCTCTTAATATATTTTACATTCCTTAGTTGCCATTTGCTAAGCACAAGCGTCTCCATTATTTGAAAGTTCATTATTCTCTATAGGAACATCCAGTCCTCTTTCGGTACTTAGAATTCAATGCCAGGAACATTTGTCAAGTTGGTACCCGCACTTCTCTGAAATTCAAACTCAAATATCCTAAAATATTTTTACCAATTACTGTAAGTACTAATTTCATACCGCAATAAAAAATTGTACTACATTATAAAAAATGAAAAAACGTCGTGAAAAAGTAGGGGTAGGCAACTTCACGTAAACCTGACACTGCGATTTCTAAAAATTTAAAATTGTAATAATGCCATAATTATGTACTTATTTTGTACCGTGATGTAAATTACTACATTATGAAATATTAAAAACAAGTGCAAAAGTAGAATATATTTCACTTACACCTAGTAACCCCACTTGGAAAGGTTAAAAAAATCTCTAAAATAGTGCACTAATTACGTATTAATTTCATACCGAAATATTTTTTTACTTAATTCTAAGCAAATAAGAAAGAAGTAATGCCAGATAAAGGTGCAGTAGCATCTCATGTCAAAAAAACTCGTCATGTCATGCAACCACAAATACGATACAATGCGAACGCAATTATTCATTGACTTTTTTCAAAATAAAATGCTTTGTAAACTGATGCATACAATTTTTATTTCCTAGCTACTGCATACGCAGTATAGAATAAGTATATTCTAGGAATGGTTCATGGTTGTTGGTCATTTCATTAAAAAAGTTTCTTAGTTCGCCAACGAACTTTATTGTTCCCTCATCAGGGCTTGCTAAGGATGAATATTTAAGAAATTATTAAGTGAAAAAGAGATATTATTTGCTATGATTATTAGAAAAAGAGAAAATATAGCCATCTAAAACTAGTAGCACCTAGAAACCAATCTCACCCAAACTATATTCAAAATTAAAGACTAATTTTAGGCAAATTACTCTTTAAAATGCTCTATTCCTGAATTTAGGCTCAGTGAATTTCCCTAAAATTGCCGATTTCCAAATCTGGACAATACAAATTCGCAAACTAGGAAGACAACAAAAAACTTAGTTTTAAACTCTAAGAAAAAATATTCCGGTATCTATATTCCAAAAATTAGGGCTCTACAAATAGAAATAGTTAACATCCGTTCTTATGGAAGGAAAGGATGGTTTGATTAACAGTCAGTAAATATTTATATTTGAAGATTTTGAAATAAGTACTTCTGTTACATTGACTAAAGTCCGGAGCGACAAAAAAGCGACAAATTCCTATGTTGTTATTTTTTATTTATGTCTGTAATTAGTTGGTTTTCTTGCGTTTGCGATGCTAACTTGACACGACTTTCGCCACGTGTTTGCGGAAAAATTGCATTTTCGGTAATATTTGAAGAGCGACAAAATTTGTTTTTTGTAAAGTCAGAAGCGACAAAAAAGCGACAAATTCCTTTGTTGTTATTTTTTATTTATGTCTGTAATTAGTTGGTTTTCTTGCGTTTGCGATGCTAACTTGACTCGACTTTCCCAGCGTGTTTGCGAAAAAATTGCATTTTCTGTAATATTTGAATAGCGACAAAATTGGTTTTTTGTAAAGTCAGAAGCGACAAAAAAGCGACAAATTCCTATGTTGTTATTTTTTATTAATGTCTGTAATTTGTTGGTTTTCTTGCGTTTGTGATGCTAACTTGATATCAAGTTAGCCGAATCTTAATACCAGGGTCAAATAAAGAGCTACAAATTTTATTTTTGCGTAACAAATTAGCGACAAATTTTGAGCCTGGTTTCAATAATTTTGAAAACTTTGCGATTCTAACTTTACGGAGGTGGTTTTCCTTGCTGGCTCCCGGCCTACAACTCTTCTCTCGCCAGCTAATCTTCCTTCTGCGGCTTCGGAAGTTGGGTATTTTAGTTGCCAAATTTGGCATCTTCGTTTTGAAATCCTCTTTGATAAAGATTAGCTTGTCAGTAGAATATAATTTTAAAAAAGACCTCGTTGCTGTTTTGTTCATTACATTAGAATCATTCAATGGATTAGCCATCATCTTAGGATTACTACTGTTACTACTAGACAGATTCGACTACCCGAATTCTTGTCTTGCATAATTTTATTTGCAATGCCTCCCGTTGCACTTGCAATGAATGCCTCTATTCCCATTCATTTGTTCATATTTAATGATCAGACTTATTAACTGATCACATACTTTTCCATTCCGACTATTGGAATGTGCCAGGACATTTCTATGAGTCTGAGTCCTCTAACGTAGACCTTAAAGCTATGTACATCTCCTCTAAGGTGAGCAACATATGCGCTGTAAGTAGTTTTATGTTTCTCGGCCCATGGTTCAAATATATGACTCAGACCTGTCCATCAGTTTGAAACTGTACTCTGCTACAGGCTCAGTCAAACTACCTCTTGCGGAAATTTTATTCATTGAGTTCAAAGCAGACAGTAAGTCAGTGGTGAGGCGTCCGGTCATTGATAGGTGCAGCGATGGCAGAGCAAAATAAAAAAAAATGTACATGATGTTCTTTCAATAAGAAAGAACTAATTATGAACAAATTTCATTTGAAGGAAAAATCTCTTTAATTTTGTAGTTGTAGACGCCGGGAATGCGAGTAATTCAAACTTTTGATATTTTCGAAAATCCAGAGTTTTCCCTGAAAATCGAACTTATGTCTCTTTTATATATGTATTTTTCTGTATTCTTACAAGAAATTAAAAGAAAAAATTTAGAACCGTTTTTGGAGAAATTTTGAAAATGTTCCAGGTTCTTCATGTGAAGTACACCAAAATTTTAAAGAATGTTTTTTAAACCCGTGCGCAGCCAATCTCCGCGCAGTACTACGCCCTGAGGAAGGTCGCAGAATGGCGACCGAAACGTTGGCACCTGTGCCCTGGACGCGGCGTCTCCCGGATAACCAGGTTAATCATGACTCCGGCCGCGGAAGCCTACGCTCTCAATGTTTTTTAAACTTTCAAAGCTTCAACTAGAGGCTTTCAGGACAGGGGTTTCTTCAATTTGGAGAAGATGGAAAACATGGTTTAGGCGTTAGTGGTGTTCACAGAGGGACGGACGTTTTGAAGGAAAAAAAACAACACTTTATCGGTATCAGGGGACCCCAAAACGTTTATTTCCACTAAAATCTCGAAATCGATTTTCCTCAGTGTTCCATAACTTTATCTACTCTCTACGTATATTACTCTGTATATACGTACGTATATGAAAAAGTAAAAACACTTTTTCGGTATCAGGACCACAATATGTAAAATCTCGTGAAAATCGAAAATAGAAATTTTTGCCTTACACAATATGTTGTATAAAATTAGCTCTTTAAGAAAGATCATATAAAAGAATTTGAAAAAACTTGTAGTTTTTGGTAATTTGCTCTTGAAATTTACGAAATTTCTTTTTCTCAAAAAGCGCTCAAAATGTTTTCTTTAAATTTTCTCTACTTATGTAATAAGATGCGGTAAAACTATTGTGATAGCCCCATTTTCGGGTATAGATAAGGTTTTGGAAAACTGCAAAAAAACATTTTTTTAAACTACAAAATTGAAGATAGAGACTTGCCTTACACAAAGTCTGTTATACAAAATTAGATCTTTAAAAAAGATCATGTGCATTTTTTTCGAAAAATCGAGTAGTTTTTGCGTAATTTCTGTTTGAAATTAATGAAATATTTACAAGTTTCACATTAACTCGAGCCACGAAAAAAATTGAATGAAAGATATGAAAAATAATTAATTTAATTTTAATTTTAATTTACTATTGAAATGCCAATATTAGTTCTATTTTCACTTTCTCGCACTTTTACTTTTTACTCAATTTGTATTCTCAATGTATTGATTTATTTCTTTTTAAGAAAAGCTTAATTGAAATTTCCGCAACAATGCCGCATCGATATTTGAGAAGCTCATTGTTGAAAGTCGAGATGGTGTTTTATGGTGGTGATAAGATTTAGCTGTTTAACTTAGTCGATCTGATGTTCCCAAATAAACATTTCAGAAATGATTCGAAACCTATTTGATAATCCATATTTTTTGTCGCAGTTTTCTCTCGTGCCCTAAGAGAACCAGCGCTGTCAATAGCATGATTTGTACAGCGTAACTTCTAGGACGAGAGCCAGTACTTTCGTTTGCAATAAATTTCGCTGCAGGTTTTTATAAATTACTCCTCAGAATGCCCGATGAGGTATGTTATATACCATTTAATATCATCTGATCTCTGAAAAAAAATTACTGCGTATTGAATAAAAGAAAGAGGTACATTAACCTTTAACAACTTCTTCAATAACTTAAAGAAACATATCTGGGGTCAGTGAGGTATCTACCACAATAGAAGGCTATATAATTTTAATATGTATCACATTTAGCCAAACACGTGTTTCGGGAGCACTCTTCCCATCCTCAGTGGTTCTACAATTTTAATTACATAAACAAATTAACACATGTATCAACATCAATCTAAATACATAATCATATATAAACTAATGAACAATAAAATAATTATTTAAAATTAGTACTTACCCAAGTAAGACAGTTCAAACACATAAATTCATAGTGAGTCGTCAAAGCATGACGCCATTTTATTCGTACGCTGTACGAATGCAGACTGCGGGAAGGTGAGGGAGGAAATGAAAGGATGGTAAAACTAGTCAATAAATAAATTTATGATGGGGCTGGATTTTACTATGGATTGTTCATTAAGGCATAAAAGGTTGGGATTTTTGCATCATTTTAAGATTTCTAAATTTTACACAATATTTAATTTGTTACCTTTATTTTCGAAATGTAGAATTTTGAAATTTGTATCCGGGTCGAAAGAGTGATTATTTTGAATAAGATGGTTGGCAAATGTGGAATGATCTTGTTTGTCTCCCAGATCTGAGGTGTTCCTCTAGCCTACAGGAAAACTTCCTGTTTGTCCCACATATGCAGAATTACAACTATTACATTTTAATATGTAGACTCCACTTTTTTCCTACATGGGTACAGGGGGTTTGTTGCTGTTGGTGAGCTGTTTGAAAGTTTGTAGTGTGTTGTGAGTTTTGTAAGCTACCTTAAAGTTATATCTATTAGATATATTTCCCATTTTTTTAGATATGGGACCTACATATGGTATGCTTACAAACTGTTTAATTTCAGTGGATAGATTTTGTGGAAAGGCCTTCTTAATTAATAATTTAATTTATTTTTGTTTGATACATTTTTTTAATTATGGAGGGGTTATAACCATCCTATTTTTGTAACATTGTATTCACTTCTTCATCAAATTCTAATTTTGACATGGACAATGACAGCCACGACAGAATTTATTAAAGAAACCTATCCTCATAAGAGCCTGTACTAATTTAAAGTTCTTTTATTAAAAAATTAGGTCTGTAAGGTCCAAATTGTTTATTACGGTCTTGAAGAACAGAGATTTTATTTTCATTTAAAGTATTTTTGCATTTCACCGTGATCGATCTAACGAGCATACAACTTTAAAGCTTTATTTCCCTGCGCTTTGTTTGAGGATGTGTCAATATATAAAATGGCGGTAATAAATTAACTAAATAATACAAATCGTAGAATATTAATAATTTAATTAGTTTATTAGTATTAAAGTTATTTATCAACTGTGTATGATGTACTATGATTAACCGATAAACAAGTTGAAATTTCAATACAGATAGAAATAAGCGTTTTTGCAAATAATTGATATTCGCGAAGCGATTGTACATAGTTTTGACAACGCTGCGCTAGCCACAGTGCGTTACTCGCTTCTGTATTATTTGCTGCGAATACTGTATCAGTCAAATGTATTCTTGGCGGAATTAAATGTGTATTCCGTTCAAAATGTTTTCGAAATTTCTGTTGTACATCTTACTTCGCTAAAAGTGATATTACTTTGCATCTACAGACCTAAAAAAAAAAGAGCTGCTGATTATATTTAGTTCTTAGAAAAACTGGAGATAACACTTAACAAAGTAAGCAATCGCTCTTTTGAATCCATTGTTGTATGCGGAGATTTTAACATTGATTTTCTGGTCGAATCTTGCGAGAAAGAAAAGTTCCTCAATTTAATTAATTCCTTCAATTTAGATATTACAATTAATATAGCTACGCTGATCACACTAAATTCGATGAAGGCAATTGATCAAATTATAATTAACAAAACTACTACTCGATATGAAGTTGAAACAAAAGATTAAGAATACAGTGACCACGATGCACAAATTCTTACCATTATTAGAAATGCGAACACTGACACAGTAAATAATATACGTACGACTAGATTGGCTAAAATGACACACGATAAGGATATTTTGAACCCAAATAACAAAACAAAAGAAATCTAGAATATAATAAAAAATACGCCCAAATCAACTAGAAACCTTGTAGAGAATGTTGTTTTAAAATTAACGCTATAAATGTGAACGATCCGGCATCAGTGGCTAGTCTCTAAACAATACTTTTCGAGAATTGCTGCCGATCTCACTAAGGGTCTTCAGGCATAAAATTCAAAAACAGACAGTGCACCCAAAAGTTTAGACACAATGTTCGTTTCCGAAACTTCTTCCTATGAAATTCTCAAAATAATCAACAAACTAAGAAATAAATATTCATCCGGTTAAGATGAATTCCCGGATTCTTTGTTAAAGACGTGTTCGTATACCATTATACACCCGTTAACTCACATATTTAATGCATCTTTATGCACCGGAACGTTTCCAGATATTTTCAAAACAGCTAAAATTAAGCCGCTCTTCAAAAAAGGCAACAAAAATGAAATTCAAAATTATCGGCCCATTTCTCTTCTATCAGTTTTTTCAAAAATAATAGAGAGACTTTTTTACGTACGAATGGAAACGTTTCTCACTAAACACGGCGCGCTTTCAGATTGCCAACATGGATTTAGAAAATCAAAATCAACGGAAACAGCTATATTTTCTTTTCTTAAAGATGCCGCCTCATCATTGGATCAAAACGAGGCACCTATTGGATTATTTTTAGATCTCTCAAGAGCTTTTGACGTCATTGATCATGACATTTTACTTTCAAAATTACCTTCAAATGGAATCCGTGGTATTGTTCTAGATTGGTTATGTTCGTACCTTAAACAACGATCTCAGAGAATGGAAATGACTTACTGGAATGATGGAACATTACGTACGCACCTTTCCGACTTTTTGCCCATTGCATGTGGAGTTCCTCAAGGATCGATTTTAGGCCTATTCTGTTCCTACTTTACGTAAACGCTATGCCCTCAACGATTCGAAACGGAAGAACAGTTCTCTTTGCGGATGATACGAACAACCTTTGCAATAAAAAAAGCGTAAATAGTACAATATCAGATGTTTCAATTTTATTTTCGAAATAACAAATTTGAAACATACAAATTTGTTATTTCAAACATACAATAAACAAACAAAAAACGAAAAGAAAACGGTTTTAATGCAGATTTCCATTTCAAATAAACAATTCTATGCTCCATTGAAAATGAACGGTTTACCATTGACTGATGTTAAGGCAACAACATTTTTATATTATAGATAGATAGAAATTTATTCTACAATTGGGCAAATGATGCCCGGTGGCAGAATGCAAAATTACAATTACAAATAAAATAATATATAAAAAATAAATATAAACAAACAAATTGAATGTCATTTCCTATATATGCAGATGGCATTTACATTCCTATACTAAACATTAAAATGCATACACACTACCATATAAATGAATAAACTTACATATTACACAAATATACATACATACAAACATATACGCGTATATACATAGAGAGACGAAGGAACCCTCGCCTACACACCAATCAGAACTTATTCAGTCATATTCAGAAGAAATGAAAACACTTCACTTTACTTCACTTCACTGCACTGCATATAACTTTATCTAAATATTAATTGTTCAATACTTTTTCTGTAGACTACGCATAATCGCACCTTTCACTTCACTTCACTATACGTTTTCACCCTACTGACTAATTTCCTATATTTTTTTTCTAAACCCTCGCGCTGAGCAAGGAAAGGGCTCAAAAACTGCCGCAGGCAAATCGTTCCAATCTACTATAGTTCTGTTTTCCCTACGTCCGTTCTTTGTATTCTTGTTCTAATTTTATATTTGTGATCACATCTATTTAAATAATCTGGTTTATCTAGCCTTCCCCGAATTTCCTGCCATGCGGAGCAACCAACGTAAGATTTATGCAGCGCGCAAAGTCGTGCCCTCTTCCTCCGGCGTTCTAATGATTCCCAATGCGCAGGTGTGTTCTTCCGAAATGTATATTTTGCCGCTCTGTTTTGTATCCTCTCTAAGCTCTTTTTAAGTCCTATTCTGTACGGATCCCAACAACTGGCTCCGTATTCCATTACCGGCCTGACAAGCGAGGTATACGCGATTTCCTTTGCTTTCGTATGACATTTTTTAAGATTTCTCATGACGAAGTGCAAAGACCTCCAAGCTTTACCCACTACATAGTTCGTTTGTTTCTCCCACCCCAATTTACAATCCAGGAGAATGCCAAGGTATTTACTTCTCGAGACTCTCGAAACTACGTCATTACCTAGCTGATAAGGTATTGTATGAAAAGCTCTGGCCCTACAAAATGTGATCGCTTTACTTTTCTTTCCATTTATAGTCATTTTATTAGCTATTGCCCAATCGTAAATTTTATTTAAATCGTCCTGTAGTTGAATCATATCGTGCTGATCTGCAATTTCCCTATATAATATACAGTCGTCGGCGAAGAGTCGAATTTTTGACGTTATATTTCGCGATAAATCACTTACAAAGATAAGAAAGAGCAGTGGGCCTATGACACTGCCCTGAGGAACCCCGGAAGTAATGTTACCCTTTTCCGATAAGTGCTGTCCAATTCGGACTTTTTGATTTCTATCGCGAAGAAATTCATTTATCCATGCTATTACCCGCCTGTCAATTTTAGCATCAATAAGTTTCAGTATCAATATGTCATGCGGCACGACATCAAATGCTTTAGCAAAATCGATAACTATTGCATCCACTCTTCCCCCTACATCAATTACTTCCGACAAGTCTTGAGTAAGGGAAATAATCTGACTCTCACACGAAAAGCCATTTCTGAAGCCGTGCTGTCCATGAAATAACCATTCTGATTGATCCAAATGATATCTAATCGAATTAGATAATAATTCTACCAGAGCTAAGTAACTTAAATTATTACTGTACATATTGTGAATAAAACCTGTACATATTTATCATCGAAGCTCGTGTCTGTGATTATTGTGTATTCCCACAATTGGCACTATTAAGGCAGATTTCCAATCATCCGGTACACTTTCGTTGTTGATTGATATATTGAAAAGTCTGACCAAATATGGTATTATTGTTTCCCCTCCTATCTTTAACATGTCAGTTGTAATACCATCCGGACCGCAAGACTTACAGTTTTTCATATTTTTCAAATGTGAACGTACTTCCGTTTGATCAATTTTGAATATATGATCCACGTCATTTAGGTCTCTCAATTCAGTCAAACCTTAAATGGAACGTCCATTTAAATGAATTGAACACAAAATTAAGTTTATTATGCTAGGTGTTCAGAATTCTTTCAAATTCAATCAGCCTTCATTTTGCTTGTTGTGTATATTTCGCGAATGTTCATTCCCGCCTGAGATATGCCATAATATTCTGGGGAAATACATCTTATAGCTCCTAGACTTTTAGATTACAAAAAAGAATTCTACGAATAATAACCAAATTCCCCCCACGTGATTCTTGTAAGCCTCTCTTCATTAATCTAGGTATTTTACCATTACCTTGTCTGTTGATTTACGAATCTGTGGTTTTTGTCACAAATGACTTGCTTAAGGCCGGGAATATATTTTCAAAAATGTCGATGCCTATTACTATAACACTCGACGTAGAAATCATATTCATCAGGTGACAGGACCAACGGCTCATTACAAAAAATTTACATATAACACATGTACATTATTTTACAACACTTTGCCAGATCACATTAAACGATTAAATTCGATAGAAAAGTTTAAATCCCAAGTAAAATCGTTTCTGCTGCATGACTGTATACAATTAGAGACTATACTGAGCATCACAAGAAAAGTAACATTAATTTTAACACTGATATTTAATGTATTATTTACCATTGGACTGTATATTTCTAAACAATATGTAACAAGTATTGTATTGCAGCTTCTGGGTCAGTGACCCCCATCTCGATCAGGTTTTTCGTCCAGCTTCCCTGATCCATTGAGCAAATGCTGAGATTGCCCGTTGTTTTGCTTCTGGAAATAAATGTAACTTCATTATCTGTGCACGACTTCTAGAATTCAGTGGGAAATATAGTTATTCAAATAAACGTTTCCATGTTGTCGCGGCAGAAATATTATTCCTTGACGAAGAAAATCATGGATAAGAGCCCAAAATTTATTGCTTATTCATCTTTGAAAAGAGATTTTTATTACATGGGAGCGGTTTTTTTCATTCAAAATTCAAGTAGTATATGACTTAGTGTAGGGATCACAGAATTTTGAAAATGTGCACAGAATTCACTTCTCCCCAGAGCACGCCATACGCAGTTTTAACTGTTTTTTTTTTCGTAAAATAAAATAAATAAATCCTTTGTTTCATTTGTCAAAGTAAGACATGATTGCTGCTCCTGATTATCGAAATGAATGCAGATATGCATCATAGGTGCTTTGTTTCAATTGATTAATATGCACGCTTTGAAGCAATAACTGAGGTGTTAGTAGGGCAGAGAATGCAATATTTCCATATTAGGTAGGCGTTTCCAGTAACACGAGAAAGTATGTGCCGTTGTAGCGTCACTAATTTGTTGTCTGAAGATTTGTCTATCACGAATGTTGTAAGGCCATGATTCATACGGCTCATTTAACTCAAAATTTGGGCCACTTCAACCTCTTCATCTGTACATATTTGATTATTATTTTATTGTAACGTCACACCCTCCGTGAACGAGCATGAGAATTACACCCGCGATTAATTAAGAGAAATATTTGTTCAATACCCTCGCGACCTGGCACGGTCAAAGTCCCTCGTCCAGCCCCACCCCCCACACCCCGAGACCGTTCGCCGACATCTGCCTCTCAGGCAGCCGGCCGACCGACCTCCGTAAAGTTAGAATCGCAAAGTTTTCAAAAATTATTGAAACTAGGCTCAAAATTTGTCGCTTTTTTGTCGCTAATTTGTTACGCAAAAATAAAATTTGTCGCTCTTTATTTGACCCTGGTATTAAGATTCGGCTAACTTGATATCAAGTTAGCATCACAAACGCAAGAAAACCAACTAATTACAGACATTAATAAGAAATAACAACATAGGAATTTGTCGCTTTTTTGTCGCTCCAGACTTTACAAAAAACAAATTTTGTCGCTCTTCAAATATTACAGAAAATGCAATTTTTTCGCAAACACAATGGGAAAGTCGTGTCAAGTTAGCATCGCAAACTCAAGAAAACCATAAAATTAGTCATAAATAAACAATAACACCATAGGAATTGGTCGCTTGTTTGTTGCTCAAGAGTTCCCCCAAAATTTTTTTCTTTTCTATAAATACCGGAAATGCGATTTTTTCCCCCTTGGGCTTCTATCCAGCCAACAGCCGGTTGCTCTTTACGTCCCGAAGGGACGCATACTCGACCATAAACTAGACAAACACTCTTGCGGGCTCCTCTGATCTGGGGTCAGCAGAACGCGAGGCCCTCCGCGACAACACACACAAAGTCAAGGGACCAACAGCCATGCCCAAGGCGGGACTCGAACCCGCGACCCTCCGGACCGAAGCGCTGAGACTTGGCTCTCTTTACTGCTTCATCATAACGGCGAATTCTCACACCGAGTGCAGAATTTTGCCGTTCGAGAAGTTCCTCTTCATCTTTCAACCTGCTATCTAAGTCTTTAAGGTTAATTTGCAAACTTCATTCTTTTGGCAATTGATCGTATATTCTTGCTTTCATACTGGAGAATTCTATCGACTTCGCTCAAAACAAGTTTTGTATTAGCTTTTACTTGAAGTTTTGGCATTTTTTGCCTTTGGAAAGGGTCAGATCCATAAAATTCAGCATACGATTCCTCCTAGTGTTGTTTGACCAAATTCTCCAGTTCATTTTTGTTGTCAAATGGGATTCCGCTGAGGTTGATTCTAACGTTCCCATTACTAGAACAAGTGAAATCTGTTGGATTTTGATTTTCTTCTGAAGTGTCCAAGTTCCAAAGACAAGGGTTCAATAAACAATTTATTGACAGAAACAGGTACAGAGCTATAGTGCCGGATATCCAGGAGAATTGGTAGAGAGACGAAGCCGTGTTGCCGTAAATCCAGGAGATGTACCACCATACGCCGAGTCACCAAGTAGCTGAAAAGGAAAGTCCGTTGTCGTCGCGCAGTTGTCGTAGCCTATCACTCCTCACACCGTAACCACCACTTAACCACAGTATCGTCGCTCTATCACCGCTGCTCACTCGCTCACTCTCTCCCTGCCTCAGCTCCGCGCCGAGGCTTCATAGCTGCCCTGGGCCGTAGGCCCGCCGACTGGCTGTGTGGTAGGGGCGGGGTCGAGTCTCGCCCCGCTCGCTCAGGCGTGGCGGCCGCACTCAGCCGAGCACTGCTGGCCCGCGCTTGTTGTTGACCGCTGCCGCCAGGGGCGGTAACGCCCTACTGACGTGCTCCTGTGGCGGCACATTCAATTATGTGCGGCCGGTCACGACATCTTCCGTTCCCGATTGATACAGCCCTTGTTTTATTTTTTCTTTAGATTTGTATATTTGCGATTCTCGGATTCACTTGTTGACTAGTATAGAACGTTTTTGATCAACACTATTTTGGACTGTCTTTGAGGAAAGTTCTGGGTATTTGCCAATAACCATGGTTCTCTATAAGCTGTTAAATCGGATTCCAGTTTAGTTATTTTGAGGTAGCACTAGACGATGTATTCATTCATTTCTTCAGTCCATTTCGTTTTCTGCCTTAGCGTACCAGCAGGAGTGCTCAGTGGCTGTTTCCATTGAAACATCAACTGCTGGTTCTGCTGGAGATGGTGAGTGTTGGTTTCTCCTTTCAGGCTGTAGATTCTTCGGGTTCCCCGGTAGGTGCCTGCCCTGTTAGCATCCTGCCACCATCGGTTCACTTACTGTCACCTCCAGCAATTGCTTCGGAGGTACCGTAGCGCTCCTCAGGCAGCGGCGCTTTTCCGAGTCTTCTTAAGTTTCTTTTCTCCATCAGATATGGGTGCCACGGCCAGGTACTATGTGCCATTGCCCTGTTCGTCGTTTTTAATCAACATAGCCCGACTCCCACGTGGCTTGAGATGCCGTGCGCTCTGGCGTAGGGTTGGGTTTAGGGAGACGAAGGAGAATATGGGAAAGAAAAAATTGGAAACCTTTCCAGATGGAAAATGGCTGGGGTAACGGAAGAAAGTGAGCTACTTGATCTTCCCACTTACTCCCGCTGGAAGGGGGAGTATTATTATTATTATTATTATTATTATTATTATTATTATTATTATTATTATTATTATACGACGGTGAAGTCAGGTGATGTTATATCAATAAAAACTTCCTCACGATGCGTGTAGTACTCAGGAGAACAGTCTTTTGCATTGAATGAATGTGCCAGTTGTTAAGGCCAAGCCTTGCAGACGATGAAGTTAGTTCTTCAGAGACCAGTCCATTTGCAGAGATAACCACAGGAACTACTTCAACAGATACTAACCGCCACATGTCGCTCAGTTCAATAGCCAAAGCTTGATATAGCAATGTCAACTATAATCCCTTTCCGTGAAACTTGTCGGCCCATATTATGTCAGGTGTGTTGGCTTCGACCCTGCGATCAGTGGGGATGGCAACATTCCACAAGAGCCTCCACCGTTTCGTCTCCAAAACTGAATCCGGCTTGAACTTGTAGTATGGGATCTCTTTCTCTACCATCTCTGACTTTGCAGCCAGGGCCCGATGGACAACCGCAGAAACGTCATTGTGCCGACTCAGATATTCTGTCTGTGCCAATGCAGAACATCCGTCCATTATGTGTTGGAGGGTTTCGCTGGGTTGATTGCAAAGTCGGCAGCGGTCCTCTACACTCATATCCCCAATCACATACCTTTGGTAATTGCGAGTGGAGGTTACTTCGTCCTGAATAGAAATGACGATGCCTTCTGTCTCAGCAAAGAGGTCAGATTTTGTTAGCAAGGAGAATGACGATGCAATGTTCACAGCGTTCCCTTTGAGCTCAGCAGGAAACCTGCCATGTAAACGCTTCTGGACCCATTCACTCAGCCTATCTTCTTTGATGATACATAGACTCTGAGAGTCCGCTTCACTGAGGTTCAATGGAGTAAAATTCTTGTTCGTGGCACAAATTGATTCGTGCACAATCGTCGTTTTCTGAAGGAAGTATTTGCGAAGATTGTTGATTTGCTTCGCGCAAAGGGACTCAAAATCCAAAAGACCTTTACCTCCTTCTTTCCGAGGTACGTACAGTCTTGCCACTGAACTGTTGGGATGGTGCATGCGGTATTTGGTAAGAGTGGTCCTAAATTTTCGATTAAGGTCCTGCAGTGCAGTTGTTGTCCAGTGAAGAATACCAAATGTATAGACAGCCACAGGTACTTGATAGCTGACATGAGGTTCTTTTCATTTAAAAGAGATTTACAAATTTTTGCGACTCTTTGCAAGACTTTATTTTGAATAACATGCCTCATCTTTGTTTCACTTGTGCTCAAAAGTTGATGCACGTCTAAATATTTATCTGTATGTATCTTCTTGCCCAAGTTCTTGGATATTGGTGCCACACATCAGGATGAGTTTGTCCGGATCAAGGATTTTTCCCCTTTTCACGTGCACTGCGGCATTTATCAATGCCAAACTCCATACAAATAGAGTCGCTGAAGGTCTTTACAAGTTCAAGCAGTGAGGAAAGCTGGTTCTTATCTTTGGCGTACAACTTGAGATCGTCCATGTAGAACTGATGATTAATGAGGATATGGGGATATTTGGTGATTTCATATCCCATACCCGAATCTCTCAACATTCTGCTGAGAGGGTTTAGAGCTAGGGAGAACCATAAGGGACTTAGACTATCTCCCTGGAAAATTCCTCGTTTAATCTTCAGTTCCTTGGTGGTATAGCTGCCTCCAGAAGAGGAGACTTTTATCTTCGTATTATTATATAAATAATAATAATAATAATAATAATAATAATAATAATAATAATAATAATAATACTTCCGTATTGACCGATTCTGACCGTGCTACACTTTCTCTTCGGAGGTCCAGTCATATTCTATCTTGAAGAGAGATTAACGTCCGTCATTATGGGGATCAGCATTTCGCCTGTATCCCTTGGTTAGACAAGATTGTTGCACCTAGGATTATGAGGTAATAGGATGATGATGAAGGGTGAAGGGACAATCACAAATACGACTACGCCTACGCAGGACTCCAACCTGCAGCCTGCGCAACCGTCTGAGCCACAAGGACCGGCAATATTATTAGTGCCGGCATTATTATTATTATTATTATTATTATTATTATTATTATTATTATTATTATTATTATTATTATTATTATTATTATTATTATTATTACTGTTATTTCTCTGATTCACGACAAAAAACGTTATGAGTCAGTTGAATATAAAGTTCACTCCGAGTTGCAATCAGCTTCTTAAGGAGCAGATTCAGGAGCTGTGGGTGCCTCTGCAATACTTAGCGCAAAATGTGGGCTGTTCCCAAGGAAGCAATATGTTGCACTTCACTGTCTTTTGAAGAACCTAATAGTTAAGCCAAAATCTTACACAAATTTTGCGCCACAAATCACAGACCGAATTTTTGACAGAAAACTATTATTGCCTGCCGCTAGAAACAAAAAGGGAAAATCCGATTCCTATTTAAAATAAATTAGTTTCTATAACGCATGGTATACCCAAGACCCATGTTTTGTGGGTTCTTGATTCTGAAAAATCGATTGATTGCAAAACGTTTGTCCCTAATCTGTCTCTCAGTCTGCCCGTACGTGATCAACGCTAGCTCCTAAACCGTTCGGCCGATTTTCTCCAAAATTGATATTCCCCAATCGCTCAGAACTAACTCAAACCTTTTGGAAGTTCAAACGGATTTTTTGATTTTTTATCAAAATTTTATCGAAAACGGCTCCTTTTTTTATTAAACCTGGTGCTATTTTATGTGCTGTTTTAACACGGATAGCTTAAAGAAGAGATTTAATTAAGGAAAAAAATCTTCTTGAATATTGTGTTTGTAGGAAGACGCCGAAACAAAATTTGTAATTTTTGAAAAATCAGCGAAAATGAAGCCTGCACAGTTCTCTTAGCGTCCTTTAATGACAGATCGTTAAAAATATCATGTTCAATTTTTCGAAAATTTGAGTAGTTTTCGTGTAAATCTGCGCGAAATATAGGCGTTTTAAAAATATTTTTTCTCAAATATCGCTCCAAATTTTTTGTTTAAATTTTCTTCTCGTATGCATCAAGGACAGTAAAAAATATGGTGCCTTTTTCGCGGAACTCTCCGTATTTTCGAAAACTGCAAAAAGTTAACATATAAAACTTTAAAATTGAAGATAGAGATTTTTGCCTGTAACAAGTCTGTTGTAAAAAATCAGGTCTTAAAGAAGATCATGTGCAATTTTTTTGAAAAAATTAAGTAAATTTCGCGGAATTTCTGTCTGCAATTTACAGAATTTCTAAAAAACATATTTACTCGAAAACCGCATCAAATTTTTCTTTAAATATTTTCCTCGTATGTAACAAAGGACGGTCAATGTATGGTGTTAGTTTAATTTTTGGCGAGATCTCTGTATTTTCGATAACTGCTAAAAGTTAACATTTGAAAACTACAAAATTGAAGATGATTATTTTTAAAAACTAAATCTCTCCTCAAAAATCAGCTAATTAAAATATGCCAAGAACATTTTTTTAAGAAACGAGTAGTTTTCACGCAGTTTCTGGTTAAAATTAATGCGAATTATGACTAAAACACGTATTTTCTCGCCCGTAATTTCAAACAGAATTACGCGACAAGTACTCAAATTTTCGAAAAATTGTATATGATTTTATTTTAAAGGGATTTTTCATTAAGGAAATTTTTTTAAATATTTTAGTTGTAGAAAGACTCCGCAAAAATTTTGAACTCTAACAATTTTCGACAATTTAACGAACATGAGACCCGCACCAATTTCTCAAACGTCCTTACACTATCCAACAACAAAATTTCTTCAAAAATGATGAAGCCATGTTTTCTGAAATTTTGGAAAATGTTCCGGGGGCGTTATGTAAAATCCCCCCAAAATTCAATTATTGGTTTCAAAAAATGAAGGGGCCACGACATCAGCCAGATCGATTGGGGGATATCAATTTTAGAGAAAATCGGCTGAATGGTGTAGCCGCTAGTGTTATTCACAGACGGACGGACAGACAGACGATTTGCCGTCATTCGATTTTTTGGTATTAAGATCACACAAAACATTCTGGATACACCACATGATAGAGTTTTTTCTACATTTAACAACTGGATTTATCCGTTTTTTCGTTACCAGGGTCCTCTAACAAGAGTTTTTCTGTAGAAAATTCGCCGTGATTTCGCGCAGCATTACATAACTTTGTGTATACTCCGAGAAAGTAAAAAGAACATTTTCTCAAAAAATTGGTCTTATTTTTTCTTTACATATTTTCTGTGTATTAAGCAAAGAGTTCTTAAAAGAATGGTGTAGGCCTCATTTTCGTTGATCTCTCCAAAATTTAGAAAATTGTATATTCGAAAAAGAGCGTGGAAACAATTACATTTTTAAGCGTGGACCGTAGGTCCAACTTGCAACGTTTCCATAGCGTAGAGGTAAGGCTCACAGCTATTTAACTTGGAAGATCTGAGTTCGAATCGCGGTGCGGAAAAACCTTTGCTGGTTGAAACAATTTTTCACACATATTTTGTAGATGTATAATATAGCAGAACACTTAGAAATAACGCGAGAAAGATTATGATGTTTATTTCCACTTCTTCGTAATCTCATCTCACGCATGATTTTGGGCAGTTATTACAACTGCTTCATTTTGGCTTCATTCTTTTTCTTTTAAATTACGTAAATGATCTTTATTGATCTTCATTTTGTCCAGTTTTTTAGGTACTGTACATGGAGGGGTTTGTCTTTGCACGATATCTTCAACGTTTTTTTTTTGTAACTCACATTTCATTTTAAGTAGATTCCGAAGTTAAGTATCTGTGTGATTCTGCGTCTTACATAGTTTTCTTCTCAGTGCTTCTTGCTAAAATTACAATGCCTCAGTTTCCCATTCTTAGGCCAGATTAAATGACCAGGCACATTAGTAGTGACTTGGCGTCATCTAAGTGACTGACAACATACCGGGTGATCAGTTTAAAATGCAACCCAGCAGGCAGAGCCAATTGCACTGGCAACTATGTTTGAGCGGGTCGAATAGAGGCAGGCGGTTTCAAACAGGTAAACTGTCGGAAAGAAAGCTTAATCCCCTCTCCCCTAATGCTACCCCGAGGAAGACAGGTGACCATCGTGGCCACAAGTTCAAAGAGAAAGGCACGCGCCTATAGACAAAGTGGGTGACCGCGCCTCCTTGTTTGGCATGGAAAGAAAATTGTATTGACAAGAATAGTGATTTCGTTGTAAATTGTTTAAAAGGGAAATAAGCTTGCCATGTAAAATATACATTCAGGTAGATTTAATAAAAACACTTGTTTCAGATTATGAATATGCTTCAGAAGTGTACACATGTTTTTTTCTTGCCGTTTTAAATAAATATTAATAAACTATTAATTCCACATTGGAAGAACAAATATTATTATTATTAGATAAGTCCCTCGTTGGTGATACATCACAGTTTTCCTTTTCAACTCATTTATCTCCACCTTAACTATAAAAGTTCTGGAAATTCTCTGCAAACAAAAATAAGAAAGATAGGTTGGTAATCGTTAAAGAGGGGAAGAAATTTATTTATTATGAAGAAGAATTGGTTGGAAACAAGCGAAATTCATAAAAAGTAATCAAAATGTCCTCCATTTGCCAATAAACAAGTATTAACTCGCTTGGGAACATTTGCTGCAACCCGATATGAAGTTTCCTCGTCAATCGTGTGAATCGCTTCCTCCATGTTTCTTTGCAACTCTTCGAGATTAGCGGGCCTGTTTGCATAAACTTTACTTTTGAGCTATTCCTAAAGATAAAATCTAATGAGTATAAATCAGGCCAACGACGGTGCCTGATTCCAACTTTGTGAAATTATTCTGTTCCCAAAACCCTCTTCCAGAAATTACTTTGTCGACTTGGCAGTTTGTGATGTCGCTCCATCCTGATGAAACCAACAATTTCTCTCATCAAAGGATGAAAGCCAAGAAGGGATACAAAATTTCTCAATTTATTCTACTACGTATCCGCCGTTATCTTTGAAAAATAACGTACCAGTTATTCTGCGTCAAGATATGGCACTCCATACTCAAATCTTTTTTTTAATACAATGGTCTCTCAGTACCCCAGAGTCTACTGTTTTGCTGGTTCACATATCCATCCCCATGAAACCCCGTCTCTTCACTAAAAAAACACTTTATCAAGTGCCTAAAGACCTTCGCTAACACATCGTCGTAGTCAATTACAGTACTACATGATTATTTTGAATGCGCATTTTCAATTTTCAATTTGTGGGACAGTGCGCACTTCCGTACGAAAGATCTCATCGCTGCTCAAACTTTCTTAATGATGTTTTCGAGGAAGTTGAAAGAACATCCCGAATGGTATTCTTGTTCAGAATAGACCCAGAAAAAAATTTCTCTCTGAATCCTGCGTGGCACTCTTTGAAAGATTGTGTTCCGAAATACTCCACCACAAATCTGCGTTACTCTATGCTGAGGCGCATTGTAAGTTAACTTCAAAACAGCGCATGATCACGCAACCTGTTCTGCTTTATGAAGCAGACCAAAGGAAGGTCGCGGGTGAAAGGAAGGGGGTGGAGACTGAAGGATTTGTCGCAGAAATGCAGTCAACGGAGCTGTCCCACAAGCAGTGTTGCAATTCTTTCACTTTTTCCTCAGGGCCTCAAACAGCAGAGTTGCGTTTTAAACTGATCACCCAGGTACTTTACAGCCTATTGCATTGTGCTACGAGGCTTCAATTTGTCGGAAGCCTCTTCCTTCTTCCTCATGTGATATCAAAGTGCTTTTACGACCACATTCGGCTGATCTCGGTTTTCAAACTCTTGACGTTCCTTTGCCTACTGGGTTACGACGTTTTGATCGCATGGCACAAACACTTTTACAAGTAAACTTCTCTTTCCAAATCCCTGATAGCAATATCCAGTTTGTTTGCCGCTATCCTGCAATCAGTTTAAATTTGTTGGTCGTATAAGATTGTAAACAGTCCAACGGACTTGCACGGTTTTGGTGACTGTTCATACCACTTGGATCATGAGTTTGGAACTTCGACGGCGTTTCAGATCTGTTAGTGGAGGTAACTACAGATACTGTCGTGTTTTTTCAAGTATTCGGCCTTTGCTAGAATTGGACAAGCTGAGACAAGCTGATCAATGGTTTCTACTTGTTTCTATCAGATGCGGCATTTATCGTCTTGGGAAATTTTTAGAACCGCTTAATCATAATGCGTTCTCAACGCCTGATCTTGGGCAGCTAATAAAACTTCTTCCGATTCTATCCTCATTCTTTCCCTTTTAAGCCACATAAATGATTGAATTTAATCGATATGCACCTTGTTCATACTTTTTATTTATTGTCCATGGAGTGTTTTTACCTCCCCATGATTTCTTGAACATTTTTGTGTCTCACATTTCCCGAAGTTCAGTGTGTGTGTTGTTATGCGTGTCTTGCACAGTTTTTTCGCAATACATCTTGCAACACTTACAATGCCTCTGTTTTCCATTCTTCGATCAGATTTAATGAACTGTCTGTGTGCCATTTTGATGACTAATTACATACTATCTCATACCGACTATTGCATCTCTCTCAATTTCTCTGAGGCCTCTTCCTCCAACCTTACGTGACCCATAAAATCTATGTATATCAGGACGAGAGTAGGTGGCATGATATATTATCAGTTTTCTCGTTGTACGATTCATGATTCGCATATCTATACAGTCCACTAGTCCGAAACTGTATCGGACTACAGGCTCTGCCAAAACACTTATTGCAAATATTTATTTTCTCGTTTATATACGTAAATACGGAGTGTTATGTGTAGTATAGAGAAAGTTATGTAATGCTGCGGAAAATCGATTTCGATGTTTTAACCGAAATACACGTTTCGGAGATACCTGATACAAAAAAGTTATTTGTTTCTAAACGTCCGTCTGTTTGTCAGTCTGTTTGTCCGTCTCTCCGTCTGTCCTTTCTACCCGCCTGTCTGCCGACTGTCCGTCAGCCTATCAGTCCGCCTTTCGTCCGACCGTCCGTCTGTTCATCTGTGTGCCGGTCTTCCTGCTCTCTGTCCGTCTGTCTGCCCGTCTGTCCGTCCGTTTGTCCGTCTTACCGTCAATTCATCTGTCTGCCTTTCTTCCAATCAGGCTGTCCGTCCGTCTGACCCTCTGTTCATATGTCCTTCCGACCGTCCGCCTGTCTGTCCGACCGTCTTTCAGTCACGTCTGTCTGTCCGTCCGTCCGTTCGTCCGTCTGTTCGTCTGTTCGTCTGTCCGTCTGTTCGTCGGTCCGTCTGTCGGTAGACCGTCCGCCTGTCTGTCTGCATTCCGTCTGTCCGTCCGCCTGTTAGTCCGTCTGTCCGTCTCTCCGCCCGTCTGTCTGTCCGTCCGTCATTCCGTCTCTCTGTCGGCCTTTGCATCCATCTGTGTGGTCATCTGTCTGTCAGTCTGTCTGTCCGTCCGTCTGCCTGTCAGTTTGTCCGTCTGTCCCTCTATCTGTATTTCCGTCTGTCCGACCGCCTGTTCGTCCCTCTGCCAGGATGTCCGCCCGACTGTCCGTCTGCCTGTACGTCTGTCGGTTCGTCAGGCTGTCTGTCTGTTCGTCTGTCTGCCCGTCTCTCTGTCTGTCTCTCCGTATGTCTGTCCGTTGTCTCTGTCCGTCTGCCTTTCCATCTGTCTGTCCGTCAGTGTGTACGTCTGTCTGTGTGGCTGTCCGTCTGACTGCCTGTCTGTCCGTCAGTCTATCCGTCTGTTTGCCCGACTCTCCTTCCTTATATCCGTATGTCTGTCCGCCTGTCTGTCCCTCTGTGCGTCCGTATACACGTCTTTCAATCCGTCTGTCGCTCTAACGGCGGTCTGTCCGTCTGCCCATCTGTTTGTACTTGTCCGTCTTTGTTTGTCTGTCCGTCTGTCGGTATTCCGTGCAACACTGTCTGCTGAGTGCCCGTCTGTCGGTCCGTCCGTCCGTCCGTCTCTCTGCCATTCCGTCTGTCCGTCCGTCCGTTCGTCGGCCCATCTGTCCGTCGGTCTATCTGTCCGTCTGTCCATCTGTTTTTTGTCCGTCTGTCTGTCTATCCGTCCATCTGTCTTTCCACCTGTCCGTCTACCTGTCCATTCGCTCGTCTGTCTGTCCGTCCGTCTGTCTGTCTGTTTGTCCATCTCTGTGTCCGTTTGTCGGACAGTCTGTCGGTCCGTCTAAGTCTCCATATGTCTGTCCGGCTTCCTGTCCATCTGCCTTTCTCTCTGTCCGTCTGTCTGGCCGTCCGTCTGTGTGTCCGTCTGACCGTCCGTCTGTTCGTGTTTGTCTGTCCGTCTGTATTTCTGCCTCTCCATCTGTCTGTCAGACCTTCTGTTCGTCTGTCCGTCCGAGGTGCGTCAAGCTGGAACAGCCAAGTCAGCACACAGACACGAAACATGTCAAATCATTTATTGCTAATTAATTGCCAATTAATTGTCACATTTTTAATTCATTGCCACGTATTTTCCGTGGAGAAAACGGGTGTGTGCTAACTTGACGTCAAGCCAGCACACACATCAGTTAAATTCGAGCCAGATCTCAACGGAAACCATCTAATCATTTATTGCTGATTAATTGCCAATTAATTGCCAATATTTGGAATTCATTCGCACATATTTTCAGTCTACAATAATCAAAGTCAATGGCAGCAGGCATGACGCAACCCGCAATATAATAAAAAAATTAGAATGTAGAGAAAACAAACGAGCACAATTACATTTTCCGTTTTCCACTTCTCAGTCTTTTTCCGTCTGTCTGCCATCTATGTGTCCGTCTGTCTTTCAGTTTATCTCTCCGTCTGTCTGAATGTCTGTCCGCACGTCTTTCCGTCAGTTTGCCCACCTTTATGCTCGTCTGTCTTTCCGTTTGTCTGGCCGCCTGTCCTCCCGTCTGCCCGTCCGTCTGTCTGTCCATCCTTCCTTCTATATGTCCGTCTGTCTTTCTGTCTTTCCGTCTGCCTGTACTTCTTTCTGTTCGTCTTTTTTGTCGTTTGTCTATCCGTCTGTCGGTCCGTCATCTGCCGTCTGTGTGCCCGACCGTCTGTCCGTGTTTCCATGCGTCGGTCTGTCCGTTCCATTCCGTCTGTTCCATCCGACCGTTATTCCATCTGTTTCTCCGTCTGTCCATCCGAAAATCCGTTCATCATCCTGACTGTCTGTCCGCCTGTCAGCCTGTCTGTCTGTCCGTCTGTCAGCCTGTCTGTCTGTCCGTCTTTCTGTCTGATATTCTGGCTGCCTGTCCGTGTTTCCGTCTGCTTGTCCGTCTGTTTCCGTCTGCCTGCCAGTCTTTCCGTTTGCCCATCCGAATGCCCGTCCATCTGGCTTTCGGTCTGTCTGTTCGTTTTCCGTCTGTATCTTCATCTGTCTGTCCTCATTTCACTCCGTCTGTTCATCGGTCTGTCCCTCCCATTCTCCTTTCCTGTCTTTCCGTCCGTTTGTCCGCCTGTCTGTCTGTTTGTCCATCTGTCTGTGTTCCTTGTGCCTTTCCGTCTTTCTGTTCGTCTGTCTGTCCGTCCATGTCTGTCTTTGCGTCTATCTGTCCATCTTCGTCCGTCCGTCGTTTCGCGAGACCGTGTGTCTGTCTGTCCGTGTTTCCGTCTTACTATCCCCGTCTGTCTGTCCATCTGTCCGTCCGACTTTGTGTCTGATCGTCTGTCTGTCCCTCTCTGTCCGTCTGTCTGTCAGTCGCCACTCTGTCAGTCTTGCGTGTGTCCATCCGACTGTCGTTTCCTGTCCGTCTGTTGGTCTGTCTACCCGTCTGTTTATCTGTCTTATCGTGTGTCTTTCCGTCAGTTTGTCCATCTGTCTCTGCATCTCCCCTTCCGTCTGTTCGTCTGTCTGTCCATCTCTCTGTTCGTCAGTTTGCCCGTCTCTCTGTCTGTTTTTTCGTCCGTCTATCTGGGGGTGTATCAGTCTATCTGTCCATCTATCTGCCATTCCATCAGTCAATCCTTCTGTCCGACCTACCTGAAAAGCTAGTGTCGAAAATCTTGCCGCCGTTAGGACTCGAACCTAGAACCTCCCGGTCAGAGGCGCTACAGTGACATCAGTTCATGCACTGAGCTACCTCTCCCGGTTGTCCGTTCTTCTTTCGTTTGTCCGTCAGTCTGTCTGTGTGTCTGCCCATCTATCTGTTTGTCTGTCCGTCTCTCTGTCCGTCTGTCCGTCTATCTTTCCTTCTTTCTGTCTGTATATGTCCGTCTGCCTGTCTCTCTCCGTCTGTCTGTGTCTGTGCTCCTTAGTGTGGATTGGCAGTGTATAGTTTTGTCCCTCCTTCTTGCCTGCTTCCATCTATTGCGGCACAAAGAATTTTTTTTTTTTTTTTTTGAAATTTTCGCAACTTTTCGCTTTTCAAATAGTAGAACTTAAAATATATTTTAGTTTTATTAAATAAGACTATAACGTCGTCCTAAATAGCAATTTCCGTTGAAAAATTTGAGGGAGTTTTTAAGAAAATGGCGATTAAACATTAGTGTAAATGCCAAATTTGAAGCTCTTTTTCACAGGAATCTATCGAGTTTTCGAAAAACGTCATTTGAAGTCATTTGACGTACTTCCACTGACAAATGCAATAATGTATACAAATTAATGGAAATGTGCATATTAATGGCGTGAGAGATATATCCAAAAATTACATTTGTGTAATTTTTAAAAACATAAGAATGCACCAAAATGAACTTTGTCATATTAGACAGTGCAATTAGCACTATCCATTGGACAAATCTGAAGAAAAAAATTTGGAGCAATTTTTGAGAAAATGGTGTTTGAGCGTTTCTGAAACTGCAGAATTTAGAGCTCATTTTTACAGAAAACTGTTGACTTTTCGAGAAACTTTATTTTACATTATTTAAAACACTTGATAAGTTTAATAAAGTGAAGAAATTGCGTCTAGTGTAAATATTTCCGACGTGAAAGACAAGTCAATAAAATTAAATTTTTGTAATTTTTGAAAAATAAAAGAATAGAGCAATATGGTGTTTATGTCATCGGATATGGTGCATTTGATACTATCCCTACCAAAAATTTAAAGAAAAACTTTGGAGCCGTTTATTTATTTATTTATTTATTTATTTGACGTCAAAAAAACAGTTAAAAACTGCGTATGACGTGCTATGGGGAAAAGTGAATTGTGTGCACATTTTCAAAATTCTGTGATCCCTACACTAAGTCATATACTACTTAAATTTTGAATTTTTGAAAGGGAGAAATAAAAACTCCCATGTAATAAAATCTATTTTCAAGGATAAATAAGCAATAAATTTTGAATTTTGAAAGGGAGAAAAAAAATAAAAAACAAATAAAAATAAAATAAAATAAACTCCCAAGTAATAAAATCTAATTTCAAGGATAAATAAGCAATAAATTTTGGCTCTTATTACTTCCTGCCGCGACAACATGGAAACGATAATTTGAATAATTGTATTTCCCACTGAATTCTAGAAGACGTGCACAGAAAATGAAGTTACATTTATGTCCAGAAGCAAAACAAGGGGCCATCTCAGCATTTGCTCAATGGATCAGGGAAACTGGACGAAAAACCTGATCGAGATGGGGGTCATTGGCCCGGAAGCTGTGTTACAATAGTTGTTATAGGTTGTTTATACTCATTTATAAGTCCAAATGGTAATTAATGCATTATGTATCATTGTTAAAATTAATGTTACTTTTCTTGTGATGCTCAGTATAGTCTCTAATTGTATAGAAACAGTTATGCAGCAGCAACGATTTCACTTGGGATTTAAACTTTCTATTGAATTTAATGTTTAATGTCATCTGGCAAAGTGTTGTAAAATAATGTACATTTTGTACATTATGTACATTTGTACATAATGTAATAATTGTACATAATGTACAATTATGTACATAATGTACAATTGTACATAATGTAATTTGTACATAACATAATGTACATTTATGAGAAAATCTTGTTTTTGTTATTTTTTAAATAATGCAAATATTGCATTCACTGTTGCACGCGAACTACTATTTTTTCACTTTATACACGACCTTAATGAAAAATATATTTATGGACTACAAATTTCATTTGAAGGAAAAATCTTTCTTCACTTTTATAGTGAAGACGCCGGGAAAAAATTTAAACTCTTGCAATTTTTGGAACTTCAGAGTTAACCGTGGAAATCGGACCTATGCCACTTCTATACGTCTTTTTACTCTGTTTTTACAAGAAATGTAAAGAGAAAAATTGGAGACTTTTTGAGAAAATTTTGAAAATGTCCGGGGGGCTATGTGTAAAGTACCCCCAAATTACAAAGAATCTTTTCCAAAATCTCAAAGCTTCGACTAAAACCAGATCGACAGAGGTTTCTTCAATTTGGAAGAGATCGTACGTGTGGTTTAGGCGCTAGCAGTGTTCACAGGCAGGGTGTTTGAACCCAGACGGGGTGTTGAGCACCCTTTCTGCAACCATTTTGCTCTGCTGCCAGAAGATTGTTTTCCGATGGGTATTCAGCACTCTAGATGGGTATTCAGCACACTATCTAGCTCAGATGTAAAAATCTTATATACTGTGGTGAGACTTCTGATAGGCCGATAGTTGTTTGGAGACTTAGGACCCATCCAGATGTATCATAAATGTAATTTCATCAGTAAAAGACGCGGGAATGATACCGAGTTTATAATGCAACCCTGCTGTTCGAGGTACTGAGAGAAAAGTGAAAGAATTGCAACCCTGCTTCTGGAACAGCCCCTTGGTTTTTTTTCTGCGACACTCCCTTCACTCATCCCCTTTTTCACTCGTCACCATCCTGTGGTCTGAGTCATACGTGCTCAAAGCGTCTTCACTCGCTGTTTTGAAGATAACTTAAATTATCTTTTTAATTTACGTGTATTCAATTATTTAATTTAAGTTACGTATTTATTTAAAATGTAAAAATAATGTGATTATAATTATTATTTAAATGTTATTAGTTAATTGCGAGTAGAGTCCAATGTGTTTACATTAATAGATCTAAGCTGCTAACTAATAAATACAATTAGATTACTAAACTTTACCTCTTTAAAGGCCACAAAATTCACCACTTTGATATTCGTGAATTTGAAAACACAAAGTTAAAGATTTTCCATTACTGTTATAGACGAAACTTTGAATTTTGATGTTTTTCACAATTATCACAACACTTTCACCAGTTGTTTAAACCTACACGCAAATCTAAATTTATTTGTACAGCAAATATGTATTAGAAGTCTTTAAACTCGTTTAAATGCACATTTGTCCGTTACGCTGTCTTTTAAACCAATAATTATTTACTTTTTTTCAACTACTTAGGACAATATAAATCTCTTTCAGCGTTTCTGTAACAAGTAAATAAGTAAACGAGTAAAGAAAACTATTTAAAAAACAAAAGGTATCTGAAAGATGTAAGAAAGTAGTCAAAATTAGTAAAATATTGGAGCATAGCCTGAGCATGTTAGTCACATAAGCAAGCAACCAACCATGTTTCAACTTATGATGCGCCTCAGCATAGAGCAACGCAGATTTATGGTGCAGTTTTTCTGAACTCAAAGAGTGTCAGGGAGGTTTCAAAGAAAAATTTTAACTGAGTCCATTCCGAAGAGAATTACCATATTTCAATTAGTAAAGTGCTATGACAAGACACGGGACGTATATGATCGGAAATACAGTCGCCGAATTACAGTGCTCAAGCAGAGAAAACTACAGGAAGTTCGGGATGTTCTTTCAATTTTCCCAAAACATCATTAATCAGCAAGGTTATCTTTCGTACGGAAGTGCACACTGTGCGACAAAAAATTGAAAAAGTGCATTCAAACAGCAGACATCTCAGGAACTTAAGGTTCCTTTATCGAGCTTCTCGCATGAATTACTGCAATTGACTACGACAATTTGTTAGCGAAGGTCTTGAGGCACTTGATCAAGTGTTTTTTAGTGATGAGTAGGGGATGGATTTTGATGACCTAAAACATCGCCAGAAATGGTCAATAAAATACTATTAAAATGTTTTTAAAATACCCTAAAAACGAAGAAAAATGACGTAAAATAATGTGATGAAAACCTGTGATGAAATGTGAAAAAATGCAAAAAAAGGACCTTTAAAAATTGTCTTTTGTCATAACATAAAATGAATTTCTAAGATTCTTAATAAATAAATTTCTTGTTTTAAAGTGAAAAGAAAGAAAATGACATTTCATTAAAAAGCCGCCCTCTAGTGATGAGGCTTGGTTTAATCTGGATGGATATGTTAAACACCAAAACAGGAAACTCTGGGGTACTGAGAGACCACAGGTAACAGTAGAAAGACAATTGCATAAAAAACGATTTGAATAGTGTGCCTTTTCTCGACGCAGAATAATCGGTCCGCTTTTTTTTAAGTAACAGTGACGGCGGACATGTATCAGAATACATTGAGAAATTTTGTATCCCTTCTTGAAAAGGATGGGAGAAATTGTAGCAGGACGGGGCAGAATCACATTCTGCCAAATCAAAAATGCAATTTCTGGAAGAGCTTTTTGCTCAGATTTTTGATGGGATCAGAATCATTTCATGAGGTTTGTGGCTCCCAGTTCGTCTCTCACCATCAGAGTTTTATCTCTGTGGGTACCTCCAAAGTAAAGTTTATGCGAACAAGCTTGCTAATCTGGAAGAACTACAAATCGCTCCTACATCGAGGACGCGATTCGCATGATTGATGAAGAAATTTTACATCAGGTTGCTGGCAATGTTCTTAAACAAGTTAATGCTCGTTTGTTAATAAATGGAGGGTATTTTGAACATTTTTTGTGAGGTTCACTTGCTGCCGACACCAATTTTTCTTCATAACTACTTTCCTTTTCTTCTTCTTCTTCTTCTTCTTCTTCACCGATTACAACATTTGCTTTCTTATTTTTGTTTGCAGAGAACTTGCAAAACCTTTCTAGTGAAGGTGTATATTAACGGGATGAAGAGCAAGGGTGAGATAAATCGTTATTCAGTGATCATCTTTCACTGACAATTTAACCGGTGATTGTTACGCACCGCTTACTGGGCCCGCTCGTTCAAAACAATTTTTATTTTTAAAGTTACTGTTTCAATAATAATAATAATAATAATAATAATAATAATAATAATAATAATAATAATAATAATAATAATAATAATAATAATAATAAACATGTTCTGCAATTATGAAGTTAATAACTTATTAAAACTTATTTAAAACAGCAGTATAGAACATGTGTACATTTCGGGAGCATATTTGATGTGAAACTAGAACAGGCATAGTTTGGTATTAAATCTCTCTGAATGTATGTTTTACATGGCAAGCTTAATTCACTTTTAAACAATTTATGAATGAATGACTGTTCTTGGCAATACAAGTTTCTTTCGACTTCACACATGTAGGCGCGTGTCTTTCTCTTTGAACTTGTGTCCACGACGGTCACACGTTCTCCTCCTCTGGGGGGCATTAGGGGAGAGAAGATAAAGCGCACTTCCTCTCAGTTTACCTGCTTGAAACTCCCAGCCGCTGTCCGACCCGCTCAAGCATAGTTGCCATTGCAATTTGCTCTGCCTGCTGTGGGTTGCATTTTAAACTGATGATTTGGTTGTTGGATTGTTGAAAGTGGCTTGAAACCACCTAGTCAGAATACATGAGTATTCGGAAAATTCAAAGTTTGAATGCCATTAGTACCTGGTGCTTTCCAATTCTGCGTCTTTCCGACCGAATTGAAAATATTTCTCTGCGTAATATTAAGCGGGCACATTTGAGGTATATCACAACACTTCCCTTTCTCTTCTTCAATCTAGTAAGTTCCATCATCATGGGTCGTGGAGATACTCCATATATTACTCCAATATTCTTCCATCATTTTTAGAGCTGTTTCTGGCAACTTTTTTGATCATGTTGCCTGAAAAATTTCTTCTGTTCGCATGAATACATGTCAGTCTGTTGTCTTTGTTTTACTAATCTAGTATATCTTCTTAGACGGTACCCAAGGGATGCGACACGCTGTTTCAGATACTCAAGTTTGTCTCGAAGCCTCTCCTCGAAATTCGGCTGGGTTCTTCGAATTCTCATCTTTCGACCAATCACCTTCACTGCATTGGAGACCTTTCTACTTGCGTTTTCAGGAACTGTAAACAAGATGGTCGGAGTGCCTATGTCTCTCCAGAAGCTTTTAATCTTGCACTCAATACGCCTCAACTATGGGGTCTCGGTGGGCTTAGCGGAGTGTACTGCGTCTTTGGACGTTTTATCTGATTCTTTACATGTTTATCAAGTGACTGTACAACAGCAAGGCCTGTGCAAGACACATACCTAACCACTTCCTCAAGTGATGTCGACTGTTCTACATCCGTCTTCAGCAAGCCATATCCCACACGCGTGATCCAAGGACGGGAGGATAAGGGGATACCATGATAGTATGTCTTCATGGCTTCGTAACGCCCAGCCCAAGAGTATTGCACAAGCAGTGAGGATTCATCAGAATTCATATTTATACACGATTGCTTATTGATCTTCATTACTACTTCCTATATCATTTTCCTTCTTATTCTTTAACCTCAAGGAGTCTCTTACATTCACTCTGATGATATTTATCACTATAGTTGAAAGATCCTTATAATGACTGTGCGCTGCTGGTCGCACACTCTCTGCTCGGATACCGGTATGTCCGGATGCAGCTTTAATCATTCTTCGTGAAATCGCATCGTGTATCCCTCCATGTCCGTTTCAAGTCTTGTATCCAGAATGTACGCATGAATATTGGAAATATTTAACTCCTTAGTCCATTCCATGAGCTGGCGCTTGTTCTGACATCTGGCGACGTGAGCTGTCATCTCACCAAATTGCGACCTCAGTATTTGTGTAGTGGTCGCCATAAGTGGTGCAGCGCCACACCTTCCCAGATGGCACGAGAAGGCTCCTCTGCTTTCCAGAGGCACAGGAAGCACATTTCTCACTGCGAGATCGGTGCCAGAAATCGCAATGCCGCCTCGAAGGAGCGGGTCGCATGCGTCACGAATCCTTTGACTTCGTCTCATAACTGCTTCTCCACCGTCTTACCGGGTAAGAGTCGAGAGTAGAAGCACCTCTCACCTTTGAGCCAGAGCCCCATCTGTGCACCATCGCCTAACCCCTAAAGGCTTAGCTCGGGGACTTACAGCCCACAAAAACATAGGGGGTGGCTATTTTGGATATTGCCCTATCTCTCAGTTGCCAGTTCCAGTTCGCCGATCCCTTTCCCGGAAGTGAGGGGCACAGGTCACCTCTCAGCTTCCAGAAAAATAGATCCAGAACCACCACCCGATTTGGCGAGTTACCACTACCCTGATAGCACTGGTCGACAAGATTTTCTTCACAAGAAATCTGATTAGCGAATCTACTGCCCTTTTTCTTACTGAATTCAGATATGTATTCAGAATTCTTCCATCAGGCACAGTTCTTTGTGACAACTACTTTTTACTTTCTCGAATACATACGTATATACTGGAGTAGTATAGAGAATAGAGAAAGTTATGTAATGCTGCGGAAAATCGATTTCGTTTATATCAACGGAAGTACATGTGTTGGGGTCCCCTGATACCGAAAAAGTGTTTCTTTTTCAAAACGTCCGTCTGTGTCTGTCCTTCTCTCCGTCCGTCCGTCCGTCTGTAGTATGTAAACAAACGTAGCGCCGAAACCACACGTTCGATCTTTTCCAAATTGGAGAAACCCCCGTCCATCTGGCTTTAGTTGAAGCTTTGAAATTCTGAAAAACATTCTTTAAACATTGGGGGTACTTTACATGAAGTCCTCCGGACATTTACTGAGCAGTTTTATTCATGTTTTGACATGCTGAGACCAGTTAATCTGGTATTGTGATGTATCAATATTGAGGTGTCTATGAGCTTATTAGCACGAATATCTCTATTGATATATTGCCTTCCTTTGGGTTTAAAATTGTACTGGGTAAGCTGCTTATTGTGTTTTGTTTTTCATCATACCACGAAAGTGTGTAAATCATGCTGATAATTTTTGCTGTATTTGTGGAGAGCTGAATTGAAAGCCTCAGAGTCGAAATTAGGGTGACAAGATGACTGGCTTTTGGCTATCAAGTGGGTGATTTTGAAAAGAGATGGGCCCCAAATATGTATGATTTTGAAAAGAGATGGCCCCCTTTGTATGTTGTGATTATTGTTTGATAGAAAAATTGTACACATCGTATGTCATTTCCAATACCTATGATTTGGAGGAAACTGAAGTATTATCTAAGTCATTGTTATTAATGATAAATATTAAAGGATTTTCTGTATCCCTGACCAGAAAAATGTCTCATGTCCATTTAGTGAATACTGAAAAATATAGTTACCTCCATTCCGTATTAAATTAGGAGGAATGAAAAATTTCGTAAAAGCAATGGATAAACTTTCTGATGGATTCTTACACTTGAAATCGAAATTTCACAAAGTAAGTGATGCTAAATTGAAAGAAGGGAGTTTTCAGGTCATTAATGGCTGATGAACATTTTGAAGTATTGTTAAATCCATTGGAAAAGGCAGCCTGGCCTTGGTCTTTCAAAAATTTATATTGCAATTTCCTTGAAAACCATAAAGCAGAAAACTATCGGACATAGAGGGTAATATTGTGCATTCACATAAAGTTATGTAACATGTCTTCGGAAATTCACTTATTAGACTCAGACTTATACTTCCACCTGGAAAATCTTGGGGTCGACAGCGATGATGCCATCGTTGAGCGTTTTCATCAATAAATTTCTACAATGGAAAACATGTACTAAGGCAAGTGAAGTTCTAATATGTTAGCTGACTACTGTTGGACAAAGAAGAGATATGATCCAGATATAGAATATGCCTGAAAATTATCTTTACCACTTTCTAGTAACAGAATAAGTCTTCAAAATGTAAGTCAGGACTATTCCATTTAAAGTTGAATAGATAGTTGTTGAATTTATTAAAATTATAAAAAGGTCAAATGAATATCAAACAAAACTCCTGTCCGTTGGGAAAAACTGAAATAATATATGAATTCAGTATGAAAATCACATCTAACAACTGTTACTTTCATTCTTGTGAAAGAAAAAGGTTTGTATTTGAAGACCAGTGTAGCCAACACTCAACAATGCCTTTGCCCATCCCTCACGTGCCGTGCCCTGTTCTCTCAGTCCACGCAGGATTGGTCTTTGGGGCACGTAGAAATGAAAGGTGAAATGAATAGCAAATATTTTGGAAACATAATCGGGAAAACAGCCAAGGGAATATAGAGATAACATTTTGCAAAGGAATAGATTGATTGATTGATTGTTAGTGATTCCGGACGTGCCAACTACGGAGGTCATTACTCCCGTAAGTATAGAGTATGCTTTTTCATTGGGAGGTGGTGATGATCTTCCCCGCTGGATGGCGAAATCTAGCGCCGTCCTACCTTCGACTAGCGGGGTTTCCCCAGCCAGGTATCTACCACTAGCGGGGCACCGCCACAGCCGGGACAAGCTCTAAGCTCCCGACCGGTATCCTGGCATGTGTGGTAGTGTAGTGCATGTAAGTGTGTGCGTGTGTGTGTAAGGGGTGAGATGGGACAAGCAAGAGGAAGGAAAGATAGTGCGCAGTTCGTGGCCCGATTTAGGGCTCTACTCCGGCATTCGCCCGGTGATGATCGAAGAAACCACGGGAAACTACCGATCAGTACAGCTGATCACTAGAATTCTCTTCAGACTGCGACTGAATTCGGTATAGCTGACCAGATAGTTTCCATAATCCTGCCGCCACCGAGATCACGAACCTAGGACATCCCGGTTAGAGGCATTGCAAGGACATCAGCTGAAGCACTGAGCCACATATCACCACCCTCTCATAGAGGGACCAGCAAAAGAAAGGAGAATGAAAGATGGATCAATTTTGAAATTGAGGGACCGCGGACAGTTACCCCCGTTAATCGCCTTTTACGACAGGGGGATATCCTGAGTCCTGGAGGATGAATATGGGGTATGAGATGATGAAGGGTGAATTGACAACCACAAACATACACAACCATGGGTAATGGTGTAGTATAGGAAGTTGTGGTGAAGATGGACGTGGTAGTGGTAGTGATGATGGTGGAGGTGGTAGTGGTAATGGTAGTAGTGATGGTGGAGATGCAGGTGGTAGTGGTGGTAGTAGTAGTAATAGTAGTGGTAGTAGTAGTGGTAGTAGTAGTGGTAGTAGTGGTGGTGGTAGTAGTGGTGGTAGTAGTAGTGGTAGTAGTGGTGGTGGTAGTAGTGGTGGTGGTAGTAGTGGTGGTAGTAGTGGTGGTTGTAGTGGTGATAGTAGTGGTGGTAGTGGTGATGGTAGTAGTGGTGGTAGTAGTGGTGGTAGTAGTAGTGGTGATAGTAAGGGTGGTAGTAGCGGTGGTAGTAGCGGTTGTAGTAGCGGTGGTAGTAGTGGTGGTAGTAGTGGTGGTAGTGGTGGTGGTAGTAGTGATGGTAGAAGTGGTGGTAGCAGTGGTGGTAGCAGTGGTGGTAGTAGTGGTGGTAGCAGTGGTGGTAGTAGTGGTGGTGACAGTGGTGGTGGCAGTGGTGGTGGTAGTGGTGGTGGTAGTGGTGACAGTAGTGGTGTCAGTAGTGGTTGTGGCAGTAGTGGTGGTGGTAGTGGTGGTGATAGTGGTGGTGGTAGTAGTGGTGGTAGTAGGGGTGGTAGTAGTGGTGGTAGTAGTGGTGGTAGTAGTGGTGGTAGTAGTGGTGGTAGTAGTGGTGGTAGTAGTGGTGGTAGTAGTGGTGGTAGTAGTGGTGGTAGTGGTGGTAGTAGTGGTGGTAGTAGTGGTGGTAGTAGTGGTGGTAGTAGTGGTGGTAGTAGTGGTGGTAGTAGTGGTGGTAGTAGTGGTGGTAGTAGTAGTGGTGATAGTAAGGGTGGTAGTAGCGGTGGTAGTAGCGGTTGTAGTAGCGGTGGTAGTAGTGGTGGTAGTAGTGGTGGTAGTGGTGGTGGTAGTAGTGATGGTAGAAGTGGTGGTAGCAGTGGTGGTAGCAGTGGTGGTAGTAGTGGTGGTAGCAGTGGTGGTAGTAGTGGTGGTGACAGTGGTGGTGGCAGTGGTGGTGGTAGTGGTGGTGGTATGGGTGGCAGTAGTGGTGGTGGCAGTAGTGGTGGTGGTAGTGGCGGTGATAGTGGTGGTGGTAGTAGTGGTGGTAGTAGGGGTGGTAGTAGTGGTGGTAGTAGTGGTGGTAGTAGTGGTGGTAGTAGTGGTGGTAGTAGTGGTGGTAGTAGTGGTGGTAGTAGTGGTGGGTAGTGGTGGTAGTGGTGGTAGTAGTAGTAGTGGTGTAGTAGTAGTGGTGGTGGTAGTAGTGGTAGTGTGGTAGTAGTGGTGGTAGTAGTGGTGGTAGTAGTGGTGGTGGTGGTGGTAGTGGTGGTGGTAGTAGTGGTGGTGGTGGTAGTAGTGGTGGTAGTAGTGGTAGTAGTAGTGGTATAGTAGTAGTAGTGTAGTAGTAGTAGTAGTAGTAACGGTAGTAGTAGTGAGGTAGTAGTGTGTGGTAGTGGTAGGGGGCGGGCAACGGGGGGCACGCGGTGGGGGCCGCCGACAACGGCAGCGGGGCCGGCGGTGGCGGCGGCGGCGGCGGCGGTGGGGGCGGCGGAGGTGCCAACGGCGGGGGCGGGAGTAGACGTGGAGCCTCCGCTGCTACCACCCCTGGCGACCAGAAGGTACTCATCGACTACACTGAGGAGCATATTTGCGTGTGCCTTCGCGTGTGTGTGTGTGTGTGTGTGTGTGTGTGTGTGTGTGTGTGTGTGTGTGTGTGTGTGTGTGTGTTATGAATTAACAAAGGAAACTAGTGGACTGAATCTGGAAGGATATGTGCACAGGGAAATTTCCTTATAACAATATTTTATTTTCAAAAATTGAGATTTAACATAAAGATAGAGCTTTTCCTGTTGTTCCTCGTTTCTATTGTACGAATAAGTAAATAAATGAAATTAATCAATAAGTGTGCTAGGAATGACTACCAGTACTAGTAATAAACATTCACATAAACAATTCAAATAATAAACATTCACATAAACTATTTACATTACATAGAGAAGATACTAATTTAATTACAAGTGCTTGAATTACTGCTTACAAATTTGTGCTAGACACGTACTCACATTTCAAACAGGAGTACTCTGCTCCGTATCTCTTGACTGCGGCCCGTGCCAGCGCACAGAGGGCCTATTGCCACCAATCTCTGTTTACGTGAGGTTTTATTGAGGCAAATCGGCAAGTGCAGACAACCACAAAGGAACAGTCAGCGACTCTGGTGGTCAAGAGTTGAACCCAGCCTCCTACTAGCCGGGCTCAGAACTATACGAGAAAAAAGGCGGTAAATTTCGATGCCTTAACATGTGTGTGTGCGTGCGTGCGTGCGTGGATGGTGCCTGAGAAAGTTGGTGGATCACAAAATTGGGCTGTAAAGGTAAAAAAAGGTTATCAGTCAATTTGTCCATAGGTGAATGTCCTCTGCAAAAATTCCGCTCATGGAAATGTAGGTACATTAGTATAAATGTTCACTTCAGTATAAATCCAATTCTGTTACGACGAAGTTATTGATATGTCCAGTACCTAAATTTCCAGTAGCATACAATATGTACTGTAATTAATGCACAGAGCTACAATACAGATAATAAAGTTTAATTTACAAAACCCCTTTCGGAACACCTCCAATACATTTTACTTCCATTTTTACTTCGGAAATAAAAGTGCTCAGTCTTTTCTGCGGAAAAATATTAAGTTGCAATTGCGAATTACCTCAAAAGCTGATTTTAATTTCTACACCAACACATTTCTATTATTAACAAGGATATTCAAAATGGGATATCAATATAGTTATTGGTGAAGACAATTCTTTTCGATCAAAGAGAACTTTACGTTACTCGTTTTGGTTAGTTTAAAATTTTGATTTGTAGACACTATTCAGCGGGCTTTATTATGGACATTTTTGCTGTCGGCATTCCGTTTATCTGATATGCAGTGGACATAATCGTCTGGATATTATTGCTGTGGACATTCCGTTTATAGACATTGTACAGTGGACATAATGGTATGGATATTTTTGCTATGGACATTCCGTTTATAGTGGACATAATGGTGTGGAAATTTTTGCTGTGGACTTTGTGTTAATTGAAATTTTTTCTGTGGACTCATTGACCTGAATCCAAAAAAAACGTGGCGAAGAAGCCCAATAGCCTCCGTCAATGAACCGAGCTGATTGCGCCGCACTGAGGAACTACACGGTTTTCTTCATGCGGAAAATGTTTCAGAATAAATGTTTGACATTTCTAGAGCATGCAGAGGGGTGGAAAGTGATAAAGGTTTACTAATGTGGTGGGAAATTTCATACAAAAAATTTATATGTATTTATATATTCGGCATTTGCTCCCCACAATGCCGCACGCACAGATATTCGGCAGTCATATTTTGTCGTTACAAAGGGGATTTCATGTGCCTGCCCTAGGAAGCGTATAAATAGAATTGGAACGCAATGGAATAGGAAGCCTGAAATAGCTCCGTTATTTGAAATATCCCACTGTATGTATATGAGCAAAACGTTATAACTTTTGACTCCTCTACATGCCCTAGATGTTTCTATCATTTATTCTAAGTCACTGCGTACATGAAAGAAGCCAAGAACACTCAGATGATGTGAGGTGCTGAGTGGCGCTCATTCCATCATGGAGAACATTAGCTTTAATTTTTCTTAAATTTTCATAAAACAAACACTGTGTAAATATTAAATCTGGAACGTTTTCTTTTTAATTGAATTGACACAAAAATCTTCGTATAATTTAATGAATATCTCTTCTTGAAATACAGACAGGTGTTGACCAACATCGTGGATCAATATGATCCCCAACTCCATACCCCCCTTCCGCATGCAATTTATGTTTTTCATCACCTGTGCTTTAGCCGAGTGGCTCCGAGGTAACAACGCTAATGCTATTTCACGCTAATGCTATTACGATTCAGATGAGAGCTTATTGCCTCAATTTCATTGGATTCTAGAATACTATATCGTCTTCTACATTATTTCAGTATACGTACTACATTTGTAGCGCTCACACACTACAAAGGTTTATAAATGAGGTCTCTAAAGAAAGAGAATTTCACGGAAATGTGACGAATTGCACTATGATTTTAAAAATATGAAGGATTTGTTTTTAAAACATGTAGCTAAATATTGGCGTCAAATGCAACCCGTAACACTCGGTGGTATTTTTTATATCTTTACCGTTAAAAAACTCTTAAATTAAGCGTTTAAGGGCATTAAAAATTAACATTTTGAGGACAAAGGTCACATTCTGCAACAAGTTGCATTCTTGAACATTCTATTACATTTTTGCTGATTCGACCCTTCTCGATCCTAGGATCTGCAACTGTATGTGAAATTAAAATAGTTATTTGATATTCTACGCAATTGAATTACACGAGTCTCTGTTCGGTAATAAATTTAAAAAATAATAGTTTGTATTGACAGGGTGTACGTAGAATAAGAGAGCCTTGAAAAAAATATACATTACAGGCTTAATATGACATGACAAAATAGGGAAGAGGGTGGGGTTTAACATGCGAGGATTCTGCCACAGTTGCGCTAGTTATATATTAATTTTGTAAATATTTTTTTCGAAATCTAAGATTAAATCAATATACTATTGATGATCAAATATTTCCGTATATTGTAATAATTTGTGCATAACTTCATTTTTTAATTTAATTAGTTGATATTTTAGTGTTTTATTATAAGACTTCAGCAAATGCTTAAATATTCTAAAAACATAAATATCAGCGCAAGACTAAACTAATACATCTACGTAAAACTAATACACCTAACTATCCTACATAACGCAGCATAACCTGCCTCAAATCCCATCACCTCACTTTAACATTACGTAATTTATGGGCTACCCCTGAGAATTCTTTGAAGATCATTTTACATGGGGATGTTCAGCTACTTAGTGTTTCCTGAACCTTCGTCATTGATCATTTTGCTTAATAGTAATTTGTTCCTTAAAAATGCATGGAATTTCCATTTTTATTTTTTAACTTGATGTGCGGCTTTAATAACACTTTTTCCTATGCTAAAACTTGTCTTTATTTCTATCAGTAATAAAGTTGCTCTTTAACTCCCCTGGAAAAAGTAAACACAATTATTCAAGTGAACAAAAGGATATCATTCGACACATGAAAACTTAAACATCTAATACCATTAATATATTGTTTTTATACACATTTTATAGTGCAATTATTTAATTTATTGAAACTCATTTCTGGAAGATATATTTTTTCTTTAGCTTCTTTTCTCGAAGCTCGAAGAAGTCTCAGCAGTAGCTACTGTGTTTTTAATTACGCATTTGACATGCAACATCATCTCAGATTTATGTAAGTTAAAAACTAACCTATAACGATAAATATTGATCGCCAGAAGCTTTTTTAACAAATCTGTAACTTTCACGCTTTGTAAAAGTCTTAGATTGTTTGGCTTGTAGCCTTTTCCTTATCTCTTCAAAAATGCAATCAATTTACAATATCTGTAAAAATCAGTTAAAGCGTTAAACACATGTTGTCAACAACTTTTCGTAGGGAAATTCGTACTTACTTAAAGATATCAAAATTTTCCTTGGCATGTAACGATGCCCTCAACATTGAATAATAGTTCCAAAGTGATGAAGATTTGTTTGCTTTTGATTTATTGTTAAAATACGCAATTAAAATTTCTTCTGAGACTTTTCTTCCTTTCCAGTCATTTCTCTTTTTGCAGAAACATTCGTACTCTTTTTCGTAGATATGTCTCAATTTTTCAGGCAATAATTTTGAAACATCACTTTCTGCTTCTTTGATTATATCATCAAAACTTGTTTTGTAGACATTCATCTAAGTCTAAATAATGTGTGTTGTTTGCCTGATTTAAATTTTCCTCCATTCTTCCATTCAGAATGTCGCTATGCAAACCAACTGAAATCACAGCCACCCCAGAGGGCCCCCTGTAATTATTCGTCCTTCGTGGAATGAGCGTGCACGCGAAGAAATATTGTTTGAAAAAGTTTTTTGTATATATGACACGAATTTTAGTTGGTTGTTAGTGATAACGGACACAGAAACTACTGATGTCATTAGTTCCGTAAGTGTAGTGCATGATTTTTCATCGGGAGGTGGCGGTGATCTTCCCCCGCTGGATGGCGACATCCGGTGCCGACTTATCGTCGGCCAGCGAGGTTTCCCACAGCCAGCGTGGCACCGCCCCAGCCGGGCCAAGCTCTAAGCTTCCGACTGGTCTCCCGGTCTGTGTGGTAGTGTATTGCATGTAAGATGAGAGGATAGAATAAGGAAGAGGGAAAGATCGCGCGCGGTCCGAAGTGCGTTTGTTAGGGTACTGCTCCGGCATTTGCCTGGTGCTGAACAGAGAAACCACGGAAAAGTACCGAACAGAGCAGCCGGCCTCTAGAATTCTTCTCCAGGCAGCGACTGAATTCGACCTAGCTGACAAGCTTCTGTCGAAAATCTTGCCACTGTCGGAACTCGAACCTAAGGCCTCCCGGTCAGAGGCATTGACATCAGCTGATACTCTGAGCTACTTCTACCGGTGCGAGGGTTTTGCCTGAGTTTTATTCACTCGGGAGAATTGTCCCTAGTGCTGCCGCGCTCGTGACACACATGAATAAAGCTCTACTTACACCCCTTGTTATAAAAATAACTACTATTGCGCCATAAAAAAACGAATAAATTTGCAGCATATTCTAAACTGCCCTCGCGGGCACGTAAACCAAACCTCTCATTTTTAACACTACAAATTGTCATTGTATTTATACAACATACGGCCCAGAAGGTTCAAATATAGTCGATGCATAAAAATTATGAAAACGAAAGCTGCTTAGGAACTTGTAAAAAACTATGTACAAAGCGTATTGGAATCAATACCTTTACTAATGATTGATTCTGCAAATCTGTGAAGAAAAATTAAGCCACTTGAAAAGTTCCTGATATAATACTTAAAATATTTTTTCTTTAATCTTAAAAATATTTCTTTGAACTAGAAATCTTTAGATTTTTGGAATTTTCTCTGTGAAGCCGATCTTTTCCGGGTGGCAAACATTAAATTGCAATTCAGCACCCACAAAAATGTTAGAACTTTGAGAAAAAACTCTTTTTAATTTTATTAATACAACTTCTGCAATTTTTTTCTGGGTCAGATATTTTCAGACTGCACTGTTTTCGCGAAACTACGAATCCCGAAAGCACAATACGTGATAGTAAGCCCTCTTTGCGTCCCGTGCGTCAGGAGAAGGCGCCCGCGGGCGAGGCGTTCCACTCGATCGCGTCGGCGCTGACGCAGATGCAGGAGACCATGCAGACGATGAACATGCGCATGCGCAAGACGGACAAGGCCGTGCGCAGCGTGGGCCAGCGGCTCAACCTGCACGGCCGCATCATGCAGAAGATCCAGAAGCGCATGAGCGTCTTGGAGCGCGCCCTGCACACCTCCGTCGACCGAGAGGTAAAATACTAATTTGCCATAATTGTCAGATGACATTAAATAATTAAAATCTATTCACAATTTATGTACAACCTACAAATTTGCCAGAATTATCAGATGACATTAAATATTTAAAGTCAAAACACAATTTAATTACAACGTACATATTACACAGAATTGTCAGATGTCATTAAACAGTTCAAATCGATTCACAAGTTAAGGTCAAATTACAAAGTTAATAGGGGGTAATGGAATATTAGACATGTAGTGTTTTAATGATTCCTATTGTGCCACTGAATTAGGGTTTTGTAAAGGTTTACTTTAGACCATAAGTGGGAAAACATTATTTAAATTGATATCCATTATTTAGCCAGCGATGAACTCATTCTCCAACGATTAGCAAATACTGATGACATTTCATACAAGGGAGTGTTCTCTTTATAAAGATATATATTTTTATTTAAAGATTTCATTTTCTTCATTCTTCATTATTTAAAAAAATTTATGGGAGAAATGAAATCAATCCCTTCTGTAAATATTCAATGTCCCTCTGATTGCTTCATTGATAGGTTGATGTTTCCGGGCATGTCAATTGCTGTGCTCATTAGGACCCCTGAATGCAAAAAAAGTCTCTATTGGTGATGGTGACCGTGTTACTGTCCCGTTGAATAGGGAGATCCGGCTCCGATCTTCACATCTACCAGTCAGCGGTTTACCTCTCTCACCCTAGCGGGGCACCGTGTCGGAGGGGGCAAGTTCTAAGCTTCCGACTGATCTCTCAAAATGTGCGATAGTGTAGTGCATGAAGGTCTGAGTATGAATAAGGCAAAGAAGAGGAAGGAAAGATCCAGCGCAACCTTAGAGTAGCTAGTTAGGGTACTACTCCGGCATTTGTCTGGTATTAATCGGAAGAACCACGGAAAACTATAGATTAGAGAGTCGACTGCTAGATTTCTCTTCCAGGCAGCGCCCGAATTCGACCTATATTTCGATTTTTAAAGTGATCTGTGAAGGTCACGCACGTAAGAGGGGAAGAAAGCTAGATTTTAATAGGGATCTGCAACGTCACTACATGTAGGACGAAGTATGGCTGTGTATGTGAAAATCCGCCCTTAGGCGAATCTCGAAAGCTAGGACCTCTCAGTCAGAGTCCTCAGCAGACACGGCGACAGTGCTGGTGCTGAGCTAAACGGAAGCCGCTCCATCAGGCTGAGTGCCTGCCTCGCTCCGCTTCCGCACAGCGTGTGTGTGTTCAGCGGTGTGGGTTCGCGCCTCGGGGCGCGGCCAGCTGCCACGACGGCGGCACCTCCGGGCGCCTGCTGGCGTCCAGCGACTCCGCCTACCACCTCACGCCCAGCTCCTCGCACCACCGCTACTTGGAGCACGTGCACGCGCACGGACACGGACACGGACACGGACACGGACACGGACACGCCCACGCGCACGTGCACGCGCACGGCGCGCGCCAACACAGCCTGCCCAGGTACTATGCACGCGCCGTTATCTGTGTAATATTGTACTGCTGCCTGCCCAGGTACTGTACACGCGCCGTTAACTGCGTAATATTGTACTGCTGCCTGCCCAGGTACTGTGCACGCGCCGTTATCTGCGTAATATTGTACTGCTGCCTGCCCAGGTACTGTACACGCGCCGTTATCTGCGTAATATTGTACTGCTGACTGCCCAGGTACTGTACACGCGCCGTTAACTGCGTAATATTGTACTGCTGCCTGCCCAGGTACTGTGCACGCGCCGTTATCTGTGTAATATTGTACTGCTGCCTGCCCAGGTACTGTACACGCGCCGTTAACTGCGTAATATTGTACTGCTGCCTGCCCAGGTACTGTGCACGCGCCGTTATCTGCGTAATATTGTACTGCTGACTGCCCAGGTACTGTACACGCGCCGTTATCTACGTAATATTGTACTGCTGCCTGCCCAGGTACTGTACACGCGCCGTTATCTGTGTAATATTGTACTGCTGCCTGCCCAGGTATTGTACACGCGCCGTTATCTGCGTAATATTGTACTGCTGCCTGCCCAGGTACTGTACACGCGCCGTTAACTGCGTAATATTGTACTGCTGCCTGCCCAGGTACTGTGCACGCGCCGTTATCTGTGTAATATTGTACTGCTGCCTGCCCAGGTACTGTACACGCGCCGTTATCTGTGTAATATTGTACTGCTGCCTGCCCAGGTACTGTGCACGCGCCGTTATCTGTGTAATATTGTACTGCTGCTTGCCCAGGTGTAATATTGTACTGCTGCCTGCCCAGGTACTGTACACGCGCTGGTATCTGTGTAATATTGTACTTCTGCCTGCGCAGGTACTGTACACGCGCCGTTATCTGCGTAATATTGTACTGCTGCCTGCCCAGGTCGCTGTATCTCACCTTACCCCTCCCCACCTCGCTACACCTTTCCGTATTGTAGACGTGTCATTTACTTATTGTATTATTACCTATCTAGGTTGCTAGATCCCTCCTCCTCCCTCCATTGCGCCTTACTGTAGACGAGCCGTTATTTTAATTATATCGTATAATTTTCCTGCCCAGGTTATTGCACCCCACCTGAGCCCATCTAATTCCACTTCGCTGTTGAATAATGTAGATGCAACATTACCTCTATTGCATTGTAATGTTTGTTAAATTTGCTTCTATATACAAAAATGATAGTTTGATAAATTGATAGTTTAGTAGGTTTTTTTCTTCCTTTTTGTATTTTTTAAGGTAGCACTTATTTATTTTCTTTCGTAAAGTATTTTCGTATTGTCTTCGCGTAAAGATGGGATTTTTTAAAATTTTGAGATGGGTTTTTCTTTTGATGGTTATTTGATGTTCTGTGAGAGCCGGTACTCGAGGCAATTATTGTGTCAACGAAGTACCATTCGTCTCTGTACCTAACTGTTAGGTCTTGGCAGAGGCAGCTTTGGCGCGTTCTACTGACTTTGCCACGTGGGCGCTGCATGTTCTTTCGCGGGAAATGTAAACCGAATACTAAATTTCAGTACTTTACTTTTGATATTTTTCAGTCACATTTTTTATATACTTTTAATAAGATTAAATTTTTATGTTGGGTGGCACAAATGTGTGGCAAAAGCGCTAAGCTGATCTGATGCTCTATCACCTCCATTACTCATTCCGAGTTGGTACCAACAAGGATATATAACGTCACTGAAGAGGTACTGCCCTAGCGTGTCATTTCAAAACCACTGTCGCTGTCATCACGCCAACCGCAAAGACTTTTGGTACGACGTATAGGGGTGAATCGAAATTTACTTCTAAATAAATACTAAAGACATTTCTTTGCTTTTACCTGATATTTTTCTAGTCAATTTAAACCTCATCAAAGCTTACAAGGAGTGAACACTTCGAATTTCACTGCTTCTGCTTGAGCACCGGTGAGGCCCATCTAGATGAAACGTCAGCTGAAAGCAAATTAATGTGTTTTCTATGAAAACAATCTAAAAAAATTGATTTCCCAGACCATTCAATCAACTTGATAAATGAATACGGAATATATAACGAAATATTCGTCTTAGATACAAAACCTAATGGAGTAGAATGAGCCTAATAACCATGTTTAGGAGCCAGATTTAACTGAACAAAGATTACATGAAAACCTCATGTAGTAGTACGAGCTGAACGGTTTTGAGTGCCAGGTTTAACACCAAAGTAACATTAAAACATACGAGCTGAACGGTGTTGTTTAGGGGCCAGGTTAAACAGAACAAAGCTTAAATGAAGATCTGATTGACTAGCATGCGCTTATCGGTCTTGAGTGGCAGATTTGACTGAACAAAAGGTACATGAATACGTCATTCAGTGGTATGTGCGGAACGATCTCCATTACGGGTTAGATTAGATTGGATAAATATAACATGAGAATTTGACGAAGTATGTGCTGAACGACCCAGTTTGGGGTCGAAGTTGGACATAGAAGCCGATGGTGAAGAGTGGCGTTTGGGCGCAGGTCCATGTCGAGCATCGTGACGGCGTACTCGGGGCGCGGGCACTTCCAGTCGCCGGGGGCGTCGGGGGCGCAGGCGGGTTCGTCGCGCGGCCGCCTGGCGGCGCCGCTGTCGCGCTCGCTGTCGTGCGCGGGCGGCGTGCTGGGCGCGGGCGGGTCGTCGGGGCGGCTGTCGTCCCGCCACGCGCCCGCGTCGTCGCCCGCGTCGCCCCTGCCCGCCCGCCCCGCGCGCTCCTCCCACTCGCGCCCCGCGCTGCCGGCCGCGCGCTCGCTCTCCTGCGGTGGCGGCGGGGGCGGCGGCGGCGGCTCCGCCCGCCCCTCCCACTCGCGCCCCGCCTTCGCCGGCGCCCGCCCCTCCGGCTCCTGGGGCGGCCACGCGCAGCAGGTGCGTCACAGACACTCAACACAAGTCTCTCAATGGAAGGACGTTTGAAGCAATTATGGGCCATTGGATACCAAGCACAAGTGTCAAGTCCTCCGGCTCAGGTGGCTTACGACGTCAATTATTGTCACTGCAATACTTGTGATCGGGAGATCCAAGGGTTCGAGTCCCGACGATGCTTTGGCAGCATTTTCGACACTAAATACTTAGATTGAATTCATCCGCCTTCTGTAGGAGAATTCAAATGACCAGCTGCTCTGTTCCGTAGTTCCCCTTGGTTTCTTCGGTCAACACCTGTGGCGGCGCGTAGTCATGCCATTAGGGTGTGCAAAGTTCCCCTTCTTTTTTCCCCTCTCCCTCTCTCTCTCTCTCTCTCTCTCTCTCTCTCTCACACACACACACACACACACACACACACACTCATTCACACATACATTACATGCATGCATTTACACACATTAACATTAATAATGACAATTAAACACAAATCATCTTATGAAATCTGATAGCATGCCGAACAATTCCATTCCATTGATTCTTTTCAGCAATTTTTTTCTGTGGCTTTTTCATTGAAATCATTGATTTCTTACGTTTCGTGTTTTCAACGCTATTCATTGTTAGTTGCACAAACACCCTTGACAGAAAAACGAACTCTCTGATTTCGGTTCCTCAAAACACATTCAAACGTAGCCTAATATTTACGTTTACAAAATACACTTGGGGTTTGAATACTTCGGAATGGTTTTGTAATTGCAACTCACTTTAAAACACAAGAGAATACACATATTACATACAATTAACATTTTTATGAATGCAACACTGCACAGAAATGCGTTCGCGTTTCGAGCGCTAGTGCGAAAGCTCATTTAAGTGGAGAGATATCTCTCACTTTCTTCGTTCAATGTCACACTTACTTCTGTTTAAAACTTGTGCTACTCGAGTGTTATATCTTCGAGACACGTCAAGGCTTTTCCCGAGATCGCCATTGCGCCTGCGCCGTTGAAGGAGCACCGCGGGGGATTGCTCCAGTCCTCCATAAGCCACCGTTGTTCCCCCCTCCTTCCCCTGCAGCCGCGTGGCAGCCTAGGACGCCGTTTACTCGGTCACATTCTCCCGAGTGTGCTCCCGCAGGCTTTCACGAAAGAAAGGCGGGCGGACCGGCAATCGCTGCTTCCGAACGGCGCGTGTTTTGAAATACCATGTTTCGTAAATGCTCTGAGAGGACTTATATTCCCCTCTTGTTAAGAGATGTTGAAGAGAAATGGCACTGAATTAATCTGGGTGAGCACATGCGAACGTGCGAATACCCACGAGCCGCCACTGGTCAACACTATAGTCAAATGGCGGAGCAGTACTCTAACCCATGGACCACGGACTCCGCGTGATCTTTCCTTTATCTCCCGTGTCCTATACTCACACCTTATTTTCGCACACACGTGCATGCACTCCATTACTACAGATGCCGGAGACCAGTCGGGAGCTTAGAGCTTATTCATGCTGGGACGGTGCCTCGCTAGTGGGGAACACTTGGTTGCGGAAAAACTCCCCAAGCCGACGAAAAGATCTAAAATACAAGCCTTATCATAAAATACAAGAATATGTGATGTTTTCAATATCCAAATCCAGTCTTTAATCTAGCCAAAGTCTACTGAAACACCGAGAGAATGAAACAGAATAATAAAAGTCGAAAAGCAAAATATCCTTGAGTTATTTGAAACACTCGTCAAAAGAGCGCAATTGGTGCAGTCCTCTGCTTAAACTGTGGCCGTGGGAGGGGAGGCTTCACCCCCCACCCCACCCCAGCGCGTCCCTCTGTAACGTCGCTCCATTCTGCTCGTGACGTAACAGCTTACGCGCTCAGCAACGGACTCTGCCCTCATGACAAAAGGATACATGATGTTTAAGAACGCGTATGGCTCGCGCAAGTTTTGTGGATACACGAGCTGTCTAGACCATACCTAGCGCTGAATAGCACGTCCCATTGGGATACATAGGTCCGAATCGGAACGGCACCTTCCAGTTCACAATGCTGCCAATATCAACCTCATACCTTTAGAAATAGGAAACGCGGTAGCTCAGTGATATGACACTGACTCCCTGATCTGAAGGCCCCGGCATAGGCTGGGATTTGTATCTGGTGATTTCCATTAAGGGTGACTTTGAGGTCGACTCAACCTCCTTTCCCGTGAGTACCAGGATCTTTCCTGGGGGTAAAGGACGCCGGGGCGTTGTAACCGTCACACAACCTCCTCCTTGTGCCGAATAGGTGGAGCCCTACCTTCCCCTATATATATATATATATATATATATATATATATATATATATATATATATATAGCTGAAGTACCCGGCGTTGCTCCGGCATTTATTGCAGTAAATTATATTACAGGAAGAGGAATTCATGCCCTGCGGCGGGACATATCTCTATATCTTCCATTGTATCCCTTCTCCGCCCTACTCCCTGCCATGCTTTGCCCGGCCACGCCACGATAGCTTTCTTCTTTTGACCCCCATTTGGAAATTTCCGGATTACCTCGCTCACTTTTCCACAAATATTTACATTTTTCTTATTTGAAGTTAAAGCTTCTAAACATTCACTTTATAACTAAAAGCAATAAACAATTCTAAACTACAAAATAAAATACTTGTACTCATATATAAAATTTATTTTTGTGGAGTTTTTATATAATATTCCAACACTATCAAAATTGTCACGTTGTAAAACTTATCCTATTTTTATATTTTTCTTCTATTGTATTCATGAAGAAAGTTTTGAAATTTATCTGTCAACTCGAGACCTTGAAGGCACTTACTGTTTTAAGCTGAGTATAACATGCGGAAGTTCATGCACGGGTACGGTAGAAGGTAGATCCAGAGTAATAGTTATAGATGTCATAATGTAATTGATGATTCAAAATCATAAAAATAAATGAAAATACTTGTATCTATTTTGAAACATAATTACCAGTTTTTATAATTCTGAAAATGAGCAAAATATATATGTTTAATGTCCTGTGTGCTAGTAATACGTAGTATAAAACTTATTTGTTTAGGTAAATCAATTCATCATACAACTAATACATTAGCAAACTAATGATTAACCAACAGTACATTACGTTTAAATAATAAATTGACAATGTACTGAGCCACATAACAAAACAATATTAGCATCATTGTTTTATCTCAAGTGATAGAGATTATGGATCCTGAAATATGAATAATAGAAACCAAAGACTCCCAGATATTATTTGCTTAGACAAAAATATTTTTAGACCAATTAATTTTTGCTTATTTTTTAGAAATATATGAATAAACTCATTCATTGGGAGCAATTGATATGCAAAACAACTTGCAGGTTAGTCTTAATAAGTAAATGATCATTTCTAAATTACATACCACTGCACAGAAATTCATCCCATATTGAAGAAAATTTTTTATTGGGTTTACAAAATCATAAATTACTTTCCATTTTTCGAATTAGTACAGGAGAGCTGAATATTAAAAACTAAGAAATCCCAGATTTATTTATTTGCTCAAAAAAACTTTTTGTTACATAAATTAATTTCTGCCTATTTCTTATAGAAAAGTATGGATGAATTCAATTATTGGGAGCAATTGATATGCAAAACTAAAGCACATATTAGTCTTAATAAATAAATGATCATTCTATAATTATCATCCACTGCACTAAACTTCTTCACATATAGAAGAAAAAAGTACATCAATTGATATGGAAACAACTTTACAGGTTAGTTTTAATATGTAAATGGTCATTCATAAAATACATACCACTGCACAAAACTCCTTCAAATATTGAAGAATAACTTTTACTGGGTGGACTGAAGACATATAAACATTTTCCATTGTACCATTTTTAACGTGAGAGCTGAAAAATAGAAACCAAGAGCTCCCAGATTTATATATTTGCTCAGTCAAACTTTTTTAGATAAAATAAATTTTTCTTATATTTTATGGAAAAATATGGATATAATCATTCATTGACAGCCATTGATATGCAAAACAATATTACAGATTAGTCTTAATATGTAAATGATCATTGCTTAAATCCCAACCACAGCACTAAACTTCTGCACATATAGAAGAAAAAAGTACAACTGCAATTGATATGCCAAAAAACTGTACAGATTAGTCTTAATACGTAAATGATTATTCAAAACTCCACTTATTGAAGAAAAACTTTTACTGGGTGGGCTGGAAACGTACAAACATTTTCCATTTTACCAATATGAACATGAATACTGAAAAATAGAAACAAAGGACTCCCAGATTTTTTTTATTTCCTTAGACAAAATAATTTTAGATAAATTAATTTTTTATAATTATTTATTGAAAAATATATATTAATTCATTCATTTATTCATTCATTAGGAGCAAGTGACATGCAAAACAACTGCACATATTAGTCTTAATATTGTAATGACCATTGCTTCATTACCAACCACTGCACTAACTTCTTCGCATGTAGAAAAAAAAGTACAACTGCAATTAATATGACAAACAACTGTACAGATTAGTCTTAATATGTAAATGATCATTCCTAAATTACACACCACTGTTCCATTGTTCCACTGTTCCACTGTTATAATTTTGAACCTAAGAACTGGATAAATAGTCAAATTGAGATTCCTAATGAACAGCTGCCCAAATACTTATAGAATTATTCACATTTCTTTCTTGTAGTATTGTTTTCAACGGGGCGAGTGAGTACTTCAGCAAGTCGATCTTCCCTCTGAGTAACCGATTCAAAATTTTAGTAGTTTGCCCATCTCTTGGCATTTGTAATCTGTTTTGACAATTGTGACATTCGTTTAGTCAAACAATTCAGCTGTCACAAATTTCTGTAAAAGAAGACGTTGTTTAGATTGTATATGATATGTGTATATTGTAGATTGTACATTACTGAATATTCTGTACTGTATATTACTGTACTTTCTATTCTCTCAACCTACGTCAATTATTAAACACACATTATAAAACTCACAATGATTTCTTGCCACTTAGTATATAACACGGACAAAGAACAATGCATGAACATTGACATTATTTACTACTTCAGTTACGGCTTTCTTTCAAATGTTCACACAAGGACATTACATAACCTTATTCAAACTCTAATGAATTTCGTAATAATTCTGGACATTGATGAAATCAGTAGTAGATCTCAGACGTCATCCTCTGGTGGCGCGCAGCTAAACTATAGGCATTGATGCACTCTTGAATCTGTGATGTAAGGCTAGGCGAAAAATGTCCAGAAAAGTAATTATTTTAAAAATATATTACTGTGTATGTTTGTAAATCATAGCCTATAGTACTCCAGGCCTTTAAAGGATGCTAGCACAAAAGTTTCATCGGCATTGGTTCAGTAGATTCAGAGATTACCGCGCTAGAAGACAACGCACTTCTGTCTTTATATATATATATATATATATATATATATATATATATATATATATATATATATATACTCACATATTTACTATACTCACTTTAAAATAATCGTATTATTCGTGCCACGCTTTGGCGCGATAAGTTCATATGCAATAGTTGGTACGCCCTTGTACGCCTTGACGTAGGCAAAGTCCTCCTGTACCCGCTCCCCTCGCCGTGGAATATCAAGAAAACTTGTGCGAATAGTACGCGAGTCGTTATTGGCCGAGAAATACCGAATTAAGTATTTATTGCAGGCCTGAATAGCCGAGATTGTTAAGGCTGATAAATCATTCCAGTCTCGGCTCAAAGGATTGCGGGTTCCAATTCTGCCTCGAGCATGGAATTTTGTTTGTTTGTGTAATACTCACCCCTACAGTTAAAACTCACATTGACTGTATGACCAACGACGATGAAAAGCGACCTTTAAAAAATTAAAATAGTATTCAGCGCCTGATGTTGCTGAATCTGAGCCCGACTAGCTGCTGACGATTTCCGTACATACCGACATCACGCGTCCATCACCGGTGTTGAGTCTCCTTACAGCCTTCGTGATTGTACCATTCTTCTTTGTGCGTGAAATTTGGCCCTCGGTACGGACAGCGCTCCCGCACTTTCATGTTCTGCATCGTGTGCGCTGCATAAGTGTTGGCGGGCAATCTATAGCGAATATGACCTCCCTGTCTTACCCTTTTCGTATTTTTCTGTTCGATACCTAAACTGTCTGGATACTTTTAATGAGATGAATTTTTAATTCAATTATTCATTCATTGTTGCCAGCAACAAGAGCAGATTACGTTACTGGAAAAGCTACTGAGGATCTGAGTCACTAGGAAACCATTATAGGCGTCATCACATGACTCTCAAACGTTAAGCGCAAAGAAGTTTGGTACAATGTACATGCTTCCTTTAGGAAATACAGAGCATATAGCTTTAAGACAAGTCAAAAACTCTTTCGTTTTCTTCGTCTTCTTTCCTTCTTTTATACTTCTGTTTCTTCTTCTCCAAAAAATAGCCATTGGTTCATTTATGAAATTCGTGTAGTACGAGGCAAAATATATACTTATCCAAAATTAACTACCGAAACACCTGAGAGACCGATACGATTCGGACGGAACCTTCTCATATCCTTGAGAAGTGGATCGTACTTCCTCCTTATTCCCGTCTTTTCCTCCACATTTCTCTCACAGAGTTCCTTCTTTTCCACTATGTTTCACTTAATACTCATGTAGCATGAAAACTGCAGATGGCGCTGCTACACGAAGGCATGTACCGCATATGAATTAAGCGGGTTGCTTCGTTTAAAACTTAACTGACGAAACTTCGCGGGTCTGGGATAATATTAAGTGGTTGTTTTAGTAGTAGTTGTTCTTGTAGTTGCATTGATAATATTATTATGTGAAGATGTGTCATAATAAATGTTACCATATTATAGTGCATGTAGGGGGTCAAAGATGATCCCTTTTTGCCAATGAACATACGGTGGGAAATTTCATATAGAGTCATTTGCGACGATTACTGATGTTTGTTCGGCGCACGTTCTGACCCAAAGAGATTTTGTGTACCTGCCAAACATCAGTGAAGGATGAGTTGCTCGCCAATCAGGGTCGCCATGAACAAAATTGAAAAAGGCTAAGCCTCGCCCTCCCGTTCATTGTCAAGAAGCAGCCGCGTTGGCGTGGTGTCGATGGCGCATGAGTGTGTCCCACTGCCTGCGAGGCACGTGCAGATGTGTGCGGGTGGGCGCAGGCGGCGTGCGTGCCCGCCTTCCCCCGGGCGCGCGCCCCGCACAGCGGCGTCCACCGCTCCGCCTCCACCTCGGCCTACTCGGCGGCGGCGGCGGCCTTCCCGGGCGCGGCCTACGCGGCGCCGGGCGCGCCCCACGCGCTGCACGCGCGCTCCGTATCCAGCACGGGCTCCCTGTACGCGCCGCAGCGCTCGGCCCCCGGCTCAGCGGCGCAGCGCCAGCCGCAGCCGCAGCCCCACGGCCCGTTCGCGGCGCGCGCCACCACGCCCGCAGGTAGCGCCCTCTCCCTCCCACGCACTCCCCTTTCTCGCTCGCTTCCCCTCTCTCACTCTCTCAAACTCTCTCACTCTCTCAAACTCTCTCGCTCTCTCCCCCTCTCTCGCTATCTCCTCCTCTCTCTCGCTCTCTCCTCCCTCCCACGCACTCCCCTCCTCTCTCTCGCTCTCCCCTCCTCTCTCTTGCTCTCCCCTCTTCTCTCTCGCTCTCTTCCTCTCTCTCGCTATCTCCTCCTCTCTCTCGCTCTCTCC